>JAVGVS010000114.1:0-373592 GCA_032718565.1 Distichodus sexfasciatus
TATGAGAGACAATACACCGAAGGAGAAACGCGCAGCCTCCAATTACGCAGAAGGTTAAGGAGCCTATTACTGCTGCCGTTCTCACGTGTAACGCATTTCCATTTGCTTACAAGCCGCAGTAATTACTGCATTGTGTAGATGCAGTGTGTGTGTGTGTGTGTGTGTGTGTATGACCATGCCTGTGCACATGTCCACCTTTTTTCTGTTTACCTTCCTGCGTGTCCCTTCATATGTACATGGGCCTGTGTGTGTCTGTATGTGTGTGTGTGTGTTTATGTGTACAGTGTGTGTGCGTGTGTGTGTGTGTGTAACATATTAACCTGTGTGTGTACTCTTGTTGCCTTACAGGAAATGACCCACTCCTGGCCTCCTCCCCTCACTGCCATACACACACCGGGCAAAGCAGAACAGACCAAGTTTCCCATCCCTACTAAGGTGAACAGAATTGTCATCGTCGTTACCTTCACACACACACACACACACACATTTAATTATGCTCAATTTTAGTAGCCGTATTGTAAAGTATTTTTCCCGAAAATGAATGTCCTATTCGTAATCTGTTTATTCAGATCAGAATCTGTTATTTTTATGTGACCTGATCTGGCAAAATGAGTCACAGTGACCCAAAATTCAAAATTGAGGTTTTGGTATCATTGAAAAGATGAGAAAATGATTTCTTGGTCAAAGCTATATCTTAAACGATTGTCAAGGTACAGTCGTTTGAATTATGGTATCGCAGCACCATTTTCCAACTGAAAAACCCAGAAAATCGCATTTAAAGTTTTTTGTCAGTTTTTTGTTGATATCTTTAACAATCCATAGCATCCAAAGAGATGCACCCAGTATTCAACAACAAAATTTTACTGCAGGCATTTAGATACTTAGGAAAATATATTAAATCAGACTGAAGCTTCAATTATTTCAAAATATTTATTAAATACTTATCAAATAAAGCGAAAACAGCATTATTTTGGACATTCTTTTGTACGATTTGAGAGCTGCAACTCAAATAGCCATTTAAGTACATTTTCACAATTATTTCCATGATGAAACTTTGGGAGATTAATTTTGAAGACCTTTTCTTTCATATAAGACCAAAAAAGAAAAATTGATATTTTTGATGTTTTTCAACATAATCGGCCCGTATCTAAATAAATAGAACGCCGACTTCCGACTCATTATGGCAGATCGGGTCACATATGAACCTATCAGAAAATATGGATATTGAATCACACTTTTGGTGTTTATACTCATGAAATAAGCATGAAACGTGCCGAGTCGGGTTTGAAACTCTTTGGCGACGTTCTGACAACGTATTAAATCTGCCATTGATATTTCACTGTCTCTTTATTACAGCATGTCATAACATGTCACACATCAGCATTCAGACTTTTGACATTTTGCTGTATTGCCTCGAGTGCTGCTTTATGTTAGTCTCATAACAAATTTCGCTGATATTTTTTTATCAACGTTGTCCTATTTATATGGAAAATGCTGTGTGATTCCAGGCCCCTTGGATAGTGAACACACACCACACCCAAAACACACACAAAAACACACACACACGCACACGCTCCTTTGTATCGACGCGCGGATGTGATTAAGCCCAAACGCGATTTAAACCCGGTCGCGACGCTTTCTCCACTTCTTGAGCGTCCAACATCCGGCAGCGCTTGACTGCTCGAGAAAAAATGGCTGGCATCGTTACATCCCTGCATCGCCTCAGTGAGTCTGAGTCAGAGCCGGAACCGATCACCGTCGTCATTTGGGTTATGTTATGCCAAATTATTCAAAAATCCCCCCCCCCCCCCCCCCCAATCCGTGCTTTTTACCCCCCGAGAACTGATTCTCCTGTGTTTTCCGGAATAATAAGCCACTATGAAATAATGTGCCCATTAAAACGAGTCGTTCTGCTGCGAATCCTCACATTTCTTCCACGTCCGTGCCTTCAAGATGTCATCCCGTGCGTGTGTGTGGTCGTGTCCACTCGAATCCCACCACGCCTCATTCTTGCCGCTAAAGCCCCCGTTATTTGGCTCTTTAATAGGACATGGTCTGACTGGCGTAAGTTGACCCGAGTGCCCCGGCTAATAATAAAAGCTGGCTCTGTAAATCCCGATTTAATAGTGCCGTCTACTGGCCCGGCCGTCTCTCTTCCCTCACCTCGCTGGGCCGTTTGTGTGCCGGGTCTAATTGTATTAGTGTAAAATCAATTAAAGCCATCAGCGGGAACGTTAGCCGTCCATAACTTGCTTCACGTGTGTTAATCTTTAACGATACCACTTCATATTCTCTCTCTTTCTCTCTCCAACACACCCAGGACCCCCAGCATGTTACGGCGGGATTCAACGGACAAAGTGAGTAGATTCTTTTACCATCACGTCAAATGAGGTTTTGACCCAGAGGAGGGAGGAGTCGTAAAACGTGCGGACATAAGTTTCATCTCGGTCTGACGTTTGCGTTTGCATTGCCTCCCCAGAGCGCTGCAGCCTTCCCGCTAACAAGCCCGCCACCAAGCCGGTGCCGCAGAAGTCGTGAGTATCCGTTTGATTAATTATTCGCCACAGCGGCCTCGGGGAGCGCGGTGAGTGACGGGGGAAAGAGAGCTTTGTTCCTCGGCAAAAAAACGGGGCTGGAAGAGAGACGGCTGGCTCTGCTCCGAGCTCAGACGCGGTGAACTAGCTGTGGTTTATTTCTTATCCAGAGTCACTTCCGTTTCCTAGTTACAGAGACCTTCTTGAGCCCAAGAATCGGAATCAAATTGAATGGTGAGACTTTCTGGACCGTCCATCTCTAGTAGGCGATCACCTCTCATGACATTCACAGGTTCTCTGTTTCCAGACCTGCAACATTTGAAGCACCAGTGGAAACCAGTGCAGTGGAACAGGGGTCAAGGAGTGAGCCAAGGTGGGGTCACCTGAGTCAAGGTGTGAACCATTAGTGAGTCATTGCACCTGCCCTGAGATCATGAGTCATTAGGGTCACTTTTAAAATCGCTTGTGAACGATGACTGAGAAGTTAACACAGACGTGACGGTGGAGTTTTATTACCGCACCCTATGAAGCACCTTAACCTGTTTGAAGACATGGAGAGTGACAAGGAAAGCCAGTGTAGTTTTTCAGTTAAAACATGGACACAGGTGAGGTGGGATCAACTCCCAGTTGAGAAAACCAGTCATGAATACTCCCCAAACAAGGAACTAGTAGTGGTTGACGTTCACAGCATTTAGTAAACTCTGTTATCCAGAGAGACTTCCATCTCAAAATTTCAGTGGAGCAGATGTTGTGGTGCTTCATGCCATTGCAGGAGTGGCCTACTGCTAGTACCCGCATCGATGGACCAAAAGGTTGTAGGTTCAAACACATCTGTCCTACCTCCACCAAGAACCACCATCCACTGAGCTCCTGAGCGAGACCCTTAATCCCGATCTGCTCCACTGAAATTTTGAGATGGAAGTCTCTCTGGATAACAGTTTACTAAATGCTGTGAATGTCAACCACTACTAGTTCCTTGTTTGGGGAGTATTCATGACTGGTTTTATCAGCTGACAAAGGAAGCAGGCTTTGGAAAAAGTGAGTGATGTGAGCTCTGTATTTGACACGTCCATGAAGGAGCAGTGGGCAGCGCCTTGAAAGCAGTGCTTGGGGACGGTACATTACCTCAGGGGTACCTTTACCAGTCCAGGATTCAAACCGGCGCCCTTCCGATCACGTTGGAGGGAGGGAGAACTCCCTAACCGTTCCGCTTCCAGCTGCCCCCAGCAAGCAAGCATTTCCTGGTTATCTCTGGAGCCACCCAAGGTTAGGGGTCTTGCTCAGGGGCCCAGTGGTGGTGGTTCTTGAGGTAGAATAGAACTTACAACCTCTTACAGTCTTATATACACGGTACCACTAGACCGCTTTAAGCTGTAGCTCGTTGGTATTGCATCACTCGGTGTTTTTAAGATGAATATGAAACTTCACTTACAACGTTGACAGACGTGTTTGCAGAAGTTGTATTAAAGCACAAAAACAAGGTCACCAAGCAGGCGATCCATAGCTAGCAAACAGGTGCATGGGAGGAGATCCAGAAACGTAACCCAGTAGACAGTCACGCATCCAAAAAGCCGCAAACTGATACAACGAGGGCAAGGCAGGAATACAGAGACAGAGTTAGAAAGTAAGAAAGAGATACAGAAGTCATACCAGGCAGGGATACGAAAGAAGGTGGGAGGATCGATACGCAACGCACTCGGCAGTGCTTCAAGAAAGTTCACATTGAAGTCCAACTGCTTTTTATTTGATTTATTTTAACATGAATCGAGGAGTCTGTAGTAGTGGTTGTAGAGAACTCTCTTAGAACTGGATTATATATCAGACCCTCCAGGATTTCACAATGTTGCAATCGCAACCAGTAACGCAAATTCAACCAATCCCCGCCAGTTCATTACTACCGTGCAATTTTGACCAATCACCGCAATTTTGACCAATTTGTCCACAATTTTTGACCCATCGTTGTCGTTTCCCGCAAAACATTGAGCCATACGTCAATGAACTCACCTCCTTGTTACGTTAAGAAGACGCTGGAAGGTTGTGATTAAAAACGCCTCACGTTTACCTTCAAAAATAACAAACTGATTAACGGTTAATAAAAATAGTGGTGGTTTTGTTCTCTTCATTTTAGTTCATTGATAAAGAGTCAGGGCGGCACGGCGGAGCGGTGGTTAGCGCCGTCGCCTCACAGCGAGAAGGTCCTGGGTTTCCTCCGGGTGCTCCGGTTTCCTCCCACAATCCAAAAGCATGAACTATAGGTTAATTGGCGACTCTAAATTGGCCCCGTAAAGTGTGAATGTGAGTGCTATTGTGTGTGTGTGTGTGTGTGCGCGCACTGTGGTGTGTTGGCGCCTGCACAGGGTTAGTCCCCGCCTTGCGCCCGTAGGTTCCCGGGACAGGCTCCGGACCCCACGCGACCCCAGTTGGGATCAAGCAGTTCGGTTAATGAATGAATGAATGTTGACTTGCTTCCGCAACTTTATTGCAACAAAACGCCTAAAAGCACAGCAACTTTCATCACAATTTTTTAGAGAAGCTGAAGAAAATCGGGCATGTTAGGACGCAACAATCTCAACGGATGCCCGTGAAATCCTGGAGGGACTACAGTAGTGATCTGCAGCGTCCAGTTAACACCAGGTGTGTATTTACGTGCAGCTGGTCACAAATCAAAGCTGATAATCCAACTACCATGTAAAACTGAGCTTTCTGTGCAACATAATGAGACTAATTTACACAGATTTTATATCGTAGCAGCGTTTCATAAATGCGTAATTACCGTATGCTTTTTTAAATCCTTGATAAATGCGTGCCTGTAACTTCAGGAGTTCTCTTTAAGGCGCTTATAGATTTAGACTCATCATAAGAGTTGATTTTTGTGGATGTGTGTATTTACGGTTGGGATTTTGCACCAGGGGAGTTTAAACTACACGTCTAGGGAGTTCGTGTCAGGTTCGGCAGTGATCTGATTAGGATTTGACGGGTAAGGCAGACGTTAAACAATCTTTCTGCGGCCGGGTCAGGCGGCTGTCGGACTGCGTCACGATTCCGACAGTGATCTGGTTAGGATTTGAAGCGAATGCCCTAACTTTCACAGTTCCCCAGGGATCTGGTTAGGATTTAGCCGTTAGCCCGTGTAGCGTGGTGGTTAACCCAAACGCGGCTGAGAACGCGAGTAGGTAGGGTTGCCACGATTTCCACAATAACTCCTCGTTCTAAAGACACACACTCTAATCAAAGAGATGACCCAATAACTGAGAGTACTCACAGTAGAAGCCGACAGGGTCGGAAGACGAGCCGGGTGATTCAAATGGCAGAGCATCGCGTCGCGAGAAAACGACTCCTTAAATACCCTTTGAACCGCGACAGCCCGCGTCCCAGTCCAACTACCGGCCGCGGAGGTGAGTGCGTGTGACAGTTTGCACTAACAGATTCCGGTCATAACACACAGACGTTAAATAAACTCAGACTCAACCAAAACCTGAGAGTCCAAAGGCTAGAACCAGTTTCCCTTTTGCATTTTTCTGTCTCAGTTTCTGCCAAATGCATGTTTATTTATCACTGACTTCTGCCCGTATCTGCGTCCGATTATGATTTTAACGATGATGATTTTGGCTTGTAGTACAGTCTGAACAGACTTGAGTTTATATTTATGGACTTGGTTTTGGCAAGTTTTGGTTCCGAACTCTTTAAGGTATTGAATGATTTAGAAGCTGGAAGAAGAAGAAGAAGAAGAAGAAGACTTATTCACGTCCATGAACACGGATTTATGGGGATTAATTTGGGGGCAGTGTTAGCGTAACGTTGAGGGACTTCGGAAAGTCACCGGTTCGAATCCCATACCAGTAAAGGTACCACTGAGCAACTCATGAACAAGGTACTGTTCCCAATCTCTGCTCCCCTGTCTGCTGCTGACTGTTCCTTCAGGGACGGGTCAAATGCAGAGGTCATATTTCCTTGTAGTGTGGTTTATTCACAAAGACCAATAATCACTCACTTTAATGGTTCCCATTTGGTGTCCGAGATATACTTGACCCTACGTGACGCGCACGCTTGCGGACGCCGCTTTTACGCAAGCAGAGTGCTGACCGTACTTGCGCGCGTACTTTTTGTTAATCTTGAGCATTCTAACAGGTGGCAGTGTCCAGTCCGCCGTAAAAAGTGACGGAAGAACAAGAAGAAGTAGAAGGCGGCAGTGTGACAAAATATCAGCCGGTTTTGCTGTGAAATGAGGGAAGAAAGATGCTCCAAAAAGGTCCAAAAAAGACGGCGAAACCGTTCAGCCACGTCGATAGTAAACAACAGTGCTGACGTCACGAGCCAAAACTTGAAGACGCTGCCGCCCCAATTTTTTGCAGTTACCGCAACTCGCGTCGTGTTAATTTCTGACGACGTGCTCAGAGGATGCGTCAAAAGAACGCTCATAAGCATTCTGAGCGTTAAGCATATCCCGGCCCTTAGTAGTTAAAGCTAGAGAGTCTACACTCGCATCCCGGTTCCCGCTGACATCGAAGCTTTTGATAAACTACGGCTAAAAATTGCGGCTAAAACCAGCTCACGTCGTTTAAACCGACCTTAAGGGCGTCATTTTCTCTTTAACATCGATCTCGTCTCTCTCTCAGTGTTTCTTGGCTCTCTTGCTTACCGCGCATCTGCAAAAGATCCAGAAACTCATCTCTGCTTGCACACTCTCTGAGTAAGCGTGAACACGTTCGGGCGGAAAGCGGTAATTGGCCGGATTCCGTCGCTAACGCCGCACGAGTCCCGAAAGCTGACACGCTAAATAGATGTGACACATCCCGACAAATTCAATCTGGGGCTAATGTATCCATCAGCTCAGTAAGGGAGGACTCTTCTCAAGAGGGGAAGAGCGTGAGGGCAGTGAAGAAGCCACAGGAAAATGTTAGTGTGGTGGACTGGTGGACATGCCCCGTAGAGGGGGACGCGACAAGGCAGAACGGAAGTCTCACAGACGTAACCCCGATTTGACCAAATCTTCAGGTTTTTAGAATTTTCTCTTCTGGGAAATGATCGTTTTAAAGACGTTTTTGTGCAGAAAGGTAAATTTGAGAAAATGTGTTGAAATTAGGGCTTGGAAGGTCAACACGTTAATATGCACAATTAATCACGCATTAAATTTTTAATGAAAACGAATGATAAGACGGCGCAAACTTCCAGCAATGCCTCCAGAGCCAGGAGAGTTGTCGTTAATGTAACACTCATCCGTTTGAACCTGTTCCACTAGAGCTGGGCGATTACTCAAAAATAAATCGGAATCGTGATACAGGCTGATACCCTTTCTTCCACCGGCGTTGCTTTTTTTCTCTCTCTTTTTTCCCCTGCCGAAGTCGAGATGACTCGAGCTTTTGTTCTCCTCAATTACATGGCGCTTATTAGGGGGGAAGTCGAAGATGATTTAGCAAGTCCAAATATTTAGAGGCAGACTGCCTCGAGGCAAGAGCAGTTCTGTCAATACAGGCTTTGTCTGCCGCAGCTGAGCCAGGTGACCCCCCCTCACTTCCCCATCGCCCCGACCCCCCTCTTGTCCCCGCTACCGCCGGGACAGAAATGGATGGTACCGTTAGCTTTGTGTTTAAACTACCGATCGATGGGCCCTGGGGCCTCGCTCCGTTTTTTGCTGCGGAGTTTTACGCCGTTTTTGTTGTGGGATTTTTGCAGTGTTTCTCTGTTAGCTTTGCGAATGAGGTGCCGAATTTTACAGAAGGTTCTTTGTTAAAAGAATTTCATAGTTGGCGGGTAATTTTAAAAGCAGTACTTAATTTCAATTTTGATGTTTTTCTGTAGAGGTCATTGGACAGTTCTTAATTATTTTTATTTATCTAAACACCTTCTGCTAACACTGCAATTTTCGGCCCGTTTTCGGCCGTTTTTTTCACTTGTGCGACTAGTTTTTGGATCGGCCAAAGTTTCACCTTAATCGTGCATCGTGCATCGTGCGGTATACATGGGGTTACAAGCAGCGATTAACCCTCATGACCAGCTCCCGATCGGCAATCGTATGGTGGGATGAAAATGAGGGTGAGTGTATCGCAGAGCCACGAGCCGACTCACCTGAACCTCAGTGGGTTTTCAACTCCAACAGCATGGTTTAATGCGCGACTTCAGTTGGCGCTGACCCTCGACCTGCCTCTTTAACACCTTTACTGAGCTGCCAACATAGAAGTGAAGTCCTCGCCTAACGTCATGCGATTGGCAAGAACAGATTTGTTATGACAGGTTCACATTATCAGTTACAGAAGGTGTGGGAGAAATCACACAGTTGTACAGCTCGTACCGTGGTATTACTCTCCGTTGTTCATAGCACTTTATTTCTGATTTACATTATAGAGAATGATATCTTGTTCATATTATGCTTTGCTTTTATTCACTAGGATATAAAAACCGTGGATCCATCTTTAGCCAAAAGCTGATTTGTATTTCTAATAGTTGCCTCCTGTTATCATAAGGGAGTAAGACAGAGCGACAGAACCCTCAAACACAATACATATAGCACATAGAGACAGAGACAGAGAGAGAGAGAGAGAGAGAGATGGAGAATAGATAGATAAATGGATGGATAGATAGATAGATAGATAGATAGATAGATAGATAGATAGATAGATAGATAGATAGATAGATAGACAGATTTATTAGATAGATAGATAGATAGATAGATAGATAGATAATTTTATAGATGGATAAATAGATTATTCGATTGATAGGTAGATTATTACCACCTCGATATTGGCAACATTCTGCCCTCGTTCTTCATCCCCGTCGCTCCCCGTCAGCTGTTTAAAGCCGAGTGCAATATAAACCCGAGAGGCCGAAGCCGACTCCATTAGATAATTGTCTTCGCTTCTCAGCTTTCGTCCGTCGCCGCTGTCTTCGGGTCGTCCTGACGACACTTTCAGTGGGACGTTGAGGATTGGGCCGTATAAACCTTTAGCGCTTCAATCTGTCCCTCTTGAGCCACAATCGTCCATTAGGCGGAGAGGGAGGGGGCATTAATTCTGAGTTTAGCGCGGCGGAAAGTCGTAAAAAAGGCCACTTTTCCTCTGCGACCGGCACCGTAATTTACTCGCGGCTCGTTGTCGTCACGAGTGAAAACGTCAGCGCACGCTCCACGCCCTAGCAGGGGGTTGTTTTCCGGTTGCAGGGTTTAGTCACACACTGTACTTTTTGTTAAAGGCGTAAATTCAGAGAAACAGCTTCTACACCTGACCCAGTGCTGACTAGAGGGTCTTCAGTCAGAGAAGCTCATGTAGTTGAGACTTAAAAACACAAGTCTTCATCCAAAGATGTGGCCGACAATGAGTTAAAGGTCAATAGTTGGTCACAAGTTGCAAGTCGAATTCCAGAATTGGTTTCCCAAGATCTCGACTAATTGACCTCATGATCTTGACCTAATGAAAGTTGATCAGATTATGAGTGAAAGTCAAAGAAAGTGAGTGATTATTTGTCATTGTGAACACAGCACAGCACACAGTGCACCACAACCAAATGTGACCTCCGCCTTTGACCCATCCGTGAAGGAGCAGTGGACAGCTAACACGGGCAGCACCCATGGGGGGAGCAGTGCCTGGGGACGGTACATTGCTCATGTGTACCTCAGTGACACCTTTACCGGTCCTCCGATTCGATGCGACTGTCCCATCACGGGCCGAACGCCCTAACCGTTACGCTGTCAACTGCCCCAATCATTATTATTACTAATACTAAAATTACTACTAATTTTAACCAGCAACGTACGCCGCTATAGGCTGCACTTTTAGAGTCGGAGCGGCGTTTCTAGCACAGAAACTGTAGGAGGAGGAGTGGCGCCAAAGAGTGGGCAGACAGACAGATTGATTGATTGATTGATTGATTAATTGATTATTAGATAGATAGATAGATAGATAGATAGATAGATAGATAGATAGATAGATAGATATTGATTGATTGATTGATTATTAGGTAGATAGATTTATTGATTGATAGACAGATAGATGATAGAGGATAGATAGATAGATAGATAGATAGATAGATAGATAGATTATTAGTTAGATTGATTGATTGATTGATTATTATATAGATAGATAGATAGATAGATAGATAGATAGATAGATAGATAGATTTTGATTTCTTGATTGATTATTTGATTGATTGATTATTAGGTAGATAGATTATTGACGATAGATAGATAGATAGATAGATAGATAGATTATTAGTTAGATTGATTGATTGATTGATTATTAGATAGATAGATAGATAGATAGATAGATAGATAGATAGATAGATAGATAGATAGATTATTAGTTGGATAGATAGATAGATATAGATAGATAGATAGATAGATAGATAGATAGATTGATTGAATGATTGAATGATTGATTGATTATTAGATGAATGGATGGATAGATGGGTAACAGATTAGATTGATAGAATATGGAATAATAATAATAATAATAGTAATAATAATAATAATAATAATAATAATAATAATAACATACACACACACACACAGTCACACCTATGGGGGCAATTTTGAGTAGCTAATCAACCTACACTACATTGATTGTGGGTGGAACCAGAGCACCTGGAGAAACCCAGGCGACCTCCACGCAGAAAGACCCCATGACCAACCCAGGGATCAAACCCTGACCCTTCTTGCTGTGAGGCGACAGCACTAACCACCACCGTGCCACTCCTCAAGAAACAACTTTTTTCTTACTTTGAGTTCACAAGAAAGTAATCAGGATGTTGAGACGTTGATGTCGCATTTCCTTCACATGAACTCTCCATAGAAACCTTTTATATAAAGAAATTGGTCACAGCGACGTTGAGGAAGAGGAGGAAGAGGAAACAACGTAGCCACGAGTTTTCCTCCGCCTTCGCAAAGACGGCACTGTTCTCTAATGGCTTTTGGGGCAGTTTCCACCGTGTCATTCCTTTCAAGCAGCTAAGACAGATTCCAGCCTAAGACAAACCGTAGATGAATAACGGAGGAAGACGAAGAGAGAGAGAGAGAGAGAAAAGGCCATGTTGGTGTAAAATGGGCTTTTGCATTTTAAGAGAGATGCTGTTTTTCAGAGTGGAGAGCTGCTCTCTGCAGAACAACATGAACAGAAACATCTGGAGAGATGCCTTCCCTTCTTCCCATTTATTTATTTATTTATTTATTTATTTTTCCTAGCTCCTTAAGTTTTTGTGTGTTCAACAATAAATTGAATGTTTGCTTAAAGGAGCATCCTCAAGATCTTGACTCGTGTGTTTTCTGTGTCTTGGCACAACAAAAAGTTGTTTTCTTTAGATCATGATTATTTTTGTGATCTTGATATGTCACTTTTCGCCAGATCTCATATATTTTTCTTATGAACTTTGTATTCATTTATTAATTTATTTGTTGTTTCCTTTGTTTATTTGTTAATTAATTTATTTATCTACATATTTATTTGTTTATTTATTTATTTATTTGTCTATTTATTTATTTTATATTTATTTCTGGTATTCATTCATTATTTATTTATTATGCTAGTTAATCCTCTAATGTCTGGTGCTCTGCCTCTGCTTTATCCC
Source organism: Distichodus sexfasciatus (assembly GCA_032718565.1). Taxonomy (NCBI): domain Eukaryota; kingdom Metazoa; phylum Chordata; class Actinopteri; order Characiformes; family Distichodontidae; genus Distichodus; species Distichodus sexfasciatus. The sequence goes on from JAVGVS010000114.1 coordinate 12,087, forward strand.
TACTGGCAACAACTGTCCTATGCATTTCATCCTCGAGAGATTGTCTTCCACAGAGCCATATGAATCTAAAATTTAGAGACCTCCCTTCCCTTTTTCTTTCTTTTTCCGCCCCGCTTTTCATATGTCTGAGCGGCCAAACTGGAATTCATGGCCTAGCTGGGCACTTGTTCTCCCGCCTGTTAGCCAGAAATCTTCAAAAAAAGACTCAGGACACTCTGCTTGTGAGGATAAATGCAGACAAACCAAATGCTGCCTTCAAAGAGGAGGAGGAGGGAGAGGAGGTGAGGAGGAGGAGGAGGAGGAGGAGGAAGAGGAGGAGGCAGCCAGAGCCTGTTGGTGGGGGTGGGGGACTTTTTCTTTATTTTTTTAAATCAAACGTTAACAGAGACCTCTGGCCAGGATACTCAGCGAATTTAACCATCGAGGCGAATGGCCGGGGCCAAGCTAAATAATCCGGGGAAGAAGGGTGCGCCAGGCTGAGATTTGGAGTACGGATGGACGAATCTGGATGGGATTTGATACGCCACAGCCCAATACCAGTTGCTTAATCAGCATTTCTCTAAGTGATGACGATGCCGCTATTGGTTGTTGTTGATGTTAAACCAGATGAGGGTCCAAATTAACCATTTATCTCCAACTATGGCTGCACACTCATACTCACACGTAATTACACTCCGCATTTATACACACGCACCCACTCGCGCACACACACACACACATTTATACACCCGTGGCTACAGGAGGATGGCGGACATTAGTGGTGTTTAAGCTTCCAGACGAAAGCGCTTTTGTTGACAGATCTGAGACGTACCATCTCGAGGCTCTTCCTGCCAGCTGCCATCAAGGTGGTGTTTGAGCGCTTAATTAGGAAAAACACACGACGCCGTGGTTTGTTTATCGCCAGGCTAGTCCGGAAAAGTACTCGCATTCCTACCAGATTGACGCTGAAATGGGACGCCAAGGCCAATCACTGGCGCGGAAGGAGAGACGACCAAGGCTTTACGGGAGTTTTCTCGGGGATTCTCCCGTGGCTGCTGGGAAAGGGGAAAAAGGATCCCGTATAATCCACCACTACAGACCATACACGCTGCTAAACGCCGCCAATTTTAGCGAGCGCCAGGTAGCTGCACTTCAATGAATAAAAGGAAAACCTCTCTCATTTAATTCTATAACAACCCTGCAGTCCTTAAAGCTAACATCTTCGTAGATAATAATGTTCAGAATGCGTCAGCCAGACACGCTTAGTAGATGTTATTTTGCTTTTTATTGTGCTGGTAGTTTTGCATTTGCGGTATATGTGAGGTCAAACTATTTCTGATGTATAGAATTCATTGTAAAAATAATGTATGAAAGAGAACTTAATGAGGATGAGTGTCTCCACATCAAAGCACCTGGTTACAGTCAGTTTGCAACGCCATAGCAAACGCAACGTTAAAAGTGGATGCTCGCCACATCGAGATATCGCCGCAGTATTGCTAACGCGAAAGCAAATTTTATATTTAAAAGGCTAAAGACGCCGCAAGCGAAATGGTAGGAATTTGTATACGAGATGGTGTTGATAACGGATGTAGCTGCCGAGTGGCAGATGATGCACACACTCTTCAGCTACTTTCTCCAACCTGGCAGTTGGCGTTTTCTTTTTTTGCCGCAGAAATGCCGCGGGCGACACGGCTGTGCTAATGACGCTTACGTTTCCCGAGGTCGTCCGCTAGCTGTTCTTTTGTTTTCGCTAGCGTCAGGGGAAAAAGTTCCAGACTTCCTCTGCACTTTCAGTCCCTAATAAAACTTTGGCGTGGTTAAGCCAAAACCGACAGCTGCGGAGGCCGAGGGCGACTCGCCAAAAGCGAGGAACGCGTTCTTTCGCTGCAGCCAGTTGCCTGCCAGCGGGCAGGCGCGCTATGAGGCGGAGGCTAAGTAGCCAGTTGTGGGATGTGTGTGTGTTTGGTTAAAGAGAGTCGAAGGCTGTAATGACCGCTGAGTTCAAGACTTAGCCGTCATTAGGAGACTGGGTCTGTGTTACGCTGCTCTCTACAGGGCTACTGCCAGCGACCTCGCCGGGTCATTTCTTTTTAGAAAGATAGCATCACTATCCCAAAGTCACTTCAACTCAATTCTGAGCGCCAAGAGTGAACTTCCGAGAATCTTTAATCGGGCATCTGTACGCACTCAACTCCACCTTTACGCTCGCTATGTTATAAACGTCTCAAAAAACCAGCCAATCACAGTCTTGGAGGAAGCTGATTGACTGATTCCATGTCCAATCAGGTGGCTAATATGGTTTCGAGTTCATAAAGCGAATAGCAAGGCACATATTTCAAAAACAGCTTAAAAAAATGAGCAACAAGAAGACGGAAGCTGTGGGTTATTCAAGACAGAGAGAGACTCGTATATATATATATATATATATGGCGGAACGTTATGTGCAATGTGCAGATTCAAAAGTCGCTGTATTTCCACACACTCACTTTGGGAAATGGTGTGACCTGCTTTTAGTATTTTGGATCGCCTTGGTGACTTAAAGCGTAGCGGTCGAGTGCCGGTTAAAACGCTCCACTCAGGTTTCGCCAGCCAGTGTGCTAACACTTTATGCAGCTTCGCTTGGTTTTTTCTTGGCTTTTGTAGTTGCTGCAAATAAACCTCCGTTTCTTCCACCATATTTGTTTTAAAAAACGCTCTTGGTGTCGAGTATGTCACGGGAACATCGTGAGTCAGCTAGATAATCGACTTTTTTTGCCTTTGAGAGAAGAGGGTAGGAGAGGAGGAGGAGAGGAGGTTGGGTAGGGGTCAGATCACAGGCTCCTTCCACTCCTGATTTCTAGACACGGGCCACATATTAGCACATTTATCTCGACATTTAAGGCCCTGACGTTCTGATCGCTACTGATGAAGTTGCTCTGCTACAACTCTCAATCTTTCTCTCCTCTGTATATCTTCTTCTTTCTCTACTTTCACTGGGCCTCTCACCTCTTCATACACGTATGTACACTCCCTCTCTCCTCTCCGGGTGTCTCTCGCACTTTCTCAGTCTTTCTCTCCCTCCTTTTTTTCCACCATTCTCTCTCTCTTCTTCAGATTATCTTTTCTGTTTCAGTGTTCCAGACCAGCTTTATTCTCCGGGGACAGCAGCAGTAAAATCCGGGCTTGTCTTCTCCTTGTCCTTGTGGTTGCAAGGTTAATTTTAGCCAATGGTAAAACACCGAGCAATTAGCCATTAAAAATAGTTCCAATTTTAAAACCCAAATTGCCCGATGACTACCCAAACTCATATTTCCTGCTGGCCCCGCTATGACGTAATAAACTTGTATGTTTGTATTAGAAGTCTCTGGTCTTCATGTTTTTCCCTTCCAGTTTCCCCTGAAGCTACCCGAGGCTAATTGTTTGTGTCGGTTTACTTAAGGCATCAGTCATTTGGTGCGCTGCATTTAAACAGATGTCGAGCCGAGAAACTTCCATTGGGTTTCCACGAGGGGCGAGGATCGGGATTTGAGCTGGTTTTCTTTTTTACGATCGCTCTCCAACAGTGCCGTAAAACCCGAGTCTGTCCAGATGCCAGAACGCAGTACACGCACGCTTTTACCTTCACGTGTTTCTACCTCTATTTTTACCGTGGTTTAGAGAAAGATTAACCTTTTTCCTCACTTAGTCTCTTTTACCACTCTTTCTGTCTTGTCTCACTCTCTAGTTTTTCCTCCATCTTTTCTTCTTCGCCCCTTATCCTGACCTCTTTCCCTCTCTCCTCTTCCTCTCTTACCGCCTCCTCTGCCTATGTTCTTATTCTCTCTTTATCACGAAAATCCACGATACCTGACATATCTCAGGTTCTTCTTTGTTTTAGCTTAGCGATGACAGCCCCCAAATTTGGCTGCACACACTTCACACACTCTTAACGCATTCTTGATAAGCCCCTAATTCGTAAACGCCCCAAACTGACAACTGTGGAGGAGTTGTGTTTCAGCTCTCTGCGCAGACCGCTTCTGACATCTGTTAGGCATTACAAGGTAATGACTAGTAGTTTGTTCAGCTTCCCTCAATCTGGCGCTTTGTGCACGACAGTTGATATCATAGAAAACTAAACCTTAAACACATTTCCCGCTTATAGGGCCGCTTTTATTGTTCCAGCATTGGTGGGGAGGACTTCCATCCTTTTTGCCCCCTGCACCCTTTTTGGCATGATCACATTGTGTTCTGGGCCATCCGGCGCGAGAGTTCCGACACGGAAAATAGTTGCTTCTCTGGATGATGTCATGTAACCTCATAACTTCATGACATCATGTGTTCATGCCTCTGTTTTTACAAGGGTAAGCCTTGGCGTATGATTTTGCACGACGCGCCTGCCGATGATATTTACAACGCTGGAGGAGTTTCTGTTTGGACTTCAGCCAAAAAGGCAGAGAGAGCAAGATGGATCTGATCACGCTCAGAGCAAACACCCTGACGGATGAATGAAATGTTTAGACAGCAGTTGGGTCCGGCTAAACCAACATGATAGTTTCATTTTTCAATGTACAATCAAGGCTGTAATGTCTGCAGTTTAGACTTGTTTCTTCACCGGAGTTCAGCAGATTTGGTCTCCCAGCCAGCACTTGGATCCAAGACCAACTAGTTCAGCTGTTTGCTGCTGTTAGATCTGTTGAGATTTTTCGGGGAACTAGTCTAAACTGGCCCAAACCGGTTCAAATTCGCCTCACACCAGTTCAAATCAGTTCCAGAAGCGCTCAAACCAGTTCAACTGGCCTCAAACCGCCTCAAACCAGTTCATATCAGTTCCTAAAGAGCTCAAACTAGCTGCAAAAATGATCCAGACTGACTCAAATCATTTCCAACTCCAAACCAGCTCGTTGGTCCAAACCGTCTAAATTACCCTCAAACCAGTTCAAATCAGTTCTAAAGAGCTCAAACCAGTTCAAACTGGCCCAAACCGGGCCAAACCAGTTCATATCAGTTCCAAAGAGTTTCAAACCAGTTGGCCCAAAATGATTCAAACTGACTCAAATAATTTCAAATCATTTCCAACCAGGTGAAACCAGCTTCAAACTGGCCCAAACCGGTTCAAACTGCCTCAAACCAGTTCAAATCAGTTCCAAAGAGCTCAAACCATTTCAAACTGGCCCAAACCGGTTCAAACTGCCTCAAACCAGTTCAAATCAGTTCCTAAGAGCTCAAACCAGTTAGCCCAAAATGATTCAAACTGACTCAAATAATTTCAAATCATTTCCAACCAGCTCAAACTGGCCCAAAGCGGTTCAAACTGTGTCAAACCATTTCAATCAGTACCAGCCAGCTCAAACCTTTTCAAACTGGCCCAAACCGGTTCAGACTTTGTAAAACCATTTCAGTCAGCTCCAACTAGCATAAACCTGTTCAGACTGGCCCACACAGCTTCAAACTGCCTCAGACCATTTCAAATCAGTTTCAACCAGCACAAACCAGTTCAGAATGCCCCAAAATGGTTCAATCAACCCAAACCAGTTCAAACCAAACAGATTTGTTCTGGCCAGTACTTTGATTGAAGGTCAACACTCGAGTTAAGCTGGCTGCTGCCGTTAGATGTGTTGGTGGCAAAAGGACAATAGCGGAAAATTACAGACTTTTTGGTAATACTTTTAGGCTTTTGAGCAGTGTGCATTTTTGCTCAGCCTTCCTGCTTTCCTTTTGTTCTAGAATGCTGGAGGATGACCTGAAGATCAGCAGCGATGAAGATGAGAGCGAACAGGTGAGTCTCCGCACAAGCAACCCTCCATCTGTAGCGATCTCAGTCACACCTCATTTGGACACATTAGTGGCCCGACAGAGTTTAAATACGATTCTGGTTAAGATGAGCAGGTTCACCTTCAATCTAGCCCAAACCCTTTCGGACTGGTTCAGACTGGCTCAAACCAGTATAAATAGGCTTAAACCAATTCAAAGCTGACCAAATCTAATATAAACCAGTTCAAACCTGGTTAAAATTGGCTCAGCCTAGCTCACAAAGGTTAAAAATTCTTCAAACTAGTTTAGACCCGTATAAACTGGTTTAACCTGGTTTATAACAGTATAAACTAGTTTAAACCAGTATAATTCAGCTCAAATTAGCTTGTACATGTTCACAGGAGTGAGTAGAAGCAATAAGGAATGAATTCTTGCAGGAACGTTGCAGTGTGTAGAGAGCGAGTTTACAGAGTTTGACTCTGTATTGTGTCTGGAGGAGCCGAGCCTGTTCTTTGTGTGCATGTATAATTTGTCATTGCATTTATTTTTTATTGTGTGCGTGTGTGTGTGTGGGTTGGACTGCAATCTTTTTGTTTCTTTCACACAAAAACATGCAAATTAGCACAGTATTACATTCTTACCCTGTCCTCGACTGCAGAAATATTTTATAATATTGTCTAAGGAATATTTTATCGCTGCACATACAATATGCACACGCACACAGATATAAACATAAAACCCATGCTTGTTATGAAACTATAAATATAAACAGCGTGGCATACAATAGCAAAACACACCCACTCACACACACACACACACCACACTCTACTCTGTGTGAAACATGTTCATTATCCCTCCTCCACTCCAATTAGTCCCATGCTGGCGCAACGTGGCACACAAACTGCAGTGTGTGTGTGTGATGCCCCTAAACATGTGTGAGTGCAGTAGAGTGTCTAGGTAGCTCATGCATAACTGTCATTGTGAAAGCTCTACTGTGTGTGTGTGTGTGTGTGTGTTCTTGTACTTGCTACTTAGTGAGAACCAAAATGAGTTTTTAACCAGCAGAGTGAGGACATTTTTGGGAAGTGAGGACTTTTTTAGTGGTCCTCACATCTTTAAACTGCTTTTGCAAAAAAAAAAAAATACTAGTTTATTTGCAAAACTAAAAGTGTAGAAAGATTAGCTTTTGGTTACTGAGGTTATGGTTAGGGTTATGGTTAGGGTTAGGTGTAGTATTATTTAGATACCGTAATATAAAAGTCAGTGGAGGTCCTCACTACTATAGAAGTACAACGATGTGTGAGTGTGTGTGTGTGTGTGTGTGTGAGGGGGTGGACTAGGAGAAACCAGCAAAAGTCAGTTTGCTGCTGTCTCATAGTGCCCACATAGAACCATATCTAAAGCAATTAACCCCTCTCTCTCTTACACGCACGCACACACACACACACACACTATGTTACAGCGCGGAAGTAACAAAATACAAGTATTATTGTATATATATAGTATATATAGTTCTCTATACAACTATATTCTCCACTGTACACTACAGACACAGCCCTATCTCTCTCACTCACACACACACTCACACACACACACACCTGACACAGTACAGACCGACACACACTTACCTTCTTCTCTCACCTTTAACAAAAGCACTTTTCAAGCTCTTGACACAAACAGTTGAGCTCCTCGAGTCCTTTCCGCCGGGGCCTCGGTGACAAGAGGTGTGTGACCTCATGATCTGAGGGAGTGAGAGACACACACACACACACACACACACACAGTTACATATAGACACACACACATTATATACAGTATGTGTAAAAACATATATATATATATATATACCCACACACTATCACTCACACACACACACACGTTGTTATATATAGACACACATATAGACAGACACGCACAGTGCACACACGCTATAACACACGCACACAAACAATATTAAATATAGACACACACTGTTACGTATAAACACACGAATACTAATACTATAAAACACACACACTATTACATTACATACACTGTCACATATAAACACTATACACACTAATAACACACACACACCCACATACTATTACACACACTCACAATTACACATAAACATACACACACGTATACATACACACTCACTGGTACACAAACTATGACACAGATGCACACACACACACACACTCAATATTACAAACATGCAAATACACACACTCTTACATTAATTACATCTTACATACAAACACATTCCATTCATGGCTACGCTTCATTCCATCCTGTCCTATAAAACAGCGAGTCTAATTTCCTGGTGTTAAGTTTAAAGTTACTCTCAGGACCAGGATTAAAGGTGCAGCTTAATGCACACAAACTAGATATTTGGGGCGTTTCTGGCCTCAGGGACACAGCATGTGTTTTCCTCTGTGTCCTCACCTATGTGCACGTGCCCACATATCGGTGCATATTTTTGTGCGCGTGCTCGCTCCTCCACGTGCCGCGACATCGCCGCTGCCCCCGTCGGGGTTGCCTAGCAACGCTGGCACGTTGCGCTGCTTTGGAAGGAGCCCAAAATTCCCCACAGAGCAGGAAGCAGCAATAAGAGCCTCTCTGACAAATGATCTGAGCTGTTTCATCTAATACACTGTGAAGATCACTGGCTTCCCCCCTCGCAATGATAAATGGACTGTATACAGATCAATGGCCACGGCAATAAGCAAACCCCCTCCCTCGACCCCCCCACTCCAGTCTGGACCCCAGGAACTAGGCCCCGATCGCTAACGACGCCACCGCGTCTCAATCCGGTCCGGCTTAGCTACGTTAGACGCGTTTCTGGAGCCTGAAGATTTGTTTCGGATGTGCTGTAGACGTGTGTGCAAAATAGCACAACAGAAAGTTACTCCAGCACCTCGGTCTCGTCTCATCGAACCCGGGACCTTTCCTCTAACAGTTACACTCACCAAAGTAACGTGTCATAATTCAGTTAACCTTATAACAGATAAAAGTTTTATTATTACGTATAGTACTTTACATAAAGTTACAACTAATTATATTAATGCCTTAATAAGTAAGTCAAGTGCATACCAGTAGGGAAACATCTAGACCAGCGTTTCCCAATCCCGGTCCTCGCGCCCCACCGCTCTGCACATTTTCCGTATTTCCTGCACTGTCGCGCGCTGGTCCTACGTTGCTAATTAGCTGATTAGTAGCATCAGCTGTGCTGTTGGTCGGGAAAGTCGAATCTGTGCAGAGCGGTGGGGCGCGAGGACCGGGATTGGGAAACGCTGATCTAGACAACTATAAATACCCCAAAAAACAACTACAACCAGCTCTGCCCAAAAAATCCTCCCTTTAACTCTCCGAAATAATGACTTAAAAGGATGGTAAGAACTTGGCAGCTCCAGATCTCTGGGAATGTGCTTTATTAGCCCCGAGCCTGCATTGATCCGCTGATGAACGTGTGCACCTTCAACTCGGAGTTCAAACGGAGCGCAGGAGGCCACAGGGGCCTACGCCGTCTCAGCATCTCTCTACAGTGCTTGTACAACACAAACCTTTTTGCTCGCTCTGAGCTTGTGCTAATTGCGTTCCTACGTTGCTTCCTCTCGCTCCCTTAAAAACAGATTTTTTTCCTAATCCTGGGTTCTTCTTATTCACAGGCGACAGAGAAGCCCAAAGCCAGGACGGCACCTCCAACGTAAGTGGCCGCTTCAGTCTGATCAGCTGCGGTGTTCACTGCAAAAGCGTCTTGCGTTAAGGGCTGGTTTTTTGAACATGGACTAATGCTACGTTCCATTTGCCGTCGGAGCCGAGATTCTCTTGACGAGATTACGTCACATCCGCTAAAAATGTAGTGTTCCATTTGCCACGGGAGAGCAGATCTCGGACAGAAGATTTTTACAACCTTTTTATACTTTTTTATCTGAATTTTCTGTCTCAAGTTACTGATCCTGTTCGCTTTTCTGTTCAGCTAACTAGGCTAGCCGTTTGTTTTTAGCAACGTCGATCAGACAGTTAAGCATCACCACTTGATAAATGTCACATAACGCAGTGTTTCACGTAAAACATGACCATAGCTACAACGACACTGTATTATGGACACAGCTGACCAAGTTAGACACAAACAACACTAAAGTGATAAAAATGTCAAAAAGCAAAGCATTTATTACAGCTTTACACTGAGTAGCCATCTCGGATTCTGAACTCGGGCTACTCTATGCTGCTCCGACATATTTGTTCGGATGTCCGGAAACGGGGGCACGCGTGTCGTCACTTCCGACCTCAGCACTCGGAAAACGATTCGGAAACTGAGCACCAACGGCAAATGAAACGCACCATTAGCCTAGTCTACGTCTAAAGTGCAGTACCAATGGAGATCCACCGCTGAAAGTCAGTGCTAGTTTAGGAATAGACTCAATCATAGTCTGAGAAACTGTACTTTTGGGAAGTTTTCTCATTGTGACACAGTCTTACATTTAGGCTGCACTCTCTGATAATTAAATATTCAGAATTTTTCATCTTATGTCAGTTGAATGTATTATTATTTGATTGAACTGAATGGATCCTACTGAAACAGAAACAGTAGAAAAGTCATGTACTTGTTTTGTTTTTAAAAATGATGAGAAATTATGAGTAGACAATTTTCTGACCTTATTTTAAAATACACAAAGCCACAAACAGCAAACTTTCATATCTCCATTTAATACATTTCATATAAAGGTAAGGAATCTCAATCAAAATCGTGTTATTGTGCAGCCGTCTGATTTTGCGTAGTTTATATTTCACGGTGTTGCACAATAAAATGATTTGGCTTGAAATTGTTTAAATGTTATATGAAATATCTCAAAAAGAGAGAGGTTATTTTAAGATACGGTCAGAAAAAAAGTACTTTTATACATTTTTTGCAGGGAGAAAATGATGAAATTTTGCACATTTTATGGTAATCTCATCACTTTCAGTTGCTGAGATTTTTTTTTTTTTGTTCATTATGAAGTTTGTGTGAAATTCCAGCACTTGGCTTTTGTCGTGTCTTCTCCTTCTTTCTAACAACATGGACCCGGCTGCAGAAAAGATTGTAGGAATGACAAAAAGAAAGTCATTCGCCACAAAATCTCACTTCAGCTTCAGTATCATTTCTTCAGTCGCGGGCCGGACCTCTGATTGACCAGGATTTGGCGTCCCTGTGCCTACAGACAGTCCCGTTTTTGTGAGGGTTTTTTTTTTTTTTAACGCTAGCAGATATAATAAGTGCTGAGAACTCGCGAAACCTTCGCAGCACGTAGCCGAGGCAGCGACTGCCGGGAGCGCCTTTAAGTCACGGCGCCGCTTCTTTTCCAGCAGCGTCTCTATTCCTTTCTCCTTCATCTCGGCCGCCGGCTCTGACGGCTTTGGAGAGGCGGCGCGAGGTGCGAACGGGGGCCTCATTAAGGAGACGGCGAGAGAAACGTGGCCCCGAGCCCTGTTCCCAGCCGGGGAGCCTGGGAGAGAAAGCGCTGGGAGCGATCTCGGGGCCATGACTCCCTCCCTCCCTCCCTTTCTTTCCCAAGCAGCAGGCGCCAGGACCAGCGCCAGCAGGCTGCAGGCTGCAGTGGGAGTGAGGGAGCGAGGGAGGCAATGATGGAGATAGGGATGGAGAGAGGGAGGGGGCAGTTGAGGCTCGTGGCTCACAGTTAGCCAGAGGAGGGTCGGGGCAAAGCCGGTGGGAGAGAGCTGGGCAGGAAGGTGGGTACTGGCGCCTTTCTCGCAGGTGTGTCATTTACTGCTGATCGTCAATTAGACGGCAAGACTCTAAACTGCAGAGTAGGGCTGGGCGATTATGACTCAACGTATTGATATTTTTTTGGAGGGGTGTGGGGGTGTTGTTTCCTTTTGTTTAAATGATTAAATCAGTGAGCTTCATGGCGTCAGTCTGACTCATCATAGCCCTTCTCCGTCACGTCCTTGGGGTCCCGCGTCAAATCGTGAAGCTCTGCCCTAGTTCCAGAAGACACTTAGCAGCGGTGTCGAGCCGTGCCCATTAAAACGTAGCCCAGAGTTCGGCCCAGGGCATGGTTCTGCAGAGAACTCAGCCAACACAGACACGTGGGCTTCACACCGTCCTCAAAAGCTCCCCAAGGCTGGGGTTGTTGACGGCGGGATGGTGGTGGTAGAACTTTGGAAAAAAATATTGGGCTCCCGCGGTCAGCGATTTTTAGCCGAACGCAAGGGCAGACTGACCCCAAGTTTAGTTTCGTTGTAAGACTTGAAACTTGACTCACACTGTGCAGTTTGAATGGTCGGTGCCACTAGGGCTGCGAAATTCACTGAAAATGATTTGAAACGGACACCTCTAATTGACGTAATCTGACCGGGTATTTTTTGGGGCCACTTTTATGGAAACACCCGGGAGGAGCAGTGCTTGGGGGACGGTATCTTGCTCATGAGTACCTCAGTGGTACCTTTACCAGTCCGGCGACCCTCCGGCCATGGCACCAACTCCCCAACCTTTATACTGATGACCTCTAGCGTTTTGCACAAACATGCATGTTCTTCACTCATTGGTGAAGGTCACAATCTTCGTTTGTGGGCTTTTCTTCTTAAGAACTGTTGGCGAATGAGTCCCGCTGAACTTGAACACCGTCCTGCTAGCAACATCACCGCTTTTGTCAATGGATGGGAGACAAATTCATTTTCGGTCGTACACAGGACGTGACCCGTAGCACACGTGGGACTGCAGGTTGCTACGGGGCACCGCGTCTCCGCTAACATCACCCTCACCACGCGCTGCCGTACACCAACCCTGTCAGCATTTTGGCACGGTGCCTAATCGTCTGGATCCTCTCTAAGTGCTGCTAGCGATAAGGGTGACGGCACGGAAGAGGTCGACTTTGAGTAAACGTATCAACCCCACGTCGGACGCGTTTGATTTAAAGGGTGCCGACAGTCGGTGTTGATTTAAAGGTGAAGGTTTTTGAGGCAGTAACGTCTTGTGAAATGAAAGAGTTTTATTGGGCCGCGTTCACCAGCCGTTCTTGAGAAGAAATTGGTTCTTAAAAGCTACTAACAGCATTAAAGATTGGTTCCTTAATTTAAACGTAAAAACTTTGTAAAGAAAATATTGGTGAATGAATATTGTTGGACCTTTTCGCTGTGAGGAGGCAGCGCTAACCACGGCGTTAAGTTAACAGGTTAAGTTAGAGACATCTTATAATAAAATGAAGTCGTAGCAGTATTACTATTATTACTAGTAGCATTGGAGCAGTGTGTAGCATCGCGCTACCTTGTCAAAAAGCAAATAGCTAAATCGACTACAACTGAATTTTAAAAATCTCAAAAAAGGATATAAACTTCAAAAGTAAAGTTTTTAAAAATGTGTAGCGCATTTTTTTGGAAAACTGTGACTTGGAAGAAGTTCCCAGAACATTCCTTTCAGAAACCGTTCCTCCAGAGCCTATGCTAATCTGTTTGGAATTAGCCAACTCCACTTGCGTCTGACGCAGCCTTTGTTTTACTTTAACACGCTGTTCGGGCTTTGTGTTTAGCCGTGTGTTTAGTCTACTTTCCTTACGACGAGTCTGTGTGTTTCCAAACTCTTCCCTCAGTTATGTGATTGCGTTCTCCTATCGGCTCGTCCTCCTCTCTTCCCTCTCGTCCGCTCCCTCCTTGTTTTTATCATGTCGGTTTCTGTCCTGTTTTGACAGTCCGAATGCCATGCCAGCGTGGGTTTTTTTGGGCTGCGGTTAACCTCTGCTCCAGGGATCCGGTACCATCTTTACATGGAGCCAGCTTTCTGCCATCTCTGAGGTCTGAGGGCAAAGCTGAGAAGAACCGAGTTTACTAACTTAGCTAAGTTCTACTCACCCTCAGACTTGGGAGTCTCCGTGAATAATTTACTTCTCGGCCCTTTAGATCTTGGTTTATTCATGTGTGCGGAAGGAAAAGAGATGTCTTCCGCCGCACAACTTATTCCAAGCATCCCCCCCACGCCCGTTACGCGCTAATAGCCCGCGTTAGCTTCTTTGAGGCAGATTATAGCTTTAAAAACAAGACATAGTGGCACTAGATTTTTTAAATGCTGAACTGTTAATGTGAAAGTTTCACAGAGATCTTAAACACGTCTTGCAAATGAAATGTGTGTAAAAGTGTTGTAGATTCTGTTCTTAGCTACAAACACATCTCGAGTAAGAAAGTGGATTTTTTGGATGAGGATTGGTCAATGAAACCTATTGTTAACATCTTTAAGGCCTCGTCCACACGGACGTTCGAAATGAACGCCCTCTGAACGCCATACCCGTTTTTGCTGCGTTTTGTTGCTGCGTTCAATCGGCGTTTTACTGGCGTTCGCAATAGCGTTTCAGTGGCGTTCGCAATAGCATCGTTTTCCTCACGTTCGTCGGGATTGTGACGCCAGGAAAACGTTGCATGCAGCGTTTATTTGACGCCACCCGAACGCGCAGCCGGCCGAACGCCGGCGCTGAACGCCCGTGTGGACGCTTTGATTTGCTCCAATGAGCAGAAAAACGGGCGGCGCTCACCTGGCGCCACGAACGGCAGAAAAACGCCTGGTTCAGACGTCCGCGTGAACGAGGCCTAATTTTGAAGTTATAATTTTAGTTTTACACCTTTTTATTTCTCCTCAGACTCAAATTGGTTCGAAGCTCGTCCCGGAGGTCAATAGCCGATATCTTACGGCGAGGCTCGCCCCAATACCGCTACAGCGCTTCTAATGGACCGCGATCCGGCCCGGGTAGAGAGAGAGAGACGAGAGAGTTTTGTCATGTGGAAGGAATTGAACTGTTGTTTTTTGTTTTGTTTTTTTTTTTCCTTTCTCGCGGGCGCTCGCCCACCCGACCGTGGCGTTTCAGTCAAGAAGCATCGGCGCGTGTTCGCCGTTCCTGACTCGTGGGCAAACAACGATTTGGCCCCGCGCTTCGATCTTGGCCATCGACGACGCGGTAAACAAACCAGGGTCACCGCATCCATATTACTCCGCCATTGATTGCTTCATCTAGCGTTTGGTGCTGCCAGGCCCAGGCCGCCACTTCTGTTTCTCATATTAGGTTTTCAGAAACGCAGACCAGCACACACGCACACAGACACCAAACTGTAAGACTTGAAAGTAAATGTTATGAAGGTTGGCTTGGGGTGGGTGAGGGGAGGGAGAGGAGGAAGAAGAAGAAGAAGAAGAAGAAAAAGTAGAAGAAAATGTGCGTATTGAGTTTACCTCCGCAGACGGGCTTTGCCTGATAGCAATCTCTGTGAGCAGTCAAGCAGCAAATACATCACCGGCTTCTCCGGACGGCGAGAAAGGAAAAAAGAAAAACGGAGAGGCAGATGGAGGAAAGGAGGAGAGAGAGAGAGAATGAGGAGTGTGAGAGGGAGAGTGAGGGGGGGAAAGATGCCTCCCCTCCCTTGTCGTCTCTCTCCTCCATCATTATTCATCTCCTCTCGCCGCACGGCGCCGTGTATCACGCCGGCTGCTGTATCGCCATCATCGCCGCTCGTTCCAAACAATATGTTTTAATGTGCTGCGGCTCAAACGGCCGCTGTATTTCAGGCGAGAGAGACTAGCGAGGGGGGGCTTTGGGCGGGGGGAGGACAGGTAGTAATAAAGCTGGAAGCCCAAATAAAAGGCTTTTAGGTTGTACGGAATGAATATCGAACATTGGCTTTTAACAGGAGTCGAGGGAAAATGTAAAGATAACAGAGTTGTGGCTCGTGGCTGAGTATAAATATGAATTCAGATTCAGTTTTCATCTCATTCATGCATTATTATACATTGACACCTCAGTTTAGTGAACGATGAGCCCATAGCATCGAACCTAGGGCTGGGTATCGTTGCTGATTTCCTGATTCGATTCTGATTCACAAGGTCATGATCCGATTCAATTCTCGATTCGATTCGATTTCGATTTATTTAGAGATTTCTTTGCGTCAATACTAGTTTTGCTTGGTTATAAAATTAGGCCAGACGGTGATTTGAGCGGAGCAGCTTCAGTCATGGCGCTATTTGGTTTGGGTTTCGCAGGTCTCACGTTTTTATAGCTCTCCTTGCGCGGTCGCGAGAAGTAGTGCATAGCCGCAGGAACAGATCGATCCACGAATTTTTGAATCGATATCGTATTTGTCGAACGAGAATCGTTGAATCGTTTTTTTGAACCCAGCCCTAATCGAAGCAAAATGAAAACGTGGTTCAGATATCGTACATTCTGTAACCTCAGCTTATATTGAGCAGGAGACGTTTCTCATCTAAACGTCTGGTTGAGCTCAAGAAGAAAATGTCATCCGTCGCCATGACGGAGCCGTGACGTGTTTCCGTCAAACGAACTCATAGGCAAATTTGAGATAAATGCAGATCCGATGAGGGCAAAAAATGTCTACTAAGTGGTGTTTCCAGTAAGCAAGGTATGGACATTTTGGAGAGCAGACTTCAATAGCCTTCTTATTAGAACGTTGATTAAGCAGGCTCTCTGACCAGCTGTGAGTTTGAACGCTCGCCGCTTTAATGTGGAACAATGTGGAACGCTCCAGTTCAGTCAAATCTTCCCTTTTATTAAAGACAAAACTCATATTTTAGCTGATGAATAACGGAAACCAGTGTTCTACTCAAAATATAGCCTTTTTTTGAGTGTGTGTGTGTGTGTGCGTGTGTAAAATGCGGCTCTGAGCTGCACGTGGGGGATTGTGGGAAATGTAGTTCTCTCCCAGAAAGGACAAAAGCAGCTCATTTTATAGGCCCAAATGAGTCCAGATTGGCTCAAAATTACCCTTGTACCAAGTAAATTACCATAATGTGTTGTTTTTAGTTACACAGCGGTTTTGGGCTTTAATCCATGAAAATGTCAAATGATTTTTAGTGGCTTTTTGTGATTTGACATGAAGAAAAGTGATGGTATTAAATCACCATATGATAGCATCTCATATCCATCGCTGCATCCTAAACTGAATGGAATTGAACTCTGGAATATCGGCAGACGTACAAGTGTCATTCGTTGAATCGATGTAACATCATATTACGATGAAAGCTGTCATTTACACCCCTGTTACACAGTTCACATAAAACAGGCCAAGCTAGAAGCCTGAAAAGGGGACATCAGACTAGTAACTAGTAGACTAGCAACTTGAGATGGATTTAAAAGGTTGATGAGTTTTGTGTGAGAGAGAAACATGACAAAATTAGTCAAATCTGACATTCAGAATTTCTAATATCGTTTTGCCCGTGACGGTTAATTTGATATATTGTTAAAATTCTGTTAACGCTTTCCCCATTGTACGCTCATGTGCCATCCCCTTCAGAAAGGATGCTGGACTGACAACGTTCAGCTCTGCACTTCTGGGTTTGAATCTGGTGGTCTAGTGGTCGTCTAGCGACCAAGAGGTTGTAGGTTCAAATCCGGCTCTGTCTTATCTCCAAAACTAGCATCATTAAGGCTGATATATACTTGCTGTGATCTACGTATGCTAATCCGTACACTGTTGCGCTGTTAACGTTTGTGCTGATATACACTACCAGTCAACAGTTTGGAAGTTTGGACACACCTTCCCATTCAATGTTCTTTCCTTATTTTCGTTACTATTTACATTGTAGATTCTCACTAAAGGCATCAAAACTATGAATGAACTGTGTAAGGGCTATTTGACCAAGAAGGAGAGTGATGGAGTGCTGCGCCACATGGCCTGGCCTCCACAGTCACCTGACCAAACCCAATCGAGATGGTTTGGGATGAGATGGACCACAGAGTGAAGGCAAAAGGGCCAACAAGTGCTCAGCATCTGTGGGAACTCCTTCAAGACTGTTGGAAAACCATTTCAGGCGACTACCCCATGAAGCTCATCGAGAGAATGCCAAGAGTGTGCAAAGCAGCGATCAAAGGGTGGTTATTTTCAAGAATCTAAGATATTAAACATGTTCTGGGTTATTTCACACTTTTTATTTACTACATAATTCCATATGTGTTCATTCACAGTGCCTTCAGTGAGAATCTACAGCGTAAATAGTCATGATAATAAAGAATAAAACATTGAATGGGAAGGTGTGTCCAAACTTTTGACTGGTAGTGTAGTTGCGTCTATACTGTGCATCGTAATCTGTAGTGTGTACTCCTTACCATCGGGGGTCAGTGTTGAGGCCGCATACCTAATAAATGAATGAATACCTGTACGTTAAAATCGTCATCTGTTATTTCAAACAAATATGTCTTCAGTCGAAGGAGCATTATCACTCCATGCTATTTTGTCACTGTGAAGAGGTGCTGTCACGTCATATAAATGAGGATAATTGCGGACTTGCTCAATCAACAGGTCCTCAAACGTGGACATCTTGACTTTTGAGCGCAGATCTCGCAACACTGCCCCCTATAAATTACGCAGGTATTGCATCTCCATATACGTTCTGTTAATTTTTGAGTATGTGCACAAAAACCGACGCAAAGAACGCAGGATATGGATCGCGGCTGTACGTACGTAGTTAACAGCAAGTATATTTCAGCCTTTAGGCTCATGGGAAAGACCCTTCTTGCTTGTTATATGTAAAAGAACTGCGATGCCTGTGTGTGATGAGAGGGGGTCACGCGGACGGATACAGGGATCCTGAGAGCTTGTGGCCTGCAGTGACATTCTTCACTCTTGGTCTGTAAACAGATCGTATTATTCTTTTTGCCCAGGCTAAAGGGAGATAGTCATCTTTCATCAACTTGGAAAGAAGGGGCAGCGGAGGAGTAATTACTCTACCTGCCGCGGCTGCTGGAGGTCTCGCTCGGCCCAGCGCTGCACTTTAATTACTTGGCTATGCGGCAGCCCCCTCGGCTGTTTAATGTGGCGGGCCGTAATAAGCTGCGCAGAGATGACAAGCTCCGTTCTGCCCCGCTTTAATCTTTAGCCTAAACCTGGCACGTGGCACTTACCAGTTACAAGCTGGAAGAATTTGGTGTCAGACCACCGCTGGCATAGACTGTGTCGTAGAGTAGCTAACTACAAATAGTGAAGATAACTACTTAATTGCTGTTTTTACTACTTTTTTTCAGTAGTTGCTTATTATTATTATTGTTATTGTTATTGTTATTATTATTATAAATATAGCCACAAGCGCAAAGAGCGGGGTCAAAGCAAAGTCGTAAAAAGCAGCTGATGCAGTTAGCGTACATGGTAATTCATGTAGCATTTTTAGCGCCCCTTTACACTTTTCATTAAATGCTAAGTAGCACACCATCTCTGCTTATTAACCAAGTTTCAGATTTGTGTGGCTTACGTTTTAGGCTGCATCAATTTATGTAGCATTTTTAGTGTCCCCTATTGTTCAAATAGCAGCATAGTGTAATTAGCAGCTCAGTGAGTCAGACTGCATAAATTTATGTAGCATTTTTACTGACCCGAGAGGTCAAATAACGCGTTTTCCTTTGCTGAAGTGCCAATTATAGGCTGATCAATACGCTTTTCGGCCCATGGCAAGATGCACACCATTCTTACATACCCTGAAAATGTCAACTTTCTGTGACTTGCAGTTTAGACGATAATAATAATAATAATAATAATAAAGAAATTGAACAGTTACAAGAGTGTTCCACATGCTTGGACCCCTTAATAATATGTGTATTGTCAACTAGCAGGTGTTTCTGATTGGTGTTGAATTGGCAGAAGTGGTGTCTAAAAGGCTACCGTGCCTATGTGTCATACGCTTGATGCATCACATGGCACTCTTGGCAGCTGCGAGATGGAGTCGGAGGATAGAGTTCACCTTGGCGAAGAACCCACGGCTGGGAAATGGCTTCAGTGTGAAAAGCTACTGTTTAAAATTGCTTCCGCAACAAGGTGGAGAATGAGGTGAAAATGATACAGAGAAATACCACGTGAAACGGTAACCGTCTCGGGCAGACAAAGAACTGACGGATGAGGAAGAAAAAGATGAGTATATGAGAGAGAAAGAGAAGAGGAGGGAAAGTGAAGATACTGAAGAGAAAAAGAAATCTAAAGAAAATGTGAGAGTGAAGAATATAAAGGAAGGCAGATAGTAAGAGGGAGAGACGGGAGAGAGAAAGGAAGGATGATGGAGAGAAGGAGAAAGACGGAAGGAAGTGGAAAGTTGGTGGCAGGATTACCGGAAAGAGAGAGGGAGAGAGAGAGAGGAGCTGGGAATAAAAAGAGAGAGGAAAGGCAAAGAGCCACAGAGACAGAGAGAGACCTAATGAGACCAAAGAAGGAGTGAGAGACAGGAGGAAGAAAGCCGAGCCGGTGTGAGCGGTGTACGCTTTCAGCATCGCTGTCGTTCACACAATCCATCCGTCACTCGCTGTCTGTAACGTCTGGCCCTGTGTCAGTACGGAGAGAGAGACAGACTTCTACTACTTCTCTTTTTTCCAGTATGTCAGTTGCCAACTCGCCTCTACTGAGTACAAGAGCAAAACAAAACGACATTTTGTCCTTTAACAGTCATTATCTCACAAAACTCATGTGGATCATTAACACATTCGTCCAGAACGAAGGTCGGGCACTACTTTAAATAACGTTGTGGTTTTAGCCACCTGCTCAGCCTGTGCTAACGACGTGGATTCGCTTCAAAATTCCCAACATCAAGAGCAAGAGTTATTTCCCTCCGGAACGACTTGCGGCTGGAGGTAAAAAAATCACGGCCAAAGCCAATACGGAGTTACAGTTGATAAATCGAGTCCCGAGTCGATTATGCAGTAATCTCCATCAGACGCCCGGGTCCAAAAGAGCAGGTGGTCGACTCGCCTTCCAAAACTAAAGTACAAACCCATTCGCCGCGGGTTTGTTTACGCCAAGAATTATTCATCAATTACAGCAGATGCTCGTCCTTTCTATTACCGCCACATCGCTCCCAAACAAATGACACGTTATTAAGATGTACGCGACGCTGGGATTACGGGGCGCGGCAAAACCGCACCGATTGTTTATCTGTTTTGATGGAATATGTTAACGCGGCAGTGAGAAACGCTGGATATCACTGTGTGGGTTTTATAAGTTTGAAAGATTGCTAGTTTGAGGAACTCTGGTGGTCTGGATGGAACTGTCGGGGACTGTGCTTGTTACCAGCGATCTGGAACTTTCCGTCATATTCCACATTGATGCCGGCGTACAGCTGTGTTATTATGTGACTGCATTGAACAATCACGCTGTTTTCCGATTTTTATTCCACCCACATTTCTGACCGCTGCTCCTCCTACACTTTTTGGGCTAGAAACTTTGTTCCATCTCTAAATCGTTTGGCCGATTGCTGCGCGAGGTGCTTCTGCACACGTCTCCGATGCTCACACTCGTTCGTGAGTTCGGTCCATTTTTCCGTCCGTTTTTTTCCCCCATCGACTAACATGAAGCTCAAATTATGATGCTTCACTGCGCGCCCACAATTCTTCACGAAGCTATCAGATTTGATGTCATTCGAGGGTCCATGAGCCTTCTCGCATATCTGTAACCATTGCGATCCACACTTGTTTTTTTCATCCGTTTTTTCTGTTGTATTTTTTCCCCATTCGTTTTATCCCATTAAGAATACATGGGAGTTGGGGCTTGAACGTTTTCCTTCACCTGTTTCACACGGTTCTTATGTCACCTCAGACCACCTCACTGAACGTGCTTCACAATCTGTTTTGACCCGCAGTCGTCTTTTTCTTGCTTTTATCATCCCTCGTTCTTTCCCCATTCACTTCAGTGCATTTTAATCAGTCTTACTGTGCAGCAAGTTTTTATGTCATAGCTACAAGACTTTAGCAATCACAGTGGTGTTCTCTCATGAAAATGCATCTCCAGTTCGGGTCAGATCTTGTTAGTGCTGCCGCAAGAAGTTGGCAAAGCTACACAAAAATATTTTCTTTCAAATAAGTGTAAGGAAATTGATTGTTTAATATGAAGTCTTCATATATGCTGCATTTTGGCTCCTGTCGTGCGACTTCCCTTTAATCTGACACTGGAGGATGGACCACCAAGGGAAAGCCTACCTAAATTACCTCCAGTAGAAGAGATTTTTAATATGGTTCATTCCCATAGCTGCTAAATATTTAATTACTAAATATTTAATTGTTAAATTGTTAAGTTGTTTTCTTGCTACCTCAAGTTTCCTTCAATAAGAGTTGAGGAAATGTTTCAGCTGGAGACTGGGCTTATTCTGCATCGTTTGAAGGTGACTGTGCAACTGTGTTGTTGCTTGTTGAGGCATGAGCATAAGAAATGCATTTAAATGATTTATTGTAATCAGTATGATAGACAGACAGACAGACACAGATAGATAGATGGATAGATGGATAGATAGATAGATAGATAGATAGATAGATAGATAGATACATAGACAGATATACAGATAGATAGATAGATAGATAGATAGATAGATAGATAGATAGATAGATAGACAGATACATAGACAGATATACAGATAGATAGATAGACAGATAGACAGACAAACAGACAGATAGACAGATAGGCACTTTGTTTATCCTGTAGGAGGTAAAATTAGGTTAAAGGGCCATAATGACTCTCTTAATTATTACAGGTTGTTGCTGCTAAAACAAAAGGAGCATAAATTAGTCATTTTTGGAGGAAATTGTGTTTATAATGACCGGTTAGTAAAATCAGCAACGTGAATTGATTGAAAAATAGTCATTAGCAGCACTAAGCCTGATTATTTCACAGGTAATTCGTAAAGTTAATTTCCGGTTTCCTTATTTGTAATGTCCATAATTAACTTGCCTTAATAATAAGGAAAACAATAGTGAAGAAAAGAAAAGAAATGCCAAAAATTTATCTAGTAAATGTGAAAATATCAGCTTTTGTGAGGTGACAGAACCATATTAATGGCGTAAATTGAGGGTACCCTGACTGTTCTCGGGCCTGCCGGAGTGGACGTGTGCGCAGGCTGTAATCGCGCTGTCGCTTTTGATTTATCTGTTGACTGTGGGTTTGTCAGTGGGCCGATGTGGGCCTGGCAGCCTCCTGCTCACCGCTGCTCTACACTTGGCAGCCGCAGTGGTTCTCACAGCTGCTCACTAACGTCCTCAAGCCTTTGATATTGATATAGATGTTACTCAAACCGGCCACACACACCACATGCACACACACACCACACACACACACACTCGTAACCCCAAACTCCTTCACTGCTCTTCTTTATTCCCGGGAGATAAGACCTGCTCGTAGGACCTGAGTAGATCTGAAGCTGGTTCATGACACATTTCCTGTTGTCAGTGGGAACACAGCATAGCACACAGTGCACGACAACGACATGTGACCTCCCGCCCGTGAAGGAGCAGTGGGCAGCTAACATGGGCAGTGCCCGGGGAACAGTGCTTGGAGGACGGTACCTTTCTCATGAGTACCTCAGTGGTACCTTTACCGGTCCGGGATTCGAACCAGCGCCCTTCCAATCATGGGGCAAACACCCTAGCCATTACTCTACCAACGTATTGGTAGTGCACTATTGGCACTGACCTCAAATTGGCATTGTGAGCATAGCCTGATGTTGCCATTGTTTGTGAAGACCCAAGCAAATCCACATTGTTGGCACTGGACGAATTTTGGATTGTAGGCATTGCTAAAGTTGGCATGACCTGAAATCAGCTTGGCCTGAAATTGGCAAAGCAATCCATGTGCTGAAATCAGAATTTCGGATATGGTCCCAAAATCTCTATTGTTGTTATGGCTCAGAAATCTGCATTTTTGGCATGACCCAAAATATACATTGTGAGCCTGGCAAAGAAACATTGCTGGCACAGCACAAAATTGCTGTTGTTGGCATGGCCCAAATTCTGCAATGCGAGCATGACCCTAAATCTGCATTGTGGGCATTCCCAGAAATCTTCATTTTGGACTTGGCCTGAAACTGGGATAGTGGTCATGTCCCAAATTCTGCATTGTGGGCATGTCCCATTATGTGTATGGCCTGAATTCTGTATAGCTGGCATAGCCTAAAGCCTGCATTGGTGGAATGCCCCGAATCCTGCATTGTGGGCATACTCCCGAATTCAGTATTGTTGTTCTGGTCCGGAAATCTGCACTGTAGAAGTGTTTTAAGATCACTGTCGTTGGCGCGGCCCTAAAGATCTGCGTTGTTGGCACGGCCTGAAATTGCTGTTCCTGGCATGCCCCCGATATCAATATTGTGGGTATGACGAGGAGGGCTGCCTAGGGGTTTTGGCCCAGACTTTTGTTGCGAATTAGCGCTTCTAACCAACCCACACACCAACTGAAGAGCGCCACCAGCTGTAGATCAAAGCATCTCACGGCTAATGCATTTGTTCTTTCTCCTCTTTTGTTTTAATAAATTCATCGCCTGACTCACAAAGGGATAAGTTCCTCTCCGTGTATTTTTCCTAGAATTAGGATTTTTATGGTCGTTTGCCTCAAATCAAAACCCTCTTTTTCCAGAAACCTGTTGACATTTTCTGGGCAGATAGGCCACAACGCACAAAAAAGAACATGTTTTTGGGGGAAGAGGAAGCAGCGGCGAGGATTGCGATCTCCATAAAGCCCGCGAGGCTCTCCCGTTAGACTTGCAAATGAACCGGCGAAGGGGAACGGCCTTAACGGTTCGAATATCCTTGCTCCGTCCTGACCTCGCCGCCGCCTCGCCGACATCCAGCGAATTTACGATGAGCCCAAGGCAAATAAATAAACGGCGGGCGCCGAGTGTTTATCGAGGGGCTTCATGGCAACGTCTCGATGTTCTTGAAGATCTGGATTGAGTGTCCTGTAAGTGGACGGGGGAAAGGCTTTTTCCTTTTTCAAGAGAAACTTTAGAACTGCACATTGGAGTGGCTAGAAGTTACTTACACACACACACGCACACACACACACACACACTCACACACTCAGAGCCCTTCTGCTTCTCCTTACAACCCTACAATCAAAACATCAGGGCTGGCTTTCATGTCATCAAAGCCAAAGTTTTCTCAGTGCACCCACAGGGCTGATTTGATGTGCAGTGCAGCATGTGCCCTGGCTGTGTGTGTGTGTGTGTGGGCACACATGAGTGAATAAGTGAATGAAAGCTGCATGTTGGAAGGGCCGGATTCACTTCACTTGTGTTTATATACACACACACACACACGTTGTGGGGCAGAGTGCCAGCTATTGGCGTTACTTCACTGGGAGAGCTCTTAGATGGGAACTGGAGGAAAATCAGACCTCTTGTGGTGCTTTTCCACTGGCGGGTACGGTACAGTTTGGTACAGTACTCTGTTAAAAGTCACTCTCTCAGTCACTCACTCACTCTCTCTCTCTCACTCACTTTCTCTCTCTCTCTCTCACTTTCTCACTCACTCACTCTCCCACTCACCCTCTTGCTCTCTCTCTCTCTCTCTCTCTCTCTCACTCCTCACTCTCTCACTACGCCCTCTTGCTCTCTCTCTACTCCATAAATCCTCCTCTATATCTACATTCATCTTTCTCTCCTTCCTCTCCTCTCGCTCTCTCTCTCTCCTCTCACTCACTCACTCACCTCTTGCTCTCTCTCTCTCCTCTCTCTCTCTCTCTCTCCTCACTCACTCTCTCTCTCTCTCTACCACTCGTCCTCCATGTCTATATCACATTCATCTTTCTCCTTCTCTGCTCTCTCTCTCTCACTCACTCTCTCCCACTCACTCTCTCTCTCACTCACTCACTCACTCACCCTCTTGCTCTCTCTCTCCTCCTCCTCCACCCCTCTTGCTCTCTCTCTCCCTCACTCACTAAAAGCTTACCCTCTTGCTCTCTCTCTCTCTCACTCACTCACTCACCCTCTTGCTCTCTCTCTCTCTCACTCGCTCACCCTCTTGCTCTCTCTCTCTCTTTCTCTCTCTCTCTCTCTCTCTCTCTCTCTCACTCGTCTCCATGTCTATATCTACATTCATCTTCCTCTCCTTCCTCTCACTCTCTCTCTCTCTCTCTCTCTCTCTCCCTTTCTCACTCCTCCTCACTCCTCTCCCTCACCCTCTTGCTCTCTCTCTCTCTCTCTCTCTCTCTCTCTCTCTCTCTCGCTCTCTCTCTCCCTTTCCTTCCTTCTCTCTCTCCCTCATTCTCTCCCTCTCCTCTCTCTCTCTCTCTCTCTCTCTCTCTCTCTCTCTCTCTCCCTCACTCTCTCCCACTCGCCCTCTGCTGCTCTCTCTCTCCTCCTTCTCTCTCTCTCTCTCTCTCTCTCTCTCTCTCTCTCTCTCTCTCTCTCTCTCTCTCTCTCCTAAATCTCCATGTCTATATCTACATTCATCTTTCTCCTTCCTCTTTCCTCTACGCTCTCTCTCTCTCTCTCTCTCTCTCTCACTTTCTCCTCACTCACTCACTCACTCTCCCACTCACCCCTGCTTACTCTCTCTCTCTCTCTCTCTCTCTCTCTCCTCTCTCCTCCCTCTCTCACCTCGCCCTCTTGCTCTCCTCTCTCTCACTCATTCTCTCTCTCTCTCTCTCTCTCTCTCCTCACTCTCTCCCTCGCCCTCTTGCTCTCTCTCTCTCACTCATTCTCTCTCTCTCTCTCTCTCTCTCTCTCTCTCACTCGTCTCCATGTCTATATCTACATTCATCTTTCTCTCCTTCCTCTCTCTCTCTCTCTCTCTCTCTCTCTCTCTCTCTCCTCGTCTCCATGTCTATATCCCATTCATCTTTCTCCTTCTCTCCTCTCCTTCTCTCTCTCTCTCTCCTCCCACCTCACCTCTCTCTCTCCTCTCTCTCTCACTCCTCCTCTCTCTCTCTCTCCTGTCTCCATGTCTATATCATTCATCTTTCTCTCCTTCTCTCCTCTCTCTCTCTCACTCTCCCCACTCCTCTCCTCCCTCTCTCTCTCCCTCCTCCTCCCTCACCCTCTTGCTCTCTCTCTCACTCACTCACTCACCCTCTTGCTCTCTCTCTCACTCACTCACTCGCTTACCCTCTTGCTCTCTCTCTCTCTCACTCACTCACTCACCCTCTTGCTCTCTCTCTCTCTTCTCTCTCTCTCTCTCTCTCTCTCTCACTCGTCTCCATGTCTATATCTACATTCATCTTCCTCTCCTTCCTCTCACTCTCTCTCTCTCTCTCTCTCTCTCTCTCTCTTTTGCAGTTTACTGCTATATCGCCACCTCTCTCCTGCTCATCTCTGTCTCTCTGACTGAAGTGCTGGTGAGGAGCAGTGCAGTTGCAGCCAGATGTTGTGTGTGTAGCGCAGCAGCAGTGAATCAGACGTGAGGTCTATAGGTTATCCAGCACGTCTCGTCAGTCAGCAGCATCTCACACACACACACACACAAATATACACGGGCCACACACTTTCCACAGAGGTGGTTCCTCTGTTGATGTCAACTCACCGCAGTTCAGCTGAGACCACACACACACACACACACACACATTAACACTCACACTCGGCCAGGAGAGTGTGGGATTGAAACTAAACACTGGGATATTTACTGCATTATGCACTTAAACATTCTGTCTGAACTCATTCCCAGTGTCTCTCCTCGTGCCCTTTTGGGGAATGCTGTCAGAGGGGCAAATTTAGGAGCTGTGTGTGTGTGTGTGTGTGTGCCAGTGAAATGAAGAGAGTTCACATCATTGCTGTTGTGTGTATGTGTGTTGGTTAAGTTTGAGTCGCTCTATATTAAGAGTGTCTGCTTTCACTCTGATTTAAAGGATTTAAAGTTCGGTATTTTACAATTAGAGCCTTGTTTTCTAATAAATAATGGTTAAGATCTCTCCCAAAACGCATTTGACTTTCGTTTGCAACGACGTGAAACTCGCCTGAGTGTTCGTTGAGAAGGTGACACAAAAAATCGTCTTCCGTCAGGTTTTCCTGTAATTCTTATCCGACTCCATTAGCTTGTGTAGGATGCCTTGTGAGGTGCTGGGGGTTGTTTTTACCGCAAGTTTGTAGTCTTTTTTGCTATTTTCGCGGTGTCGCACGCACTCCCAAAGTTCTCTGTGTTAACTAGGGCTGGGTATCGTTGCTGATTTCCTGAATCGATTCGATTCCGATTCACAAGGTCATGATCCGATTCAGTTCGCGATTCGATTCGATTTATTTAGAGATTTCTTTGTGTCAATACTAGTTTTGCTTGGTTATAAAATTAGGCCAGACGGTGATTTGAGCGGAGCAGCTTCAGTCATGGCGCTATTTGGTTTCGGTTTCGCCGGTCTCACGTTTTTATAGCTCTCCTTGCGCGGTCGCGAGAAGTAGTGCATAGCCGCAGGAAAAGATCGATCCGTGAATTTTTTAATCGAAATATGGTACCATACCGTAATTTACTGCCAAATACTGCGAATAATAGCTGGTCTCCAACAACCGCCGGTCTCTTTTAAACGCCGGGCTGTCCGAATAATTTTTTGAATTTTTGGGCTACTATTGGAAGATATATGGTATATATTTACTTGCATAGATGTTTGCTTCCAGGACTAGGATGCACACAAATGCCCTTTATTTTTGCTGTTTTTTTGGCTATGTCTATCTGTCTGTCAGCCTAAAATTAAAAGCCACAAGGTCTTAATTTCGGTGTCAGTCAAAATCTCTCTCTTTCCCCTCCTCTCCCTCCCCCTCTCTCTCTCTCTCTCTCTCCTCCTTTTCACCCACTCCTCCTCGTCTGCGCTGCTGTCGCCGCCGTCAGCAGAAGCCCGCGCTCGTATTGTCCGTTCCTCAGTCACTCTGCGTTTACTTAAACGACACGCGGACCAAATATTTTAGCCCCGTCTCCAGCAGGCTGTCAGGGCCCCTTCAGCGGAGCGTTGTTATGTCCCTATAAATCCCACACCACTCGCTCGCTCTCTCTCTCCCTCCCTCCCTCCCTCCCTCCCGTCCTGTCTGGCATCATGCCGTGGGACTCCACTCTGTCACGTCTTAGACATGCAAGAACACTTTTGGCACCAAAGTGACATTCCCTGCACTGTAACACTCCGAGACTCGAGATCTGTAACAGGATAAATAGAGGACGGGCCACTGAACTCACATCCACTTTAGAAGAGGAAGAAAGAGAGTCGAAGCTAATTCCACTTGAGCTGCTGCTGTTTAACTAGTGGCTCGTTCTTAACGGAGCAGTGAGGATTTGAGGCACAGCAGAAGGGACTGGGTTTTAAGAATCGGTTTTTGATTTTTGTTTGACATTTACAGCATTTAGCCAGACACTCATCTCCAGAGCAGCTTCCGTTTTCCTAATTACAGGGACGGTCAGCAGCTTGGGGTTTAAAGGCCTCGCTCAGGGGTCCAAGCATGGTTTTAGGCTCTCCTAATGATGCAGAATGGGAATTGTGTGACGTTCCCTAAGCGTAATAAGAAACGTTACTAAAGATTCCGTGTAAAGACCAGTCCGTCCAGGATTTCGTGGCCTTTTTCGAGATTGTTTTGGCCTAAAATGCCTGATTTTGCGGCAGCTTTTCTAGAAAATTGTGATGAAAGTTGCAGTGTTTTTAGGCATTTTATTGCAATAAAGTTGCAGGAGTAAGTCAAAGTTGAGAAAAAGTAGATTTTTTCCTCCTTTATAATGGTTCTTTAACAATTAATTCAAATGAAGGGAACAAAACCACTATTATTGTTATTAACCATTAATCATTATTATTTTTAAGGGTAAATGTGAGGCGTTTTTATCCCGTTTCCTGCTTCTTCTAAATGTAACAAGCAAGTGAGTTGGCTGACATATGGCTCAACCGTTTTGCAGGAAATGACAATGACTGGTGCGTGAACCTGCAGTGTTGGGGTTCCTAATAAAGTGGCCAGGTTCTGCACTCGTACTCTCTGGGATATTTATTACGCTTGTTAAGCACAGCGTTCAAATCAGCGTCGATCCTGAAAGACTTTCTGGTGCTAAATAAGATGCTAGAGAAGACGCTTTTCAGGAAGGCTGTCAGACGCGGTTTGTTCTTCTTGAAGAGCGAGTCGTTCTGACGGCGTCGTCACGCCAACCGCGAGACGTCTCATTCCCTTCTTCCTGCTCGTCTCTGCTGTCAGCCTGGCAGCGCACCTGTTTCACAAGACTTAATTGAAGTCTCCTTAGGAAATATCTCAATAAAGAGCCACGTCAACGCGTTCGGCTTAATGAGCGAGAGAGCGGCGAAAACCGTTTTCTTGTTTTGCTGCTTTTCCCAGTCGTGAAATAAAACGAGGACAGCGGTTAAAGACGTAACTCTTTTTTTTATTACAGGTTTACGCGAAAGTTAAAAATTCAAGTTATGGATTTGAACTTAGTCCGGGTCTAAAATTTATCCCCTTTTTTGGGAATAAAACGAGAGGAGATTAGGATCATAGATAAGCCGGTCTCAGTCAGGTGCCTTTAATCCGTCTGTGTGACCGATCCTGTTCCCCATTCAACACCAACAACAGAGCTCTTGAAAGAGGCAACCGAGCCGCCGGCTTAGAGTTCAGCTCAGGCCGTCCTGGTAAAAAGACGCCGGCGTGAAGGATGACGGGCGCGCGGTTAAACGACGGACGGAAAACATCCGGCGCATTTGTCGGAGCAGAACTCTATCTGGGAAACGACGCAGCAGACGATATTTATCAAAGGGAGGAGGTGAAGTGTGAACACCCACCATTCACTTTCATGTTTCATCTCGGCGTGACATCGGGGCTGCCGTAGTACACACACACAAACACACACACAAACAAGAGAGAGAGAGAGATGGACGGCTAGAAAGAGACAGTGAGATAGAAGTGGAGGGGGCAAAGGGAGACGACGAGAAGGAAAATAAAGAAACAGTGAGAAAAAGAGAGAGGGAGTGACGGTGAGAATCAGATGAATAGTGAGGGGGAAGAGAGAGAAGTGGAGAGACGGAGGGAGAGAGTGATAGGATGAGAGTGGTGCAAGAATTGAGAGATGGCAGTGGGTGAGAGAAGGAGCAAAAAGAGAGAGAGAGTCACACAGGTTAAAAAAGAGGAAGAGGAGGAGAGAGAACAGCAGACAGAGCGAAGCAAGGAGTCATCAGAAAGAGAGAGCAGAGAGTGATAGACAAGGAAAAACAAAAATAGACAGCTTACAACCGGAGGAGAGAGAGAAAGAGGACAAGAGATATACCGAAATATACAGCTGGATTAACAGAGGGAGAGAGGAAGATGGGAGAGAGACGGGAAGAAAAGAGAGAGCGAGAGAGAGCTGAGAAATGAGTCAGAAAGAAGACAGAAAGAAAGAAAGAAAGAAAGACAGAGAGAAGAAAGAAAGACAGAAAGAAAGAAAGACAAAGGAAGAAAGACAGAAAGGAAGAAAAACTGGAAAGGAAGAAAGAAAGAAAGAAAATGAAAGACAGAAAGGAAGAAAGAAAGAAAGAGAAAGGAAGAAAGAAAGAAAGGAAGAAAGACAGAAAGAAAGACAGAAAGACAGAAAGGAAGAGAGACAGACAGAAAGGAAGAAAGACAGACGGACGAAAGAAAGAAAGACAGACAGAAAGGAAGACAGACAGAAAAGAGCTTGTGACAGAAGAGGAGAGAGATGGTAGATAGTGAGAGACAGGCAAAAGAAAGAGGGAAGTGAAAAGAGAGAGAAAAAAAAACACTGATGAACATTTAAAAAACCGAACTCTTATGAAGAGAGGAGAGAGAAAGAGAAGGAGGCAGAAAGAGAGAGAGAACTGAGTGATTGTCGAGCAGGTAAAAAGGAGAGTTTACGAGGGGAGGAGTAAAACGAGAGGAAGAAAAAGAGACACTGAAAGGGAGAGATTTTCACCACGCGCTTTTCTCCATTAAAGCGACTGAGCCGGCAAAACGTAGGTTGAGAGATGGAGAGAGGGAAGGAGGGAGAGAAACAAATCAGAAAAAGGAATAAATAGCTTGTGTGCGGAAGAAAGAAAGATGGAGGGATGAGAGGAATTGATGGGAGAGAGAGAGGAAGGAAGAATCGAGAGAGAGGGCTGGGAATAAGAGTCAGAAAGCAAAAAAAAAAAAAAAAAGAAAGCTCGGGATGGAAGAGGGGGAGAGAGAGAAGAAAGAGGGAGAGCAAAATCAAATGAGAGGAGGAGGAGGAGGAGGAGGAGAGAGACAGAAAAGCAAGATCGTTATTTATGGTTTTTAGTCAGTACTAGAGCAGACGTGTATATGATGCTGTATTAACGGTTATTATCAGACAGAACTGAGGCCACGACGCTCCGGTTGGTGCGCAAAAGAAGGAGAAAACACTACCATTAAACCAGCTCTTCCTCCTCTTCATACACTGAGCCACAACACACACATATATGCACAAACGGCTAAAAAGAACGCACACACACACACTCTCTCTCAGACAGAGCTCGTCTAGCCCGGCAAGCGTAATGATGTTGACACACTTTGTGCAGCAGACAAGCGCAGACAGAGGCTGCTTTTAAAAGCAGGCGCTGGCCAATTTACTCCCGTGACCCACATAGACTCTGTGCCTTCAATCCCTCCTGTTATTTTGCCTTTTCTAGCTTTCGTCTCCCCGCTTCCCCGCCGCTCGTCTCGGCTCCTTCCTCGCAGCCCCAGATAGGCAGACGTGTTTATTAGCGCAGAAGACACCTTTTTAGCCCTCGCAAATCCACTCTATAAATGAGATCTTCACACCAGTAATCGCCGTGGATCGTGCGTTGCTTTTGGCAGAGAGTAATGCATTTTTAAAGGGGTGCATAAGACGCCTGAAGACGATTATCATATCAGACGTTTCGTCTGGACTTCCGTCTTCCGTGCTGCAGTGTTTCGTGCCAAAAGCACCATTCGGCTCTGCCTTAACGTGACACTGCAGGGGACGGAACGCATCTCTTGCTGCTAGTAGTGTAACGCAGCTTTAGTGAAAGTGACGTAGCTATTTTTGAAGGCCACCTAGTGGTGAGGTTGACGACATTTATCAGACACTCATCTAAAAAGCAATGTTCAGTTAGGAAAAGTCATGCAAGAACTGATGCAAGAAATTGTATTTAAATGGAAGTATTTAAATTCTTTCGACACTTAAAAATAAAAAAAGTTCAATATTCATTGTGAAATATATAAATTGCACTTGAAGTACCACAGAAGTACCCGCCTAAGCTCTGTTAAGGCTTTAAGCTCCCCATGGTGGTTTGAGGCTCTCTTGGGAGTCAAGACATCAATCTTACGGTCACAGCACACTCTGACACTTGCTGAATTATTTGTCTTTGTGAACACAGCACACAACAAAATGTAACCTCTGCCTTTGACGCATCTGTGAAGAAGCAGTGGTCAGCTTTGACCACAGCCAGAGAGCAATGCTTGGGGATGGTACATTGCAACCATGAGGACCTCAGTGGTACCTTTTACAGGTCCGGGACTTGAACCGTCAACACTTGGATTGTGGAGCCATGATTGTTACGCCACTAGCTGCCCTGGAACGGACACCTTTTGGATGATTAATAGTCCTGTTTCATACATTTTATCAGCTGTTAGAAATTGCTGTTTTTCTGCTGTCACGTTGTGCATGAAATCACACAATCATACTCTACCACTCCTGTAATTTAGCAGCGGCTGTTTGAAGTGATGTTTACTGGCAGCTGAAAGATGATCTGGTGGAGGTACATTATGTACTAGGAGGAGTAGGCTACAGAAACACAGGTACAGCTCTGAAGGGGTTGGTCGTTTTAGTTCCCATAACATATGTGGACAATTTTTGGTAGAAGCTGCAGGAGAATTACCTTCAGAATGCACGCAGACGCTAAAAGAAGTCAAAGAAACTTCAGAGCCAATCCCTTTACCCTTCTTTGAATGGGCTTCTGCCTATTTTTTCTGCCTGACTTCAAAACCACAGACGCTCTCCAGAGACGTCCCGTGATCCCAAAATCAGGCAGGAGGCAGAGTGAGGAAGTGACCGCCAGAGATCTTGCAACGCTCTGTAGGGTGGTATTTGCATTCACGTTGGCGTAGGCGGTTTTACACTTCACGCTCGGTGCTGTTTACACTCCGCCATCTGCCTTTCGACAAATATCTTGAAGCGCCGGTGGCGGGGTGGGAGTCGAGCGGGGAGGTCTGTAAATACTTAATAGATTCAGACTTGTCAATATTCAGCAGGTTTTGGCTGGGATTTCCCTCTTCTCCAGACCCCCACAGTTCCCCCTCCACCCACTCAACACCCAACCCCTCGGGCCACTCCGCATTCCCATAATCCTCCCCTCTCTCTTCTTCAGCTGCCAATCAAACAGCGGGGATAAGAGGACTTAGACGCAAGCCGTGGCAGCTCGAGACGCTGGCAGGAATCTTTGATGGTGCACCCTTCAGACTAGAGCGGCTACACGGCTGTGACAGAGTCAGAGACGAGTAGAAGATGGTCTCATGTTCAAAACGAACGGCTAGGGATGTGCTCCAGTCTGTTTCAATTCTGTTCCCACTCCAGACGACTCACGACTCCAGACGAGCTCACCGGATGCTTACCTAGCAAGAGATGAACAAACAACGTCCGAAAGCTTTCTTTAGCATCAGGAGATCAAATGGGGTGATTAGAGGGAGGTGTTTTCTTGCAGGTGAACTGGGAGGAAATTTTATATTTTCCTGGACATCTTTGGAAGGCTGACTTGACCGCTTCAGGCTAGAGAGGGTCTTATCTCAGGCTTGCCTACAAAAGCAAAAAATGTCCATACATGTCACTCACCAGAACATCAAGACCAGCCTGTCTCCATCTCAGACTTTTCTCAGCCCTTGAACCTAGAAACAGACTTCCTCATCTCACCTCACCTCACCAAATGTTCCACGTCTTCAACAAAAAACTTTGGAAAAACTACTTTCCCCCTTTCTTGACCTGCTTGACTGATCTTTTTGGCCTACAAAACATAAGTGAAAGTGTGTGATTATTTGTCATTGTGACCACACCACAGTGCACCACAACGAAATGTGACCTCTGCATTTGATCCATCTGTGAAGGAGCAGTGGGCAGCTAACATGGGCAGCGCCTGGGGAGCAGTGCTTAGGGACAGTTCTTTGCTCATGAGTGGTAACTTTAACGGGCTGGGATTTGAACCGGGGACCTTCTGATCACGGGGCGAACGCCCAACCGTTACGCCACTAGCTGCCCTGTCGACAAAGCTCTGTCAAGAAATGTTACACTCGAACTGACACAGGAATTGATGTATGAAGCTTCAAAATAGGCCTCCAACAAAAACAGTTCTGGAAAATTACTCTTTCCATCATCTCTTTTCCATGTTCTCATTGGCTGTGGCTTCAACTGCACCAGATATTTAGCTAAGTAGATGTCTGATTGGAGTCGCAAGGTTGTTTGATTGCGTCTTGGTAACGATTGTTAATCGCCGACAATGTGTGTCATTACGCCCAGATCTTTTGTGGCAAACTAAAGAACTGTCTTAACTGTAGGGTGAACGAGCGTTAATGTACAAATCCTACGTTCCTTTAAAAGTACACATTCTTTGAACACAAAATATTGTAACTTATGTGAAGTTGTACCTTCAGTGATTGTCTGAGTTGGATGTTCTGAGGGTTGAGGTAGCAATTTTGTGATTTCTTTATGAGTGTTAGCACGATGCACTCACATTTGCACCCTCGCCTTACTCCGCCAATGCCATAAGCTGGTAAACGCCATAAATGTAAACAGAAAGCTGTATAGTGGGATCTCGCAGCAACTCTGCCTCCTTTCAGAGATCACCTCTGTTGTGTCTTTCCACTTATTCCAAGAGTCTGCCACATCATTCTCAGGGGCATCCATTAAAATCGACATTGCACGGCTCCCAACAGTAAATATTTGATTGTATTTTATTACGTCGGGGCTCTCGTGGTTGTTCTCCAGTCGCTGGAACGTGTTCATTAGCCATTACAACAGTTGGCATTATTAGCGCGACGGGTTTACATCTAATTCTCCTTGGACACTGTCCAGATGCTCACCGTGTAACAGGTACCGACTGCACTGACACAATGGCTTCCGGTGATGATAATTGAGCTTCGTTAGCGATTAACGGTGCATGGGGCTTGCGCGCCTCAGGTGCCGGGGTCAGCTCGGCCGGCGCTAATGCGCGGCGGCATTGTAATAGTCGCGGTGTGGTGTGCTGTTAGCTTTGCCTTCCTCCCTGTGGGTGGGTGATTGGAGGAAGGGAGAGGGTTGAAGTGGGGGTGGGGGGATTCTGGGGATTCAGTGTAGTGACGGACGCTAGGAAGCCGCCTCGGTCGACAGCACTAGCGTGCTATCAAATTAATTGAAGCAGAGGCTATTAGATGGCTGGAATGCATTAGTGCTTCCGCAGGCAGGGTTGGATCGTGCCCCCGGTGGACTGCAACTGGCATAATGGGGGGTAGAGGGGGGTACTTCTTTTTGTCCAAATGCGAGAGCCTGGGAGGCTGGGGATGGTAACCCCTGCTGTGATTAAACCCTCTGAACTGTCACACGAGCCCCGAGTGCTGCCATTGTAGCCACCAGCGTTAGCGTTAGTTCCCCGGTGTTTTGAAGCAGTCCATTAACGGCTGCTAGCGCCGGTTATTTCCCGCTTTCCTGACACGATGAAAGGCCCGATCTGACACACCTTTAAGACACGTGACCGTATAAAAGCACGCGCCTTGGACCTCGTACCTTTTTGAAGAAATGGTAGAAATGACACGGCAGAAGTTAGCTACCTAATCAAAATTCCTCACACAAAGCTCTTGAAGGAATCAAAGAATAAAGGAGGTATGTAGTAGAGATGGCCAAAGACCTGCACTGCTGGAGATTTTCAATCACGTTACTACTTCTGGGAGAGGAAAAAGTAAAAAAAAATATGAAAAGAACACACTGTGTGAGACTCACTGTCTTCTACATTTAAAGGAGCAGTCAGTAATTTCCCTGCTTTATGGGCTTTTTCTTGTTGGGTGCTTCCTCTTCTTCAAAAGCTGTATAAGTGCAGATGGTGTGGATGTTTGGGGACGACCAATATGTTTTTTTCTGGACCGATATCAACACTGATTATTGCTAATCAACGAGTCCAGTAAACGATTTTTTGAACTGAAATATGTCTGCTGTGAAAATGAGGATAGGGGTCAAAACGGATTTCTTTGTTTAATGGTCTTATGACAAAGTTCAGGGAGCTCTCAGCTGCCGTATCAGAATGGCAAACTTTGAGTGCCTCCAGCTTTTAGTGTTCAGAGCTTGAACTCTATGTTAGTTGCTAACGGGAAACGCACCCCAGGTCAGTTTAGCATACAGTATTTGTGAGACATTCCTCTAGAGAGAGGCAGCTGCATCAAAGTAGCACATTTTTAAATTATTTTATCGTATTAGCATATCGGTTTAAAAATGGCTGACACCAATAACCATAAAAACATTTAAAAACCGGGGCTGATAATCAGCTGATCCCCAGTGGATGCCTCTGTTTTCTCAAAAGTAAACGTAATTTGGGCTTCTGATCTTTCACAGCATGGCATATGATGATTCAGGAAGAAGCTTGGGTGCTGGTCTCGTGGTAGAGTACTATGAACTAAGAGTTTGTAGGTTTAAATCTAGCTCTATTCTATCTCCAGAACGACCGCGTCTGGACCCCTGCGCAGACTAAATACAGGGATAGTCTCCCTGGACCACTTTTTAAAGGGTCAGGGACGCAATGGTGATAGCGCTGGAGGTAATATTCGAGCCAACAACCTCTTGGTCTATAACCATGTGTCATACAATTAGGCCACCACCACCACCACCACTTCTTAATTACAATTGGGGCTTAGTGTTTAATTTTAGAGTTGTGGAATGGAAAAACTATTTCAGAGTTTCAACCAGTTGGGCAAACGTCCAGTTTTCTGGCCTTAATTAACGATTGAAGCTGAAACTTTAAAGATGGCTCCTTTAACTTTAATCAGACCAAATGATGTAAAGCAGTGAAATCAACACATCAACCTAAACTAAGTCTTAATCCTAATTACAATGTTTACTAATCAGATGCACTCAAGCTTTATAAAATTGGGGTGATGTTGGTGCACTTCCCTAAGGACTAAGAAGCTTTTTAAAAACGAAGGAATGGGTCATTGTTAGCTCAGGGCTGACGTGCTAGTAGGTTTAAACACACACACACACACACTTAGAGACAGACATACACACACACAGCTGAGGAATATTGCAGTAATTAGACTCATGCCTTTCTTTTCTTCTGCTTGCTCTCTCTCTCTCACTCTCTCTCTCTTGCAGCCCAGCGCTCTCCAGATTTTCAGCTCATTTATTGATGTGTTTTTCAGCGCGGATCCACTCTCTCCTTCAATTTATGCTCGCTCTTTCCCTGCTGTCAAAACACACTCTCCTGCTCCAGCCCTCACCCATCAACTTTTATTGAATGAATTTTTCATTAACCGGCCGTACTTTTTCTCTCCGCCGTCCAAAATTAATAAAAATAAAAAAAGAAGCCGAACTGTTTTCGTGCAGAAAAAAAGACCGAGTGATCATCAGGGCACTTCACTAAGTGGTGCCAATGTAGCTAGCAATTAACGCGGGCTAACAGAGACTTTACACAAGTTGTGCGTGACGGAGAGGCAAATAGTCTTGTGTTTTTGGACGCTTTAACGTCAAGACGAGTGTAATTCATTTCTTCTGACGTAATTTGAGAAGATTGGAAAGTCTCGAACGTGGCTTTAACAATGCACTGTTCAAGTAGACAAATATTGCATAATGTCCATTACTAGCTTCCTAACTAGCACTCATTTGCACTAGCAAATGCTGTTTTCCGCTAGAGCTTGATGCTAACACTCCAAATTGCAATTTCCACTGGTGCTTTGACAACACCACTTCCACTAGCTGGTGCTAATTCCCCCTTGTGCGTGATGCTAACACTACAATTTGCGATTTCCAAATGAGCATTTAGTGCTAAGCAGAGGAAATTAACCTTCTTAGTAATCTAGTGTCATCGTCAAATTTTTTGACACTTTTTACTCACTTTTAAATATGATATGGTAAATATTTCTAATATTAATAATATCACATGCGATCTATTCATCTCCTATAGCCAGTAAAAGGCATTGGGTCGCATTTGGGTGCTGAGGAGGGAGACGGATGCTGTTGCCGTGGCGTTGCCGTAGGATGCGGTTGGGCCCAGGAGGAGCCGTGTGCAAATTACTGCATCATTAGATTTTCAGCAGCGCTTAGAACCAGTGTGTCAGCATTTGGGCCACCACTGTTCCGTGTGTGTGTGTGTGTGTGTGTGTGTGTGTTAGCTGCCAGTGGGTGGCTCAGCAGTTGATGTGGGCTAAAAGGGCCTGCTGCTCTATAGCCTGTATTAAGGCATAGTTGTGTAACAGGATCTATCCCACAGGGCAGGTGTGTGTGTGTGTGTGTGTGTGTGTGTGTGTGTAATGCAATACATCGTAGTCAGTTAATGTGTCACGCCATTCAAGTTTCCATTTGTAAACGGAATCAAGCTCCTGTTAAGTTATCTTACTTTACCATACTACCCTACTTAACCACACACACACTTCCCAACACACACACACACACACACACACATGCTATGTTTGTGAGGTCCTTCCTTTGTTTCTGTAGAGGTCAGCTTAAACCTAACTTTATTTAAGCCACCAAATACAAAACGTTTGTCTTTTTAGTTTTGCAGCTTTTCTATACAAGTATTTTTTTTACCTTCATGTGCAAAAATGTCTTCACAAATCCACAAATTCTGGCTAAACCCGTGTTTCCTGTCTGTTATGGGAGAACCCCATCTTCTAACCACACACACATCATGTTATGATCATCATCATCATCACCATCACCATTTTGTTGCTTTGCCGTTCACTCCCATAAACACTAAGCAATTTATTAATTATCCTCCCATCCAGTCGAGCCGCACCGATACATCACGGAGGTTGAAATCTTCTTATTGTCAATAACTGATTTGTCTAATTAAAGGAATATTATTACCTCTCGTTTCTTAATGGCTCCTTTAATCTCTCTTGGCCAGAGTTGCAGTTCTCACTAGCTGAGGGCTTTCCAGTATTAATCACAGTCACTCTCCACGCTTAACGCTCGCGCTTCTGTTTGCATCTTAATTCACTTATGCTTTTCCCCCAGTCAGAATCTATTAACCCTCTCTCTCTCTCCCTCTCTCTCTCTCTTTCTTTTCTTCCCTCATTCATTACTCCGCCCCTGCTTAATCTCACAAACACACACACACACACTCATGCACTCACACTGGTGTGCGCATACCCAATGAGAAATTACCCCAGGCCGGGTTTTTGGGACGGCGGTTGAGAGCTTCCGGAGGAAAGAAAACTCTCCCTGAAATCCTTCAGCGTCTTAATGAGTTTTTTACTGTGTGAATGCCGCCGTTTGGTCTCTCAAAGGTAAGGTGGCCATTCAGATCAGACTGAATACCTTACATCCTCCTGAGGCCTCCCATCCAGGTGTTCTTCATTTATTTATTAATTACCTTAAGTGCAAATGTAAGGCTGGGTTTCCATTTATTACTGATTTGTACTGATGGTCTTATGACATGTTTCAAAAGTTCAAAATTCAAGATTGTTTATTGGTCACATACATAGTTATAGAAGTATATTATAGTGAAATGTTTCCTGCTTTGGTCAAAAATACCCCCAAAAATATTTTATAATCCATATGTGTGGAGTGTTCATGTTATACAGTAGAATATCTATGTAATGAAGAGCAGTGTGCTAACTGCAATAATAATAGATAGCGAATCTTTTGGATTTGCATGAAATTCTTTTATTGAATGTTTTTTACAGAGCTCAACCGATACCAATGTCAATAATTTAAGTATTTAAAAATCAATAATATAAAATATAGATTCTTTAATTAACTAGATAAAATTTATTTAGATTCCATACCAAGATATCATGACATAATGCCGTTTATAAATATATTTTATAAATAGTGCATAATAATAATAATAATAATAATAATAATAATAATAATAATAATAATAATAATAATAATAATAATAAATATAGTCTCAAAGCAACATCAAGTTGCATACAGCAAGAGCGTAAAGGGTCAGCACTGACCATCATCTTATGGTTCAGGCTGCACGATCTGTTTCCTTTGGTAGGAGAAAATAATAATAATAATAATAATAATAATAATAATAATAATAATAATAATAATAATAATGAAGAAGAAGAAACAGAACAATTACAAGAGGGTTCTATATGACTTTGTGCTTGGACCAATAATAATAATAATAATAACAATAATAATAATAATAATATTATTAATGCATTTTATTTACAGTACTTCTACATCCCAAAAGACCTACAATCAGCCAAAAAGAGAGTAAAACAGATGAAATACATTTTGAAAATAAACAATAAAATAACAAAAGTCAGATATAAACAGTATTGAATTAAATGTTTTCCCTGATTGTCCCTGAAGAATTCGAAATATATTCGCTTTCATGATTATGTTTCAGGGTTTAAAAACACAAAAAGTCAACAGGGGAGTTGCAGTGAGCCCCCTAGTGACAGCACTACACAATGACAAAGCCCTTTTTTGGAAACCCTTCTTTTGGTTCGCTTAGAAAACCCCTTGCATGTTTAGTTCTGAGGATTTATATGAGAGTCTGTTCAGACTCTCACCGATCAGGGCCTGAGCTGCTTTCAGCATATGGCCAGTCATATTCTCATAATATAAAAACCAGTTTTCCATGTAGTTGGGTCCGTGGGTGGATATTCTGTGCGCCTGAGTGCCGCTAGGTCGAAGTTCGTGAACGATTTTGTGGTGAAGGTGTTACGAGCCAGAGCAACTCTATAACTATATACATGTTTAATTTACGGCTTGGAAACCAATATTAATTCTTGACATTTTGTTTTTCTGGCTCCCCTTCATCAACGCTGTTTTCATTTGGCTTTGCGGGAAAAACCATTCAGAGCTGGTGAATTTTTTGTTTACTCGTTTTCCTTCTCGCTGAATGGTTGAAGGCTAGCCAGGAGCAGGCCTGATTAAAGCCACCTCTGCAATGGCAGAGATCCTGTTTTTTCTTTTTTTTTTTTCGTCAGAGAAAAGTAACGCTCGACCGCTGGAGCATAATTAAGTGAGAAATAGCTACAGCTGGAGTCGCCGGGGTCTTGTGCGGTGCGTTGACATTTAAAAGCTGCCTTTGGAGAATTTTTGAACCCAATTAATCTAGTTCATTGTGTTACGGGGTCTATCGCGTTTCCAGGACGTGAGACGTCGGTGTGTATCAGTGCGGATTGCATAAACACATATAAATAGCCTCATTTATCGTTATAAAAAATTGCTTAGCAAATTAGCTACAGTCCTCATATATACAGTTGGTCGACGGTAAACTTGGCTGACGGTATCGTTCTTGAACTTTGTGATTGATGATTTTGTTCTCATTTTTATTGAATCTGAGAAGATCACATCTTTTTTTCTGGCTGGTTGATAGTTATTGAACAAACAGGACAAAGGTCTAATCATAGATTTGGACTAGTTGGAGACCAAACCTGTCTTGAAGAAATCCAAGAACAGTAAGCTTGAGTTTCCAGAAATTAATTAGTTCTTTCTTTGGATCAGATCAGGTGCCTTCACTCAAAAATCTATGCACAACGGCTCAGCCAGTAAATTGGGACTAATTTTTTCCAACATTAAACAAATGATGAAGACGTATAATCTACACGCATCTACACACCACAAAGTCGGTGAATGTTCTTTCCATTAACATTGCAGACGTACGGAACCCCAGACCTGCGTAACTGCTTAAAGGACAAGTCTTTCTCTTTTTTTTCCCGCTTGTGATGAATGCACCATGTGGCCAGATTGATGGAGCCGAAAGTCAAGGCCCGTTCAGATGAAAAGGAGTTTGGCCGTTGCCACCTGGCCCCTTCGATGCCCTACACAGACAGCACGGATCTGCTGAAACACAGGTGCACAGAATAACAGAGCAGCTCCGAACACACAGACTCTCTCAACAGCCCGTGTAGAGGTTACAGTGCAACCAGGACTGGGGGTACTGTAATAATCAAAATAAAACAGGAATAATCTCCATTAATCTCCAAAATAACACCGATCTCCATTGTTTCCATGAGGGTATTTCTAGTATCATATGTATATATATATATATATATATATATATATATATATATTTTAGGATGCACCGATACCACCCTCGCAACTACTGAACAAAAATTCCCGATACCTACTACCAGTACCACATGTAAAGATTTGATGGTACTTGAGGTACTTTTAAAATAAATGATGACAGCAGCAAAGCAGACTATTTTAATATTTTAATATTTAATATTTTTTATTTAATTGTTGTTGCTTTTTTATGTTTTGATACTTATAGAACAAATAGGTGGATAAAAATTTGTATCATTTATTTTATAAAATGACATAATAAGGCTTGTGTAATTTTAATTTATATTTTGGATTCGAAAGTGCTTTTCTTTTAGTTTAGGATTACTTTTACTGGTAAAAAAACTTCTAAAAAATAATCCTACTATTTTATTGTCATTGTTATTAATAACAGACCTACACAGGTATCGGTACTCGGTATCGGTGAGTACCCAAAAATAAATATCGGTACTCGTACTCGGTCTCAAAAAAATGGTATCGGTGCACCCCTGGTATCGAAACATCACTCATGATCCGGGAACTACAGGCGCAAGGCGTGGACCGACCCCGGACAGGCGCCAAC
This sequence comes from Distichodus sexfasciatus, assembly GCA_032718565.1. NCBI lineage: Eukaryota > Metazoa > Chordata > Actinopteri > Characiformes > Distichodontidae > Distichodus > Distichodus sexfasciatus. The sequence continues at coordinate 55,149 of JAVGVS010000114.1, forward strand.
GCAGCGCAGGGCACACACACACACTCACACAATCACATTCTCATTTTACACCTTACGGGGCCAATTTAGAGTCGCCAATTAACCTACATTCCATGCTTTTGGACTGCGGAAACACACACAAACACGAGGAGAGCATGCAAACTCCACACAGAAAAGGCCTACGGCCGACCCGGGGATCAAACCCAGGACCTTCACATGTTACTTCGTTTAGTATCGGTGCCAAACGTACTGTATTATTGCTCTTTATATCACCACTGACTTGCTAACGATTCCGTTTTCCTTTTTGGTCTCTTTCTTTTCCCTTCGCAATTTCGCCAATGCGCTGCTAGTCAGTCACCGAGAAATCGAAGCGTGGTTCTCGGCTGTCTGCCATGCAGTAATAAAAGAAGTTTTAAAAAGTATAATTCCATATCTACGATGAGTCCGGATTCAGAGGTTGACTCTGCTAATGGGATTTGTACCTTTGTACGGAGGCAGCCTTCACCGTGCCCGGGATGGGTTCTCATTGGAAAGGGGGGAGGCAATGATTGAATCAATTAAAGGCTGTAATAGATTTAGGGGCCGAGCGAGGCGGCGGGGATCGTTTTGGAGATGTGGGGCGAGTTATTCTTTTGGGTGATTTATAAAAATAACATAGTTGTGGCGAGCGGCGAAGATCATTTAATGAAGCGCCGCGGCGAGCGAGGACAGCTAAATTATACATGACGCCCCTCCAGCACGATTTCCCCCCACCTCTCTCTCTCTCTCCTCTCCCTCCTTCTCTCAATCTCCTTCACTCCTCTCTTTCCTTTACTCTGTTTATTCCTCTTGAGACACCTACAAATACATACAAATACACACTCTGGACCCCGACCACCTTCTCCTCCCTTTTAACTCATTTTTCTCAGCTTGTACACGAACACGGTTTCTCTTCTCTGCCGCGTCTTATCGCGATCTTGTGTACCTTCCCAGACTCTCTCACCTTAGGTATAAATCATAAATGCGTCTCGAGCACCAACGGGACCGGGGATCGTGGAAAAAACTCCGGGTACCGAGACTGAGCAGGTCCGGAACTCCGTCTGGGGGGAGTTGGAAATCAAACATCGAGTTCTGAGCGCGCCGCCCGGGTCTCAGCTCCAGCCACTGCCGAATCTATTCATCTATAATTAAGCATTAAGCTCCATTGAAGGGTGAGACGGGGAGCAAGGGGAGGAGGAGGAGGACGACGAAGAGGGGTTACAGAAAAAATAAAAGAAAGACAGTTCTGCCCTTGGATGCGTGAATCGACAGGAGACGCTGGAATGCTAATGCCGGACGGCTCGGGGTTGCCCGAGGGCTCCCTCATTTCTGATAGATGTTTAAATAATTAGTAGCTACAAACAAATACGGAGCGAGTTGGCGGAGGCGGTGGGCGGTGGGCGGCCTTCGCTCCCGTCTTCTCGCTCTGGAGGGACCGACGCCTCCTCCTCCTCCTAGTTCCCACCTCAGCAGCCAGGAGCTCGGCTCGGCTCGTCACGATCCAGCATGGATGAATTTCTGGGTGAAGTTGGGGAAGCTGCTTTTTAAAGCGGTAGTTTTACCATTTTGCCGCCAAGTTCCCGTTTTGAAACCATTCGCTTATGGTTACTGAGGTTAGCGTGTATATGTAGTATTATTTGAAGTAGGGATGCGCGATATGGGACTTATTGGCTGATGCCGATATCCAAAGTTTCTCATGTGTATATCTGCCAGTGCTGATACCGATGCAAATAAATGAGGAAGGCAGAGCTGAGCGAGAGAGCAGGCAGAGTTGAGCGCGTAAAGACGATAGACATTCCACTGCACGCTCAGAATTTTCGCACAAAAATAATACCATAACTCGAGCGGGTGGAGCATTTCCAGCGTAGTACACAACATTTTAAGAAAAATCTAAGCATCGTTCCGATGCCGATCGGCCGATTCCGATATGATTCCGATGTTATCGTGCATCCCTACTTTGAAGACAGTAACAGTAAGTCATGAAGATAGCAAGACTGTGTGTGAGTGTGTGTGTGTAGGTGTTTAGGTATTTGTGTGTGTGTGGCTTTCTTTGTTTTCCATTTCTCCCTCATTCCCTCTTTCATATCTCCGTCTCTTTTTCTCGCTCAGCACTGACTTGGAAAATTGCTTCATTACCAAGCGCTGAATATTTGATGCCGCAAATAGTCCTAATATTGTTGTGTTATTTATTTATTGGAGTTTTTAATGAATGCTCGGAGTCGTTTGCTTGATGTAATGACTACAGGAGGGTTCTCGGTGTGCAACTCCTGCAGCGGGGGGTTTGAAAGGGGAGGCGATCTCACACTCCAGCGGGAAACACCACTTTTAGTCAATTCCATGCTTACTTAAAGTTGATAAAGAGTTGCTGGATCAGTGTGTGTGTGTGTGTGTGTGTGCTTAAGCATAAATTATTCATGCTTTGAGTGTTGGTAGACGGGTTGGAAACCTATAAATATAAAGTGTATAAATAATTTTGATTCAGGTTTCGAGCTCCGCAACATAAACTCCTCTGCCGTATTAATTACGCTTTTAACTGCCTCTTAACTCGCCTCTTTCTCTGTGGCTTCTAAGAGAAATTTGACCCGCATTGACATTTACCTGATCTTCTGTATATTTATGCTTCACACAACAATAACGGACGTACAATACAACCATAAAAAGCCATCTTTATTTAAGAAAACACTTCCCGAGAGTTGTCTTCTTCGTCGTCTTCTTCCTCCCGCTAGTTATATAGCAGTAAAGTGTTTAATTTACCCAACTCGCCAAGTCCCGCCGGAGCAGCGCTGGCTGAGCGAGCTAAAAGCTTCTCGCTCCTTCAGGGCCGAAACTCCTCTCCCTCCTCATCCTCCTCACCCTCGCCGGGCGGAAACCATTCCCGGCGGTTCCTGCCGCAGCCTGTTTGGGGACCAGCGTAGCGTTAATTATGAATGATGTTACTTTATTTGCTTGTCGTCACGCCGCACGGGCCGCGGATCTTCGCCTGCTGCCGTTCCCAGCTTTGATTAACGATTTTAGGCAACGCACCGGCGATGAAGGATAAAGTTGGTTTTAGTGAGACGTTTTGGCAGGAGGAGCTGACGAGGAGGAGGAGGAGGAGGAGGAAGAAGAAGAGACGCTCCAGGCGAGGATGGAACGTGTTGAAACTGCGTGATTATTTGTCGTTGTGAACCCACCACGGCACAACACACAGTGCTCCACAACCAAAAGTGACCTCTGGATTTGACCTTGGGCAGCTGACATGGGCAGCATCCAGGGAGCAGTGCTTGGGGACGGTACCTTGCTCATGAGTACCCCAGCGGTACCTTTACTGCTCCAGGATTCGAACCGGAGACCTTCTGACAACACTACCGACTGGCCTTGTAGTTAAACTACAAGTAACAACTTGTTACTAAGTTTTATTGCCAATTTGACTAAGTTTCTCAGTAGCTTATCTGTTGCTAAGCTAATTTCATCGTCCTCGTAATCAGAAGGTCGCCAGTTCAAGTCCCAAACCGCTTAAAAGGTGCCACTGAGGAACCATCCCCATGCACTGCTCCCTGGGTGCTGTCAGAGCTGCTGTAATTGTTGTAATTCTGCGGCTGGTGAATATTGACTGAGAGACTGCATTTTGTGTAGACAGTAGCCACCATCTTTTTTGTTCTTGTGGCTCATTTTGAAGCTCATATCTCTTTGTTAGAGACAGCGTCGGCTCCCGTTTGCTCGGAGGAGCCCGCTCTGGTGTCGAAGGTCGTCAACGAAGGCCAAAAGGAGCGCATTCGTCTCTGCCAGGAGGTGAAAGAAGCAGCAGACGTTGTTCCCGACCTGCTCTTTCTACTCCCCATAATTCCGCTCAGGTGTCATCGACTGTCAGGCAAAGGTCAGCCCCATTACGGGAGGAGAAACGGGCCGGCGCTGACCTTCACCCGCCGTGCTTTTAGACCGCGATCCTCACATGATCTATGGTATTTGCATAGCCGGCGTTTTTGAGGCCAAGGCTGTTAGAAGCTCTCTCTATCGGCCTTTATTATTGCAGCCCTTTATCTGTTATAAAGTGACTAAGTGGGCAAGAAGTGTTTATGTCCACGCTCGCTTGTCGTGCCTCGTTTGCATAGTGGTATTTATTAAAATGGCTCACCATGTACTCAGAATGCTAGAACGGATTCATTTCATGTCCCATTTACACCTGATATCAATGCATCTCATAAATAGATATTAAAGGTATAACAATACAGACAAAAAGTAGTCAAGTCAGGGATCAGGGATTAATGCATTCACAATTTATTCAACAAATTATGACTAAGACCTCACAATCTAGCTGATCATTGAATCGTTTCCTTTTTCTTGCAATATTTATTGCCAGCAGACTCCAGAGCAAAATGCGAGAATACAATCTCATTCATTCATTGTCTGAACCGCTTAATCCCAACCGGGGTCGTGGGGGGGGGGCGGAGCCTATCCCGGAAACTACGGACGCAAGACGGGAACCAACCCTGGGCAGGCCGACCCTGGGATCGAACCCAGGACCTTCTCGCTGTGAGGCGGCACTGCGCCACCGTGACGCCCTAAGATTACGATCTCCATGTTTTAAAGAGACAAAAAATCATTGATTTCATGCTTTCACCGTTACACCCCTACAATGCATATTGTCCAATTTTTGCCATGGTGCATGGTTACACCCCTGTACTGGTTGCACTTTTCCTTTTAAACCTTGTAATTCCGGAACCTTCTTTTAAGACCTTTGATGCTTTGCTTCAGCAACCTACATTAAGACATCTCAGTTCTGTAATGGTTCTGTAAACGCTAATATTCTAAAACTGTTTCTCAAATCCTTTGTGATCCGATCAGGTTCAACAAAACAAATGATCAAAGTATGAACAGCTTTTCTTAGTACCTTCATCCTTTCTGTGTTATAGGTCACGAGGTTAATAAAGCTTTGATAAAATCCCTTTTTTAGTAAATATGGCTTTTATTCACCACTATATTTATATAGACTTGCGCATTGTACATCAACACCCTCATCTCCATTTACACTTTTTATACCATTCTCCCATTTCAGAGTGTGGGTTTGATTATCTGATCAGAGTCTGATCACATAAAAAGCAAACTTGTACTTTAAGACTTTTAACAATAACTGAGCTACTCTATAAATCACTATTAACTCTTGAATAGCTGACTTCATGAAACTGTTGTAATAATGTTTCTCAAACCTTCAAAACTTTTGCTATCCAAGTTATGCAAATTAATAACTGTACATTAATTTGATTGATGAAATAAAAGGTGTTATTATTGCCACCACATTTCTTTCCTTTTACAGGTCCAGGCAATTAATCGACAAATGAATCAAAACTGACATTTAGAACTTCTAATGGACGTAATCTTGCCCATGAGGCTTGAGCATATTTACGGCACCAATTTTGTCAGTAAACTATGAGAGTAAAAGGAAAATAAGCGAAAACACAAAATGATAAAATTGTTGATTAATCATAATCAAGGCCAAATTAATCGTGATATTGATTTCGGTCATTTTGTTCAGCCCTATCCGGTTATGTTTGGGTCTGTAGAGTTTAAGAGGTTAAAGTCAGCTTTAAAGGGGCCTTTTTACGGTGTCGCTCTGTTTGTTGCTGTTACTCTTCACAAGCCGTTGTAAGTCATGAAAACAATTCCTGGCCCCGGCATCTCCACTCTCTGAGAGAACCCTCCGGAGATGCTCGTCTGTCTTCTTGGCCGCCTACAGCATTGGCAGTGCTGTCGCTGACAAAATCCCACAACATATTACAGCTCGATCAGAGACTTGGGTCTCCCTTAGTCCTCTCTCACAAGACTCGGGGCCAGACATCGAACCGGGGAGATGCCATCTCTACCCCGTCGCCCGTCACTACTGCCGTCTCCCGAGCCGTCTCCTCGGCCTCGTCCCAAACCCCAAAATGGAAGACTGAAACCCGTCTGCCGTCCAGTCAGGACCAATCATGTTGTGACTTTGTATTTTCTTCGTCTTCATCCCCGGGACCGAAGCAATATTGGCCGACTGTAGCCGCAAGAGATGACGAGTTTCCCCGAGTCTCAACATAATCGCTAACAAATTGTCGACATAAAGCAGCCCAATCTGACCTTTGGGAAGGGATTTAATTTGCCTCCCTCCAGCACGGCTGACTCCCATGTACAGCAGTCGCTGTGGCAAAAAGCGGAGCTTTATTGGATTAGAGAGCTCCAGCCTTTCATGAAGTGATAAATAATAGCATGCAGCGCTGGAGAACGGTGAGTCGGCCTGGAATAATAACCACATAGGTGTGGTTGTGTGTGTGTGTGTGTGGTGTTGGCCCACCGTGTCTGTCTTTCCCAGCTCTACGTCTGCACATACTCCAATCGTTGCTTGGTTTGCTGTAGAAGAAAGCCATGTAGGATGATTGTTATAAGGCTATAAGATGGTTACATTGAATAACATCTCGCCTCTCGTTTTTGCATGTTTGCAGCCTCCCAGGCCCCTTACCACGAAGCGGCGATGCTGCCGGCCACTCCAGCGGCGCTTCCGGAAGCTCGAGCGAATCAGAGAGCAGCTCCGAGTCCGACTCCGACAGCGAGAGCAGCTCCAGTGACAGCGAGTGCAACCGAGCGTCTCGAGCCGCCACGCCGGAGGTACACAGTGCACTCACTACACAGGTGGCAACAACAACAGCCAGCTTATCTCATCCAAAGCGTTAAAGAGGAATCAGAGAAGTCATATCAGTGAATACACGATGAAAAGAATCGCTGAGATGTTTTATTATCCCTGGGAGATCAACTGAAGTCGTCCTGCATGTCTGACCCAATTGACTTGGCGTCGATCTGAATAATTAAGTTAACGATTGTTTTAATTGATTGCATGTCTTACTAAATCTGTATATTGACCACCTTTTCCTACAGAACTTTCTTTCACAATAAAATGTGTTTGTATTGAAATCAAGATTCAGACCATGGTTCAGCACAGCGTAATCCAGAAAGTTAATGGTAGTACAAGCTAATGATCTGAGGACCAAAAAATAAAGGCAAGACAAGAATCAGTCACAAAAGACAGTCTGGCATCAAACCAGATGGCTCTGTAAAACAGAAAGGGCAGTTGGTGGCGTAACGGTAGGGTGTCCGGCCCCTGATCAGAAGGTCGCAGGTTTGAATCCAGGACCGGTAAAGTTACCAATGACGTACTCATGAGCAAGGTACCATCCCCAAGCACTGCTCCCCGCCACGGGCGCTGCCCATGTCAGCTGCCCACTGCTCCTTCATGGATGGGCCAAATGCAGAGGTCACATTTCGTTGTGGTGCATTGTGTGCTGTGCTGTGGTGTGTTCACTTTAACTTTCAGCAATACCCAAAGTTCAGTAAAATGGCAAATTCCTTTAAAATCCCCAAAACAGAAAGTGAAACAGAGAAAATGAACTTGGGCACAAACTGTAATGCTTGCCAAAAAGCTTAATTGGCAGTTGCCCCACGCTGGAGTTGAAGATGCCCCACTGTGAGCTGCCCTGGGCTTCCTAAATGCACTCACTAAAAGTTAAAATGAGCATGCTTAACTGCTTGCACTCTGTCCATAAAGCTTTGTTTGTATGCTGCAGAGAGATTCATATGCTGTTAAACGTCAGTGTAAAACATGGACATGTATGATTGAAGTTAGGAATGGCATAAATATACTCAAGATAGATGTGGTGGAACATGTAACTTTCGAAAGTGAAATAATAGGTATGATTAAGCCCTTTTTTGGAGAAGCCGAGTCCGAATCAGATCAAAAGTGTGTTCGACATCCTTCACCCTCTGTGGTTTTAATGGTTAATTTAGACGTCCGCTCATTTCCGTAGCTTCCGTTTCCAAATGATTTGCGGTCATTTAGGAGATCATTTAAAACAGCTTTTATGGTTTCAGTATGAAAGATTTATACAAGTCTGGGCAACATAATGGAGCAAAACAAACGATGTGAGATAATCTGGCTGATGAAAACATCTTCCTCGCAGTCAGTGTTGAGAGTGCTGTCAGGACAATGCACCGTAGAGCTTCTCCACCGTTCGGGAGTTTTATGATTTCACATTTTAATAGCCTCTTCAGCTTTAGGCCAGCTCATTGGTCTGTGAAAATCATAGGACTGATTCACTGCCTTTATGAATCAACACCGCAGACAGAAGATGTCCATGGGTCATTAGAATTTTGAGTTACATATGTTTTGAGAAAATTGTCTGTATTTGTACCAAGCACCTCTTTGACTCCACAAGCTTGTAAAAGGTGTTGCATCGTCTGCCGAGATTGTAACAACTGATAGCTTTTAATGGTAGCATGTAAGGCTAATTTATAATGCACTAGCCAGAATTGGTGTGGTGTTTAGGCACAGCATTAAACAGAAATGTCTTATCTTGTGTACTTCTACTTCTATAGCCTGAACCACCCTCAACAAACAAATGGCAGCTGGATAAGTGGCTTAACAAAGTCAATCCCCATAACAAAGCACTTACCATCACACAGCCAGAGAGCCATGGACTTAGGAGCTCCCAGCCTGAGGATGTCCAAACTTCTGAGAACCAGAACTGCAATAAGAGCAAGCCCAGTGCGGCATTGGCGCAAGCGGACCCAAAGGACCGGGCTTTGCTCAGCCCAGTTCGAGAAAAGGCCAAGCCTAAGACGGGCCAAAAGGCTCCAGAAGGTAAGGGTACCAAAGTGAAGGCCCCTGCTACTGTAGACCTGGCACCATCCAGGAGAAGTACGGGCAAGAAGCAGCCCAAGAAAGTGGAGCGGTCTTCAAGTAGCGAGGATCACAACTGGTCAAGGCCATCAAACTCTAGCGCAACCCCAAAGGAGAAAGAACCTCCACCTTTAGAACCACCCAAGTCTAGAAGCAAGGCACCGGGGGGCAAGACTGCCCCCAGAAAGGAACCCCGGACCACTGCCATGGCAACCGCTGCTGCTCCCACCACCACCAACACCACCACCACCACCACCACCGCCACAGTTCCGGACAAAAAGAAGCACAGAGGACCTAGCAAGATCATCCCTAAGTCAAAGGAGTTTATCGAAACAGAGTCCTCCTCTTCAGAGTGCCATTCAGACCCTGAGGAACTCTCAAAGGTCCATCTCCCCTGTCCGGGCCCAAATAGTTTGAGCCTGAAATCTAAGGACTGTAACAGCAATATCCTAAGCGTCAGCAGTCTTGCCAGCACCAGCAGCACTTCGATACCTGACCCAGGTGCCACCGACTTGTTGGAGGAACCTCTGTTCTCTCCGATTCCCATTGTCCAAAACGAACTTCTGTCACCTTTGCGAGACTTTGATGACATCAAGTCCCTGTGGGTCAAGATCGAGCTCAGCCTCCTGTCCCGGATACCAGGACAGGAACTGCCTGAACCGACCCCTACAAAGGCGGAATGTCGGGAGCCCAACGTCAAGCACAGGAGGCAACAGTCGCCCGCTGCCAATCCCCCCGAAAAACCCACCAGCAAATCAAAGAGGAAACACAAGGTGAGTGTCTTCAACGTTTCTAACAGAGGTATAATGTCTGACTGATGTTTTCAATCTGGATAGATGTTATGAGTTCTTTGATCATTAAATTGATGTATTTTTACACCCCTGATATTTACCTAGTTCCATGGAAGCACTAATGCAAAACACCGATCGACCAGTATGACTTTAAAATTCAAAGCCTTGGTTTTACTGATAAGGAAGCAGCTGGAAACCCACCATAAACCCTCTCCCTCTCATGTTGATGCCCTTCCGCAGTTTTGTAGACGTCCAGGTGCAGGACTAAGTTATACTGCCGTCCCCTTGAGCAAGACTTTTAACACCACCATACTCCAGACTTCTTGAAATCTGGCTTGTCTTTCATTCCACCCTTGCGCTCACAGTGTCTCAATGTTCTGATGAGGTTCAAGTTTAATATACGACTGCGAAACGAGGCTGTAAAAAGGTGCGGTAGCTGCGTTCCATGTACAACTAAATTCTGAAGTAGAGTTGTTTTGTTTGTTCCCACAGTCAGAACACTGTGAGGTGTTGAGCGGAAACAAGAAGTTACGACTGGAGAAAGACGCCCTCCTCCTTCCTCCCTGTATCTCTCCCATCCACAACCACAAGGTCTCCAGCACAAAAGAGTGAGTATGTTTTGAACTCACTTGCCAGGTTCTGCTCAACTTAATTTCAGATTATTGATTTTTACTGCATGAAAAGAGCTCTGAGTGACGCTCCTCTTCCATTCTTAAAAAGCAGTGGGAATGAGTCGGCTAGTAAACATTTGGCAGATTTACCATTTTGTTATTAGCATCCACCTCACATAAAAAGCCGTGCCACTGTAAGCTCCTTGCTGTACAACATTTTTCTAAGCATCTGCATAACAACCCGATCTGCTAGGTCAGCTACGTCCCTCACCCCCGTGTCATGTCCTTAAAGAGCATGCTGGGATACCGTGGGCCCAGCAGGAGCAGAGAGGGTCACTCCGATTCCAGCTTTAGCTGCAAGTCTCCATTGTCCCTTCACATTACCGTAATTTAACGCTGACACGAGGGCGCCCGGCTCCGGCTAATTTTAGACGTTCAATTAGTGTCAGGGGTGAACGAGCGGACGGCAAAGACACGCGCGTGACGGGGGTCAGGCTTCCGTCCTGTCAGTCGTGTCAGTCTTGCCATATGACTAATCGCAGCCAACCTTCCCGACGCGATCTAAAATATTAGCCTCGACTAATGCTCGTTGCAGGAGGCAAGCAGCACCCCGGTGAGGAGGGGAGGGGAGGGGGCTCTGCATAATGACATCACCTGCACACCAGCTTTTAAATCTATTCGGCTCGGCCATGAAACCCCCCAAAACCCCCACACCGTTTTCCCACCCTCCCCTTTTAATCTGATTAGAGAGGTAAAGCCTGACTTTTATTATTGTTGTAAAGTGATGAATCTATGGGCATTTCCACATAACAAATTACGCTGCAAATCATGGATTTATTTTCTTAAAGCTTTGCATCGTTTATTAAGCTCAGACCTGCATGGTAAGCACGATTTTTTTTATTTGCATCATGCTCTGGTCATTTAGGGTCACGGCAGCAAGTAAATACGAACAGTGAGTGTGTGACTAAATCACACACATAGTAGCAATTGTACTACTTTTTTTTGTTAAAAAAATAATGAATTACTGTAAAAACAACGGTGCTCGCTATGAGTAACATACTGAAAAAAATTTTTGTTATTAGTATTAACTTTTATTTCGCTACTCCCCAACATTTTTACCTCAAGTGAAGAACCTGGTAAGTAGGACATGTTGTTTTTAAAAATCATTCTTCAGAAGAAATTTCTTAAAACCCTCTTACGCAGTTTTCACAAAGACATTGTAACATTGTTTTTAACGCGAGATTGTTAGTAAGAACGGAATCGACAAATGATTCTTAGCCTATTATACTATTGAAATGTTTAATATTAAGACATTTTTGGGAATAAAAAGAAAATATTGGTGAATGAGGTCCTTCAATTTTTTTGTGTCCAAGATACAAACATATTACACTCTAGCGTGGAGAGATTTAAAGAAAAAACTGAATAATGAGCAACAACGGGTCACCAATCAGCTCATAAACAAAAACACTCGCAGCCCGCCGCAACAGGAGAGTGTTAAATGACACCTTTTCTATTTTTACACCGAGTTATGGCCCGAGGCTGTGTGGAAAATGACATCGCATTTCAGCAGTTGCTCATTTCAGGCTCAGAGGGGCTTTTCTCTCTAATTAGGCCTTAGTTAAGTGCCGAGCCTCGGTCCTAAACCCTTGGGGCGTTCTTGTACAGAAGGTGAGCTACTGAAAGCTGCTGTCTGTTGGGTCTGACTTCATTCTGAAGCACACTTCATTTACTACACCTGAAAACAATAATTTATACAGTTTCAACTTGAGTTTTTAGTGTCACAGCTGCGGCGATGTTTAAGAGTGAATTTAAATGTCATGTAGAATGTAAAGTTAAAATGAAACACCTAATAAGGATTTCTTACAGCGAGCAATACAGAGCTAAAAACTGGACTTAAATAGTGAATTAAGCTAATCTGTATAAATACTTCTGTTTCACTCGAAACTTTATGCTAGTAAATTGAGCTTAAGTTTTAAGTGGATTTTTTTAAATACAGTATATGTGCCGTTTTCACACATTCAGTCTTAAACACAGCATCTAGCATTTTCTAAACTTCATTTCTGTTAACTGACTTAAGAACCTAATATGTAACATTGAAATCTCAGAAAAGTTGTTTGAAACTGAATAGACCATTGTTTTAAGTTGAAAGAAGCGTGTTAATATGATATTAATCAAATATTTTTCTTAAGTGTAATTGACTTATTATTATTGGATAATTGGGTTATTATTATTATTATTATTGTTATTATTATTATAAGAATTCATTGTTATAATCCATTCATTTTATACCAAAATAAATGCAAAATTGCTACACAAATGATTGTTTTAAAAAACATTTAAAATGTATTAGTTTAAAGTGCATGTTTTTATTTTATTTTATTTTTATTGATCATTATGCCACTTTTTGATTATACCATATTTTGTAGAGTTGATCTGTTGACCGTTTCCTACAGTATATGTTGCTAAAGGCACAAGAACTTCTCGTCATTAATAAAGTTCTTTCTTATCTTACCTTTTAACACGTCTCTTTTATAGTCCGATTGCACCCTACCACATAGAGTCACTTAACCTTTTCTCGCTCTTGGGCCAAACATTCCTAATGCACTCCTTCTCCTTATTTTTTGGAGTCTTCCCAGCTGTTTGACATTTCCGTTCGTGCTCCGGCATTCCGGCCAAAGCCTTTGCTCTTCACGCGTCTATTACATTTACGCCATTTAGCAGACGCTCTCATCCAGCGCGGCTTCCGTTTCCTCGCTCTTGGGCCCAGTGGTGGTAGCTCTAGAGATAGGATTTGAACCCAAAACCGTCTTCACCCAGAGACGAGCATCCTAAACACTAGACCAACGCTCTGTTCTTCGTCATACTTTCCCAAGCTCTTTCTGTGATTGAACACAGATGACAAAGAGTGTTCACATAGTGCAAGGAGGCTGTGTGAGCTTCTGTAACTCAGTCTGTGTGATTTTACGTACAGTTCGTCGAAGAAGCAGCCGAGGAAGCTGCTGCCACCGCTGCTGTCTCCGCTGTCGGACGAGCCCGTGGGACGCCAGCGCCGGAGCAGCGAGAGCAGCTCCGTCAGTGCCGAGGGAAGCTTGCCCGCCCCCGCCGCCCTCCCCAACGTCCACTCCCTGGCCCCTTCGTCGTCCTCATCGTCGTCCTCCTCATCATCCTCGTCGCACAAGCACCGTAAAGGAGAGAACAAGTCTCACTCCAAGACTGGCAATGTAAGAACGCATGGGCCTCATTCAGCCATACTGTTACACTGATGAAGAATAATACTCACAAGTAAAAATACAAAGTGCTCTTCTCACACCACACAACTCGGAGTACTAGTCATCTTTTAACCGTTGATATAAAAATTCCACCCTCATTTTTCTAGTCCGATATTTATTTAGACTTTATTTTTTGTGGTTTTAAGTTCATGGAACTCCATTTAACCACCTTTACTCATTTGTGATAAGACATTGTTCTTGACAACAATAAGGCCAATATGATGGTTAAAGTTTGGAATATTTAATTGCAGCAGTGACAAAATGTGATTTTAAAAGTAGCAGAGTAGATTATTCACTTAAATTTGTGCTTAAGTGCAATTCTGCAGTTGTCTTAAGACTAAAGACTCTCTCTCTGGACTTGCTTAACTTTGAGTGTATTGTTGAGAGCTTTACTGCAAGCTACAGATCAGAAAGTCATAATACAAATGCAATTATATAATGTGTTTAACTAATAAAATTATTTACCCGTCATTAAAGATTAAAAAGAACTTAGTTAAAGAAGCTTAGTTGATCCCAATTGAAAAGACCTCGTTGTGTATTGTTATAGATAACTGATCAATCATTCTTCTGGACGAGATTCTTAATCATCCAACCATATCTCTCTCCCAAAACATGACTTCATGTCTGAAGCTGCTTACTTTTCCTTTAAAACAAACCCATTAATAGAATGTCCAAATCAAATCAAATATTTTAATTGTATTATTCAGTAGACGCTTCAGTAGAAAAGCAAATAATAAAATTAAGACCATGCGCTGCAAAAAATCAGTGTCAGAAAATAAGGAAAAGAAAAGGATAATAAGAAAAAAGGTACCAGAATCAAGCAAAATTATCTGCCAATATAGTGAGAAAATGTATCTTGTAAAGATCTCCTAAAACAAGAAAAAAAAAATTCCATTTTTTCCCAGTTTTTAGCTTTAATATTCTTAAAATAAGCAAAGTTGTCATGAATTTCTTAACTGGTAGTCTCTTAATTAAATTTCCTATTTCATTCTAAGAAGTTCTTATAATCAATAAATTTTTCTTAATAAGATAATTGTAGTCAACGTTTCTTAAAATTAGATAATTTATCTCACGCATACAAGTCTAGTCAAGTAAGTTATTCTTAAAATTAAAAAAACAGATCTATTTTTTCTTTTTAAGATTTTCTGGCTTCTTAAGATTTCATTTTTTGCAGTGTGTTTAAGGCTGTTTTGCTCAAATTATTTGCAAACATCTGTTTTTTATTCATTTTATCCTATTGATACATGAATCATTCCATAAATGCAGTGTAACTTTGGAAAATGTTAACTGTTTTTCAGTCATTCTGGTTTTCTAAACCGTTATTAATCGGAAAAGACGCCCTGCTTGATCTCCCGAACACTGCAATGGAACATTAAAGTCATATTTCTGCTCAGAATGAATTCAAATTTAATACCTGATTACAGTCACATGCAGAAGAAATAGTTAAATAACTGTAACTGACTCACAAAGGCTGACAAACTACAAAAACGTTGTTCTTTTATCTCTTGCCATGTTGTGTATTTAAGGCCCTCGTGTTGAAATGTGTCCCAAGTGTGTATAGCGTTCTCAGGCCAAAAGCTGAAGACAGTACAGTCCATTGTTACCGAGCAGTTCCCATGACTTCACTGTGATTTGTAGGTGTTAACACTTGTGTGTTTTTGTGTTGTTTGAATCGAGTTGGCCCGTATTCCAGACATCATTACGAGTCATTAGCCACACTTTAAATATCATTTAGGGAATTTTGTACAGATTTTTGACTTTATTTACTATTAGTTAGTTTCAGCGAAAAGACAGAATGTGAAGAAATCATTGGGACAGGACGCCGTTGCCGTAGATTTTTCCTTCCTCGCTTGAGGCTTTTGACCACATTTCCTGTGTTTTCGCAAAACTAATTACCCTTTTTGGAGGGATTTCAAAACAGACCCGAAGACAAGAAAACGAACGTCATGCGCCGAGTCGTCCGAGCTCAGGCTGTCAGAGACTCGGAGCGCTATTATTCGAGTTCCTAAATACTAATTCTCGTGTTAATGGACTCTTCAAATAGCAGGAGGAAGACGGCCATGCGAAGGCCTCTGCCGGTTTCCATGGCAACGGTCAGCAGGAGTCGGAGGCGTGGCCGAACCCTTCAGCTCTTCTGACGACGGACAGCGTAGAGGCCAGGAGACCTAAACTCACCTTTAACAACACGTACGTAACATACGTTAAATGGCCGTTAACGTGTTGAGTTCTAGCTAAAATGTCTAATTAAATGCACACGACGCCCCCTAGAGGGCTAATTAGAAAACAGCAAAATTCCTGTAAATTTGGTCAGGAAAATGTCGAATATCTACAAAAAGACGGCCGAGCTCGGGACAAAAACCTTTCCCATTGTATAAATCTCACCACTTTTTGATGAAATGTTCTAGGAAGAAGTTGGATGTCCAAAATGTGCATAAAGTATGTTTCCAAATTGAGCATGTAGGATTATTAATTTTAATATTTTCTGCTCTACAGTCTCCACAACGCAGACTACTACATGCAGGAAGCCAAGAAGTTGAAGCATAAAGCCGACGCGTTGGTACGTCTGACCTTTCACTTCCTCTCAGGACGCAGAATTACCTCGAATGTTTTCATAAATTGCAGCCACATTTTCCCACGTCTCCGAGCAGAGTGCCTTTAGTTGCCCTTGTGTTTCTGATCATTTGTGGCATTTCCTTTAGAACAGTGATGTCATTAGTGCACCTGAGTTAGTAGAGAGATAATATTGAACTTAGAACAAAAGCAGTCATTAATGTTTTCACTCAGCAGAGGGAAACACTCTTTAATAGCATGTATATCGTAACCTTTTATGTCCAAAACTACGGAAGCGTAATGCGTTCACTTGAGAAAAAATAATTCTGCTGTTTTTCTGAATTAACGAGATACAGTTTTCATGTAAAAAAAATAAAAAAAAACCCAAAACAAAACAAAAAAACGCTCTGTTCGGAATTAACCTCAAAAGCTCTCTTTTCGCCTGCTGAAGAGCTCGATTTCACTGCAGTAATGTCAAACCTTAGATTAATCCAGATTTATTTTGGTTTGGGTTTGAGACACTGGGAAATACTTGCAGCATTGAGTAACATAGATGGCATTGTTATTATTTTGTCGACTTTGCGCAGGCACCTTAAGACTGTGTTTTTTGTGGGGGGGGTTTGATGAAAACTGTATCTCATTAAGTCAGAAAAACAGAGCAGAATTATTTTTTCTCAAGTGAATGCATTACGCTAACGTACAAAGCAGTTATTTTACAGGAAATTGGAAAAAAACGATGTATCTTCTAAATATATGAACATTATATATAAATATATATGAACAAGCCATTTTCAACACTCTTCACTGGTTAAATATTTTTTAAAATGTCAGGTCAATGTGAAGACACAAAACGACAAAATAAAAATGACCAACTTACGAGGTTTCCGCTCGACAGCGACGCTATGCTTTTAAAGGAGAAATCAATACATTTCTGTCTTTTTAAACCTTTCCCAGTTTTAATTGGACTTTCCCAAATGATAGAGCTCATGAACTTTAATGCTGCAGAGTTTTAGACGTTTTGCTGTTCTCCTCGTAGAGCAAGCCGTTTCCCCAGTTGTCCAAATCATTTCAAATTTGGCATTTTTCTTAGAAGGCTGACCCTAACAAGTAACTACTTTCCAATAAACAATCAGAATGTTGATCTTGAGTGAGTTTTCATTAATGAAGAGCCACTTTAATTAAAAAATCCTCAGAGTAAATTACTGACTGATGCTTTAAGGAGTGTCCTTAAAAGTCTAAAGAAGGTTTGTTTGTTTTTTTTACTACAGCAGACGTCACCATCAAGATCTGAACGAGCACTCAGCTTTTCCACCTCGTAATTTACTAAAACAGACTCCTAATAATTGGATTCAAGC
The DNA here is from genome assembly GCA_032718565.1 of Distichodus sexfasciatus. Taxonomy (NCBI): domain Eukaryota; kingdom Metazoa; phylum Chordata; class Actinopteri; order Characiformes; family Distichodontidae; genus Distichodus; species Distichodus sexfasciatus. The sequence continues at coordinate 72,399 of JAVGVS010000114.1, forward strand.
AATTATCTCTTGGAGCTTTGTCCTTTACGAAAGTTACGCGCACGGCGGTGTAAATCGGCCCGGCGTTGTAAAAGCGGTGAGAACAGAGCTGGGGGGAATTGATCGCCCGTGTTGCCAGAGCGTAATCGGCGGCAACAGTAATGAATCTCCGGCCGGATCATATTACGGGGGGTTTGTTTGGAAATGGATGGAACCTGTTGGAGACTCGACCGCTAAGACAAGTGGCCGGTAAATCTGTTTTACACTCCCGGGCGTAAAGGGCGAGTAATAGGGATTGTGCTCCATTCCTTAGGGACGCGACGTTTAGTGCTTATTGATTAGCGTTCGGCTCACGGGGAGGCCCCATGTCTCAGGAATACGCACCTGTTCCAACAAATCAGCGTTATAAGCGCAGAGCAGCGTTATAAAAGTGCTTTATAAGTTGTTCTTAGAGCAAATGAAAGATTGTGGCTTTGTAAATCTATATGAAGAAGAGCTTTTATGAAAGTTTATAAAAGTCTTACAGAGTGTCTTACGTGAGCGTTATTGGGAATCTGCTCGATAGCCTTTATTTCCTGTGTAAACGCTTCCTGGCTTTCTCCTGCGATTTGCGAGTTATTTGTGCAAAGCTGTGAAGCTCTGAAACTGATCCAGTCTCTCTTTTCTCCTGTGAGCGCCGATGGTTTATTTCTCTCCCAGTCTTTCTATTTACTCTGCAGATGTAAAAAAAGAGGCTGTAAATCTACGGCAAACTTGTGTAACAAATGGCTGTAAATTTACCGTTATTTCCCTACGTTATTTTTTACTATATTTTCATAACACAATAACACACTGTACTGTTAAAAAAGGCAGTAAATCTAAAGTAAACTTGCACAGTTCTCTAGTGATTTGTGAAATAAATCCGGTGTCTCTTGTCTCCCGTGAGTGGAGTTGTTTTTGTCTTTCTTCTGCTAGCTTTTTTTTTTTTTTTTTTTAACACTTCTCCGTCTCTCTTTTGCAGATGGAGAAGTTTGGCAAAGCCATCAACTACGCCGACGGCGCACTCTCCTTCATCGAATGTGGAAACGCCATGGAGCGAGACCCGCTGGAGGCCAGATCGCCCTACACCATGTACTCAGAGACGGTGGAGCTCATTAGGTCAGCACTACAGCATTTTACTAGATTTCTGGAACAGAGTATTTGGCTGTATTTGGCCAGATCTACAGCAAACGTACAAACTTTAAAAAATATCTACAGTAAAGTTGTGTGTTTATATATATATATATATCTACAGTATATATAGGGCTGCAAATATTTTAAGGGCTGCAAATCTACAGCAAACCACTTGAGATGACGGACTTTATTAGATCAGAGCTGAAACCAACCGCTATAAATTTCCTGATAGAGTTTTACTGTATTATCATAACACAATACACAGTAACCAGCTGTTGTAAAATTACAGTTATTTGCCTGTAATATTTTAAAGTATTTTCAAAATAGTTACCAACTGCTCTAAATTTACAGTTATTTCCCTACAGTAATTTACTGTATTTTCGTAACACAGTACACTTTAACCATTCATTCATTCACTCATGCATTCATTCATTCATTAGCCGAACCGCTTAATTCCCAACTGGAGTCGCGGGGGTGACCGGAGCCTATCCTGGGAACTACAGGCGCTTTGCTGTAAATTTGCCGTGTTTTCCCCACAGTAATTTGCTGTATTTTTATAACAGGCATTAAGGCTGTAAATCAAGGGCAAATTTGTGTTTACACGTCATGCCTTTGCAAAACAGTAAGACACTGTATAACTAAAGCACTCTGGGCTTCACACTCGCTCCCTCTTTACATCCTGTTGCGTCGCAGGTCCTCCGATTGGGCGGCCGATTCACATCACCTCTTCCTCATTTCACCACACCGCTACACAATGCAGTGTTTTTGTTTGTTTTAAAATATACGTTCTGATTACCTGTACCGTGGCCAAAAATAGGCTAAAAGATGTAAAGAGCTAAACATAGCAAAAAGAAGAGTGTTTCAGTGCTTTTTCACTTTGAAGTGCATTTTTTGAAGTAATACTTCAGAAAAAAGACAAATATTTAAAGCAGGTAAGACAGCAGAACATGATACTGTGAATATCTAATCAAATGCATTCACGGTTGCATACTGTATTGTATAATTGCAGTGCTGTACTGTACATATCTAATACGTCATGTCGGCTGTGGAAAATACAGAAAAGAACCTGCAACTCTACTGCCAGTATTATACTGTATTATACTGTACCACATGTCATTTTTTACTGTGAGTAGTTCTTGATGTCTTCTACTCATCTCCAGTCTTGGTCATCCTTCTCCTCCGTCTTTCTCACTCCCTCCCTCCCTCCGGGACGGCCACCCTACCTGCCATGATTAAAATAAAAAAGATGATTGTCATTAGGGCCACCGCCGGGCGACTTTGCATTACAAGTCTCGCAATTAGCGGCCCCTTGTTTTATTAATGTCACAGAGAATGAAAATAGATGGAGCTCGACGCTCATCATCAGCTCCGAGCTCAGAGATCCGGCCCCGCGCTGATTGAAATCGGAGCCGGGGAAGAAAAAAAATCACACGCTCCTACACACTCATACACACACGTGTGCAAAGAAGTGGCTCATGCTATAAGGGTCCATAAAATGGGGTCGCATTAGATCATTAAACCTGAAGAATTCCATTTATTACAAAATGGGAATGTGCTGATGGGATTTTTTAGAATTCTTCTGACGCTCTGTAGAAATAAAAACGTGCCTCATTCAACATTTGTTCCTCAAACAGAATCTACAAACAGTGAAGAGCTCTATAACACAACTTTTATTGAATGCCTGTTTGTGCAAAACATTAGCTTATTAGGTTTTGGATAATATTATATTAATAGTTACATTGTAAAAGACTCAGCTCAAAATGATATCGGCTGCAAGTTCCTCATATCAAAGAAACAGTTGTCACTAATCACCTCGTCAGTTTTGAGTGAATATGAATGTTGCTACGTGGGTCAAATTAAGCCTCAAAGTGGTGAAAATAAGGGCGATACTTTCTACGCTCGGATGCTGTAGGTGTGTCGGCTCAAAGCCCTGAAGCACCGCCCGCTACTACAGAGCCCCGACTCTTCGACTGTAAAAGACATGCTGTACATGCACCGTTAAAAATGAAGACTGTGTAAAATTTTCTCTTGTTGTGTCTTACATACAGTAGGTTTCACTGAAAGAGATGAAGACAGTGACAGGATAGTGAGCACAGTCTGGGCTAATACGGAATACAACACGGGATAACGGCGGGGAAATATTGAAGTGGGAGGACAGCGGAAGGACGGAGAAACACTGAAAAAAACAGAGTTGATAGATTACAGCAAATAGTTTGCTAACTTCCATTTTACCTCGCATTACGCCACCGCTCTAATTCACATCTGAGCAAGGCTCGTACGGATTAGCCGCGTGTTCTTATGCATTCGCTAATCATTTGGAGTTTTTTTACAACACTTCAACGGCAGCCGCCGGCACTGAAGGAATGGAGATGTTAGGAACCGCTACGAACTTAGCATACGACAGACTCGCTTAGCGAACGTGCCCAGACTAGCAGGCAGGCTACTGATGCTTTGCAGGTCAGCAGGGTCAGAGCAGTAGATCTGGGCAGGACTATGGTAAACGTAACCGCACTACGTCAACTAACTACGTTTTAGTCCCACCCTACTTAGACCTACCGTGAAAAGCCGTAAAAAACTGTTAAACTGCATAACTCCACAACGTCGTAAAACTGAATTCAGGGCTTTTCCACAGCTTTTCACATTACCAAACAAAAGACGGTTTTCACCTTACTGGGTCTTTAAGAACAAATTTAATCAAATCAAATATTACAAAATATTAGAGAAAGAGGCCCGTTGATGTTAGCGTATAAATACTAATGCAAATTTATGACTCATTGAAGACGTGACTCATTTGCTTCTACGGCTTGTGTTTTGTCATTTTAAGGTACGCGATGAGATTGAAGAACTTCACCAGTCATTCTGCCACGCTAGCGGAGAAGAAACTAGCGGTTTTGTGGTGAGTTTATGATCTGTAACGTGGTACAAATGACAAATCATTACTGTTTTCTTTTCAGTTACATGGTTTACTTATTACAGGGTTTTTTTTTACATTCTTTGTACACTGTTCTCAATACCAGGTCCACTTTTTCAAAACACTTCACACTGTGAGCTTTACAATTTCACACCTGAACACACCAGTTTACTTTTAGTGCAAAATGCATTAAAACAACCAAAACACATTGTACTTCAGCCAAAAATTGTGTAATGCTGTCATAACTGTTACACACGCTCTCTTCCACAAAACTGCTTTCTCACACATCGTACAATACAGTAAATATTGTATAATTAATAAAAGCTATACAGTAAATATCACATTTACACATGTATAATATACTGTAAAAGGAAAATATATTATGATAATGCATTTAATTCAATATCAGATAGTACTTCATGCTTTTACAGGAACTTCATTTCTTGATATACTGCGTACTTTAACTCGAAGTGATTTCAGATTTACTAGCTTTGAAGTGAATATTAACTGTTTTGAAACCATTCTTCCCAAAATTGTTTATTTCTCTGGTGGAAAAGGTATTAGGAAATTTTGGTAAACGTTGTTACTAATGCATCTTGTATGAAAGCAACGCAAAAGAAATCTCCGATTAACTCACGTAGTCTATGAATATCGTGAATGTTGTTCCTGTTCTGCTTGAATAAATCAGTGATTTGAGAAAAGCCCAGAAAATACAATTTGCAGCTCCTTCAACTCTGCGTCACTGTAGCAAAGCTAATTCTTACCAATGACTTCACATTTTATTCGCATACTTTATCCCGGAGTACGTTTTAAGTCGTCAGACACCTCCTGTAAATGCCACTGCCACTTTGAAGAGCCGGTGACCCGAACTCGTTCCGCCCTCAAGGGTATCAACGGGGAGACGGTGGCGTAAAAGAACCCACAACACTTTCACGGCAACGTCAGAAGCTAAATCTACCACTTTCTCCCGCTTTTTCTCCCTTTTTTTTTTTGGGAGTTTCCCTCCAGGCATTCGCACGCCGACAATCGTCCGTATCAGGGAGGGAGCTTTAAAACACTGCTAAAGCCTTTAATCAGCTTAGTCCGGATCATTATTCTTGTATTTCATTAAGCCATTAGAGGATAATGAAAGATTTCCGCGCGGCTGCGGCTGCCGTATATATTCTGGGCGAGATAAAAAGCCGTTCGCTCGCCTGTCACATCGCAGAAGCTTGTTTATGTGGAGTGTCAAGGTTAGATTGGCGCTGGTGGCGTGATGACAGTCATCAGGCCGGATTGAAATTCCGCCACCAGCCCTGCGTTTTCTCGTTAACCCGAGTCGTCTGGCGTTTGAAGGGGACTTTTGAAAGACTTCTCCGCTTAAACTTGGACCTCGATAAAACAAAAAGGTGCGTTGTGAGTCTGCGAGGGGGAAGCGTTTCAGAGGGAGGCCTGTCGGACGCACCGTAGAAAAAATCACTGCAAATTTACAGCTGTTTGCTAGCCAGTTTCTGTATTTTTACAGGATTAATCGTAATTACAAAATACAGTATGTCACTGTAAAAGTATGTAACGCTGGAATTTTTATCATATTGTGCTGTCCTTTAGAGCACTTAAACAATATCCCATTCCAAGTCAAAATGATGCTCTAAAACAAACTCTACTTTTCACCAGTACAGTATTTTACTGTATTTGCTAATCCACAACCTTGCAGATTTACAACCTGTCTTAAAATGTATTGTACTGTACAGTATTTTGCAGTGTTATGAAGACACACTAGAATAAGGAAAAGGCTATAAGGAAATAACTGTAAATTTACAGAATGTAACCAACTGCTGTAAATTTGTAGTTATTTCCTTACAGCCTGTTCCTGTTCTCATCACTACGCTCATTTTATTATTATTTTGAAGTATTATTTTGGTCAGTCACTTCACAATGCTCAGAGACAGGAAAATACACTGTTTTATTTATTTAGTCTTACTTTCTTTATCTTTGTCATTCAAGTCTGCCAAAAGTATTGCTTCTGATAAAATCAATCATTTTTGCATCAAATTACTTTCAAATTACTTTTACGGGATGGCCCAGTGGCGCAGTGGTCAGCGTTGCCACATCACAGCGAGGCGGTCCTAGGTTCGATCCCCAGGTCAGCCGTAGGGCCTTTCTGTGTGGAGTTTTCATGCTCTCCCCGTGTTCGCGTGGCTTTCCTCCGGATGCTCCGGTTTCCTCCCACAGACCAAAAGCATGCACTGTAGGTTAACTGGCGACTCTAAATTGGCCCTGTAAGGTGTGAGTGAGACTGTGACTGTGTGAGTGTGTGTGCCCTGCGTTGTGTTGCCGCCGGATCAGGGTTGTTCCCCACCACACCTTACGAGTGTCCGGGATAGGGTCCGGCCCCCACAACGACCCCTGTTGGGATTAAGCAGTCCAGATGATGGATGGGTTACTTTTACAGTGACATACTGGGGGGGTGTCGGTGGTCTAGTGGTTAGGGTACTCACTGCTGGACCAAAAACTTGGGAGTTCCATTCCTACCCCCTGCACTACTGAAATTGGATCCCGGAGCAAGTCAGTATCTGCTAAATGCAAATACTGTATTTTTTATTTTCAGCATACTACTGTAAAAATAAGCAGTGAGCTTGCTGTAAAAATACTGAACATTCTACTTGTGCTACCTCAACGTTTGTAACGGAAACTGCAGTTTCTGCAGGTACTGGATTTTTTTTAGGTGTCTTCGGTCTGTTAGGGTCCCTGCCTGCCCTGGGTCTGACCTAGTTTTCAGGGAGTGTGTGTACACACTGTTATTACACACTGTCATGGCTCAGGAACAAGGAGTCTGGTTCTGTTCGAGTGGAGCGAGGGCTAGTTTTGGTACCACGGGGCGATGCATATGTCCTGAGCATCTGCTGTCCCAAAACACACAGGCGAAAGGTCAGACACTCCGTGCCACTGCCAGAACGCTCGTCCATGAAGGCTCCAGAACTAACTCTTTTATTTCTTCTGCTTATCCCACTTCTGTGCTTGCTCATGTTTACGTACCGTTATTCTACTCCAACTCTGGAAACGTTCCATGTTTTTTAGCTGTGAAACGATTCCTCAAGTAACTCGATTGTTGAAAGTGAATCAAAGCTTTGTTTAATCCGTACAGTTATAGCTCCAGGTGTTTCACGTGCAGGAAGGTTGTAGTGGACGGTGTTGGGGAAGCTACTTTTAAACGGTAGCTTGTCACGCTGCAGTCTGCTAAACTAAGCTAAGCTACAGCCAAGCTACTGTTTTAATGTAGTAGTTGATTATACTACAAGCTGTGGAGAAGTGGTAGCTACATCCATGAACATTACGGCCATGATTTTTTTGGCTTCCGACCTCACCAAGGTGGACTCCATTCTCCGACTCCATCCTACAGTGAGCGTGTTCTGCGGTCAGATGCGACTTCTGGTGATGAGAATCATATGATAGCTGAAAATATTTGTTGTTATAAAGAAGAAAGATGCTCTTGCTACTGATTGGTTACCTAAAAGAGTGACTTTCATTGACTTTTGTGCTGTAAATATTTGAGGTAATTACGAGGTGATTTACTGGTGCTGATCTAGTAGTATGATGGTAGCAGCAACTATAGATTATTTGATTTTTATTCATTTTCCATATCAATTTTTTAAATCAGTGATTCATTTCCGCTCCTCCTCAGCAATCGTTGCTTGTCGCTGCTCTACTTGAGGATGTTCAAGCTGAAGAAAGACCACGCGATGAAGTATTCCCGCTCCCTCATGGAGTACTTCAAGGTAAATCCGCCTCCAACTCGTTACGGAGTCCAGAGACTCCGAGCTGGCGAAGCCAATTTCACTGGGCGAAATTGAATCGGTATTTGTTTGAATAGCCTGTTCTCATTAATTTTGCACGGCATTATTAAAAGCAGTTCATTTATTCGGTTAGTGTACAAATTAACGCCATCAATTATCTGCACGCATTGTCAGACTGTAAGCTCGTTATGATTAATCGTGTTTGAGCATTGCTGCCGCGTTCGCCCAACACGCTCCGTCGCTTAACATAAATAATATTTGCTCTTTCTCTCTCTTTCTCTCTCTCTTTCTCTCTCTCTCTCTCTCTATCTCGTCTCTCCTTTTCTTCCCAGAACTCGGCGAAAAGTTCCCAAGCACCTTCACCGTGGGGCGCCAGCGGAAAGTACGTCTTTTCTTCTCCGCTATCACTCTTCCGCCTCGTCCTTGTTTTCCTTACTTAAGCCAATGTGAAAAGCTGCTCCTTGCGTAAGAGCGGCCTTTTCCCTGCTGCCCTGGGAATTTGCAGATCCGGAAAGAAAGAAAAAAAACCAGACGCAAAATCAAAAAAATAGAACTCGGTCATGGTTGCTTAAAGCAAATGAGAGGACATGAGGAAGAGACGAACTCTGGGAAGGCAGAGGCTCTTCCCTGCCAGCACCATGGCAACTTAGCCTGTCCCTCTTTTCCTGTGTGTGTGTGTGTGAGAGAGAGTTGGCCTCTGGCTGGACACTACCCAGGCCTGCTGCTATGCAGCCAGTGCTCTTGTCAAAACCAATTAGCTTCAGCAGCCCGGAGCCTTCCATCCTCTCTGCCCTTCTCTTAGGGCTGGACGATACGACCTCAAATCAGTATCACGAACATTAATCAATGACGATTAATACGCCACGCAAATTGTGAGTTACGCTTTGTGTAGTGATGAAATGACTATATTGTCATTAGCGCTCCAAAACAAAAACAAAAATATTTGACTGTACTAAATAAGTTTCTAGCCCCATGCACACGTAGCCGGGTCTTTATAAAACCTGATATTTTTGTTGGGGTTTCATCTATCGTCCACACGTAAACAGAAGTTCCAGTCACTAAATTTTATTTTTGAAAATTCCAGTCAAAGTGACTACCCGTGGACAGGGAAAATGAAGTTTTAGGTTCACAGCGTCATAAGTGTGCAACAGGATTTGCGTTGAGGTCAGGTGTGCCACGTTTGTTTACGTTGAAGACTGATGATGGATACTGTCAAAGCAGCAGTTCTCGTCTCCCTTATTCAAGCTGTTTGCACCTGCTAACGTTTAAAAGTAACTCCACGTCCCTATCTGTCCGTCCCAAGCAAACTCTGTTGGCCATTGTTTACGTAGCAACCGGATGTAAGTCATTTGTTACCGAATTCTTTATCTCCTGGATTCTGATTGGCTGACATTGTTCTGCGCGGCTCTTGACGGCGTATTTATCCGGATTCGTGTGAACAGAGATATTTTTTGAAAACGGGCTCATGTGTATGAAGCTATTTTTGAAAACGAAATGGAAAGTTTAATTAGGGCATATTTTCAGTATTTTACCCTCCACTAGAATTAATAAGAAATCGTTAATTTAATTAATTCTATAAATTAATTATTATCTTTTTTTTTTTATTCTAGTGGAGGGTAGAATACTGAAAACATGTCCTCAAGTACGAGTACAGATGCTTCGTTCAAAAATGACTTAAAAGTAAAAAATTCCATTTGAAAAACCTAATCAAGTAAAAAAGTATTTAAATTACAAATTATATTTCATTTTGGTGTATTTTAAGCACACAAATCATGATAAATAACAGCATTTCCCCCCTTTTATTAATCAAGTAAATCAGATGCCTTTCAACTTTTAATGAAACAATTCATTCGGTTCTTGTGTGCTGTACATTTGGAATAATCTTCCCACTAACGCTCATTTTAAATCCAGTCTGAAACTGCAGCAGCGTTACAGCTTTGGGACCTACAGCACATAGGTGTATTCCACAGCTAAAGATTGCACTCGGTGTGCACCTAGAGACAGTGGTGTTCTAAACGCAGCGCTTTTCTCCTGATATCAACTTTGGCCCCTGAGGATAGACTCATTGTAATGAAGGCATTATGAACAATGTAATTGAGTAAATTACTTACTCAAATATTTACTTGAGTCAAAGTAAATTACAGCATAGGAAAAAGGAAAAACGGAGAGAGTGTGTTCCTCGAAATAATGACTAGAACTGTGCCAAAACCATACAGGGTGCTATGATGACACTTGAGCATCATTTAAGCATTTGCAATTATTTTGTTTTGGGGGTTTTGGGGGGTTTTGTCCTCGTATTTCACACACAAGCTTTGTGTTCTAAATCAAGTCAATTTAAGTCATTGTGAACGCAGCATGGCACACAGTGCGCCACAAAATGTGATCTCTGCATTTGACCCGTCCGTGAAGGAGCAGTGGGCAGAGCTTTTTTGGAGGTGCTTGGGGATAGTACCTTTGCTCATGAGTACCTCAGTGGTACCTTTACCGGTTCGGAACTTGAACATGGGGTCAACACCCTAACCGTTACGCTACCAAGCTGGGAAATCTTTTTTTCGAATGAAAGAGTGGGTATATTTGTGATTTTAACTCAACTGAAGGGAACATACGCAGATGTACAGTAGCTGCAAACTACATTGTTTATAAGCGGGGGCAGGGGATCAACACTCACTGGGGAAAATATGAATAGAATTTTAAAAAATAATCGCAGTAACCGTCGTGGATGGATTTATATCTGTTAGATGTTGAGTAACTGCCCAGCTCTACCTTCTCTGCTAGATCAGCAGCAGAGAGTTTTCTAATCGTATCCTACCTGCTCTAGCTACGATCAACTCACACACACACACACACACACACACATCCCTCCGCCCTCTCTCCGCACTGTTTACCTTCCGTGCCATCATGAATCTTCTCTCCCCCTTCCTGCCGTCTCTCCCGTCTCTCCCTCCCGCTGATGGTTTGTTTATTTGAGCAAAAGCCCCAAAACCGCCCGAGTAAAAAAAAAAAGGGGGCCTCGGTGTTGACAGCGAACATAATTTAGCCTCGCGGGGGCCCGAGCCCCGTCCAATTTATCGCCGGATTACGGCCAGCGCCGGCCCGATTGTTTAGGTTTTAAGCAGCAGAAGAGCGATGGCCGGAGCAGCTGACTGGCAGTCGATGCAGCTGCGCTCGTGCGATAGCAAAACCTCGCCGCTAATCACACCCAGACCATGGGCCGCGACAAGCTAGCCAAAGAGGCCGCGTAGTCTCCTAGCGGCGTTTTAACGACCTTTAACGTTGGTCTTAGGGTTGTAACGATACATCGAAGCATGTCAATATACGTGTCTATTGGATGATCAACGAGCCCGCAGCATTAATTATAAATGAAAACATTGAGACATTTGATATGATAATAAGAAGAAGAAGAATCTTTATTTATGTAGCACCTTTCACACATAAAAATGCAGCCTAAAGTACTTTAATTGAACAATAAAATGAGGAAAAAGGTTTATAATCCAAGGGTCAAAAGAACAAGAAAGAAATAAAAACCAATATACAATGAAATAAACACAAATTAAAGAGGAACTCCAGCACGTTTGAACCTATATTCTACTGTTAGAGGTCTTTGAGTACTGTCAGCTGCCAAAAAATGAAACTAATCGGTGCTACCTTGGCGGAGATATGGCGGTGGCAGCGAGCCTGGCCACGCAGCTAATAGGGCTGGGTATCGTTGCTCATTTCCTGAATCGATTCGATTCCGATTCACAAGGTCATGATCCGATTCAATTCTTGATTCGATTCGATTTCGATTTATTTAGAGATTTCTTTGTCTCAATACTAGTTTTGCTTGGTTATAAAATTAGGCCAGACGGTGATTTGAGCGGAGCAGCTTCAGTCATGGCTCTATTTGGTTTCGGTTTCGCCGGTCTCACGTTTTTATAGCTCTCCTTGCGCGGTCGCGAGAAGTAGTGCATAGCCGCAGGAAAAGAACGATTCGCAAATTTTTGAATCGATATCGTATTTTTCGAACGAGAATCGTTATTGATCGGTGAATCGATTTTTTTTGGACCCAGCCCTAGCAGCTAATAAGCAAAGTGATCGGAGCAGATTTCTAACGTCAAAGTTAATGCCGTTTTTGTGTCACTAACGAGGCTGTACATATCTGTCTTAGCCCCGTGCCATACTACAGGGAGTCTTACGATCATAACACTATGCCTGTTTAACTCAGTTGTGGTAAAACAAGTGTTTAAGCGGGGCGTCACATACATGCAGTCATGGAAAGTCAGACTTGCAGTTTGTTTGGCGTTTTAATTACTAGCAAAGTCTTCACTCCACAGAAAGCTAATTAATTGGAGCAAAAACATCCATAAAAATGTCAATTTAGAGTTATATAGATTTTTATTTGCATTATTAACATTTGGAAATGTCAGTGTTCAAAAACGTACTTCTTCCGTTGAACACAAGCTACTTTTAAATAGCACAGAATATTTTGAACATTAGTCAAATGTATGTGTTAAATAATCCAATAAATACAAGACAAATTCTTCTACAAAGTCATTTTTTCTATATTTCTATATTAACTGGATTTTAATTTTCCTCTCAGGAGTACGGGGACGCCCTCGCCCATGTCCCTGAGCCCCTCGCCGCTCAGCTCGGTCAGCAGCAGCACGGGCGGCGTAGTGGGCTCCTCGTCCTCCTCTTCCTCCTCCTCGTCCTCGTCGTCGGCCAGCGTGGTGATCCCCCAGCGCATCCACCACATGGCCGCCAGTCACGTCAACATCTTCAACAACATCCTGCGCAGCTACGAGCACTGGGACACCGCTGACAAGCTGGCCCACGAAAGCCAAGGTAGGGACGAGACCAAAAACTCACCGGGTCGGATTTCCAAACTCACACCTGCATCTGGTCAGACTTTCCGAGGTTTCCTTTGAAAAAAAGGCAGTATAATTGAAAGTTGGGGAAAACCGGATTTTCAGGGGGTGGTAATATTAAGGGTGTAATATGGATCAGATGTCATCGGTCCAAAATGAAAACATGGATCAGACGTGTGCATGATCGTTAACGTCACTTTGTTTGAGGTCTGTGTTTCTTTTAGTGAAAGTGAGTGATTATTTGTCATTGTGAACACACCACAGCACAGCACACAGTGCACCACAACCAAATGTCATTTCTGGATTTGACCCATCCATGACGGAGCAGTGGGCAGCTAATAAGCGCCCGGGGAGCAGTGCTTGGGGACGGTACCTTGCTCATGAGGATCTCAGTGGTAACTTTACCGACCCTGGATTCGAACCTGCGACCTTCTGATCACGGGGCGAACACCCTACCTTTACACCACCAACTGCCCCGATGAAATGCCCTACAGCATAGCACACAGTGCACCACAACCAAATGTGACCTCTGCATTTAACCCATCCGTGAAGGAGCAGTGGGCAGCTGATATGGGCAGCGCCTGGGGAGCAGTGCTTGGGGACGGTACCTTGCTCATGAGCACCTCAGACCCTGGATTCGAACCTGCAACCTTCTGATCACGGGGCGAACACCCTAACGTTGCCCCAAATGTCAGATTGATCTCAGGAATATAAATATTAAATGATATTTTAGTTTTGTTATTTAATATTATCAGTAATAATACAACGACAAATCATTAGTCATTGCAAAAATGCAAATGCATGAGAAAGTCTGCTAACTTTTATCATGATGTTGATTTTTGGTCGTATCGGTCAGCCCTTCCCAAAGCCCTTTTAGCATTAACACATCTCGCTTCAATTATTCTAGAAAATATAAATAGCTCTGGTTTCAAGTCTCTGAGAATATAGCTCACTCTACAAGTAGAAATTTGACATGATATTGATTTTTGATTGTATTGACCAGCCCTTCTCAATGCTCAACGCTCTCTCCTTTGTGCTGCAAAATATATGTCGCTCTGAATATGAGTGTCTGTTAAACTGTAAAAAGTGTTACTTTATCAAGATGTTGATTTTTGATTATTTCGACCAGCCCTTCTCCAAGCTCTGTATTAACACGTCTCGTCTTCTTCATGTCGTTTCTCCTGCCAGAGTTCTTTCAGGAGCTGGACTCAGTGATGGAGCCGTTGACGCAGCACAGCAGCATGACCGAACTGGTGCGCTACATCCGCCAAGGACTGCACTGGCTGCGGATCGAGGCCCATTTGTTATAGTGCTGGCACTTTCACTGTGCTCCCCCTCTCCCTCTTTCTTTCTTACTTTATCTCTCTCTCTCTCTCTCTCGCGCTTTTTTTTTTTCGACCTCAATCTCTCGCTCCCGTCGCTCCCTCCTTCCACCCGGTCACCGCCACCAGCACTGCCGTTCTCCGATTCGGCCCGGCCCCGGTGGAAGGGGGGCACTCGTTCCTCCAGTGAACTCCCCTTACTGTGGACTCCTCCTAGAGGAGGCGGAGGAAGAGGAGGAGTGTGGTCAGCTAGAGGAAGAGCCAGTGGTCATCTGCTTCACTTGTGTGCTTCATGGATTTGGGGATAAACAGCGAAACGGTGGCCAACTAAACGACAAATGTTTTAGTCACAGCTATCTACACCAGACCAATCCGGACTTGCCGTCCGCGATCTCACACAGTGCTACTTGACGTTAGGCCGTTTGTGTTGATCCCAAATTGGAACGACAAAATCAGTGAAGTTTGATTTGAAGCACCTGCTCATCGCATTGTAAAGAACCCGGCCCGTTGTGGGTTTATCTTTGTGATGCGTCCAGTGTTGGGGAAGATACTTTTAAACGGTAGTTTTTCAATCTACAAGTTCCTTAAGATTTAAAAAAAGTGTCTTATAAATGAATTAAAGTGCCCCTCTTATGCTTTTTCAAATATGATCTTTCATGCAGTGTGTCATGTAGCTGTATGTGAACATAAACTATCTGCAAAGTTGTGACGCCGACAGTGCACGATAAATGAAGTTTTTGTCTATCAAAAAAAAGTTGGCTCACATTCGCCTAAACGAGTCGTCAGCAATTTGAATCTTTTTCTGTTACGGCCACGCGTCACAAAGTAACATATTTGAATAATGTCCGCCCACGTTCTACATCGTGAACAACTTGCCCGCCCACAAACACTTACCACTGAGAAACGTCCTGCTCCAGTCGTGCTTGCGAAACAGTTTCTTGTCGATGTGCCACTTCAACTGTCAGACTCCGGCTCGAATTGATAAGGTAAAATCGAGGCCATCTTTTCTATGTATTGACAGGTCTCCAGAGCTATCGTTCAGTTATGACAATGGGCGTTTCGTTTTCCGACACACGCTGTAGCGGTAGACCATCATAAAGGACTGCGTCATCTGACCAATCACAGCAGTGAGGGCTCACGGAAAGGAGGGGTTTAGACAGACTGATTCTTCCAACTGCTTCACACGAGTCGTTTACGAATCATTTAGAAATGGGGTAAAATTAAATCTATTTTTGGAGAAAACTGAAGTGTTTTTTGACCTTGCATACATGTAAACCTGTTTTAAGAGACTCATAAAACAATATTAGCAACCTTTAAAATGGCATAATAGGGGCACTTTAAGTGTGGGATTATTAGTCATTGTGAACACACCACAGTACAGCACAGCACACAGTGCAACGACCTCCGCATTTGACCCATCCATGACGGAGCAGTTCTTGGGGACGGTACCTTGCTCATGAGTCTCTCAGTGATACCTTTACTGGTCCGGGACTTAAACCAAGAACCCTCAAATCTTGCGGTCAACTCCTTAACCGTTACGTTACCAACTGCCAACTATGTTAATCAACAGATCGTAAGGTTGCCAGTTCGGATCCCGGATCGCGGCGCTGACCACTGCCCTTTCACAGATGGCTCAAATGCAGAGGTCACATTTCACTGTAGTGCACTGTGTGCTATGCTGTGGTTGTTGGAAAAGCTACAGCACTTTAAAAGTAGTTTTGCTACTGATAGGAATGTCTATTTGAATTTGCTTAAAAATCACAAATGGAAAAAAAAATCATATTCCAATTGGTTTTTTTTTTTTTTTTATGAAATTGGTGTGACCGTCACACACAGAAGACTGTAAAAAGCTTGGACACCAGGCCCAAAATGCAATACGAATGCATTTTTTCCCTTTTCACATTTGAGCACCAAATGGACAATCTGGAAAAACGACCTTTTTCAGTTTTACAAATGAATATTGAAAAAGCCCATGTTTTTCGAGTTCTGGCTTTAAATGAAAAATGAATGAACGTATGATACGGATTGATAATCTACTAAAAAGTAGTAGTCCACTTATTAGTGTCACTTCTTTTACTTAGCTGCTCCCCAACACTGGCTGCATCTGTCTTGGTAATAAGTCGAGCGGTTGGTCAAAGAGCTGCGAGAGAAGCCACAAAAAGCCCCTCGATACGAGATCCGTCCATCAAAGCCGCCCTGTTTGTTCCACAGCAACTGCTCGCGTGTCACTCCCGCTGGCTTTATCCCAAAGCTCAATTCCTTGAAGGGTCCGAATGTCTTAAATTTGGGTCGGAGACTGGTTTTAATGGAGGCTTCCCTGACGCAGTTGACGAGTGGGGTTTTTTTTGGGAGGAGTGGGGAAGTAACGGCTCTGACGTCCCTGTAGATCTTTCCAGTATGTACCATACTGACTGTGTTCTATATGACAGCTCTTTTACTATTCGATGTTTGTTCAATCTTGCATGTCCATGGAGAGTGTTCTAGCTAGTGCTCAAGGGAGTCCCACATCATTCCGAATTATTCCAGTTCTATGAAGATTCTACGTGTACTGTGCTTCTTTTCTTTTCGTCTTTCTGTCGGTTTGTTTTCTTGGGATAAAATGGGTGGGCGAGGGGGTCGTAGTAAGCGGGGGTTCCGGGCTTCAGCATCTCCATCGCTGGCGTGAAAACGACAACATTAAGTTGTTATCCATAAAGAGTTTCTCTCTTTTTAGAGCAGGTCGTCCTTACAAATATCACCCAATACAGCGATTTAGGACCCGGCGCCCCACACGGGAGACGCTACGTAGCTTCTGTGACATTTCCAAACGTTCCACACCTCTCAGCAGTTCAGAACTCTTTATCGATGGCACCTTCATGTTGATTATCAGTAGCACACTGTTCATGTGATGTTAGGGGGATGCGAGGTGTCGGTTTTGTTCCATCCGAGTGTGTGTGTTTCTGTGTGTGTGTACACATGTGTGCCTGAGGAGAGGATTGTGGGCCAGATTCTCACTGACAGCTACAGTTCCATTAGTGAAGCTGCACAGCTTGTGAGGTTTCAGTCATGTACCATCTCAGAGAGTCTGGATCAGTGTAAGTGTGTGTGTGAGTGTGTGTGTGAAATATGAATTTCACCAGGATTCTACTAAAGTGCCTGCGTATGCAATGAGAATTTATTAGAGTCTATATTTAAGAACGAGAATGAATCTAAATGATTTTTCCATACCATATTGGTATATTCGATTTTTTGCTTTTTTCCGTTTTCTCTTTTTCATACGACCACGATTATTTATTTGTGTACTTTATACCGCTATCGGTGTGATACCCGTTTTCGCTTTAAACCTTTCAAATGTGCGATGAGGACATCTCTCCAGTTTCCAAATCCATTTCTGCTCTGATGATGATAGAAAATGACTCTGAAGGCGACGCTTTTTTCCTTTTACCCAAATGCGCTTCCATCCATTTCTGGGCAGTAACGCCATCTGATGTGAGTTTTAACGCAGACAATGCAGCAGTTGATAGTGAAATAGTTATAGTGAAGTTTCGACAGCCATATGACATCAAATGCAATGCAATTTCAGCAGGAGGATCAGAGCATGTAGTGCTAAAAAAATTAGCATCTTTTATTCCAACAATAAAATCAGCAGTGAGGAGATCAGCACGTACGGTCGCCTTGAAAACGCAGTGTAAATGGAGGAGGAATTAACGACGCTGATGTTAATTTACTCCTGGTTTTACTGTGTTTGTCGTCTGTGACCAGTCCTCACTGAACAATAAATTTTATTAGTGCAATAGCCGCTGGACTGAGTAATCAACAAAGTGCATATAGCAATATATAATAAGGGGATTTCTCCTTCATCTCAATAAAACAAAACTCCTATTCCTCTAAAGGCCTCATCCGCATGACGTTTTCCCTCCTTTTTTATTTCCTCGCACGTTTCCGAATGCAAGTCAGATTTCCTCTTTCGGTCCAACGCTACCAACTGTCGCCCGCTTTGGCGAAGGGAAAAAATCGGGAATCGGGCCGAGCTGCAGCTGTCGCACCGCTCGAGTCGCTCTGCCAGTCTGTCAGAAGAAATCTGGCTGGATTCTGGCAGTCGATCAGAAACACACAGCGTCACACAAGTCCAGCAGTGATGCAGAGCGGCCGGCTGCATGTAGACCAACCCTGACTTTTATAACACACTCATACAAATGGCCCGGTTCGACTGGCACGACTAAAACTAAGCGTTCATTGTGAGGCAGTGTAGATGCGGTGGACCATCCCACCAGGCCGGAGAGGTTCAGCAGAATTTCACTTTATGTTTCGTAAAAAATATTCAAGCAAACTATATTTAATAGTCTAAATCTGGTTACAATGTAGTGGGAAGTTCTACAACATAAACACACTGGGTCTCATTCACCAGACTTCTTTAAGACAAAATTTGTGGTCTTGAGCTGTCACGAAGTTTCTAACACTGATCAGTATATCCTTATTTGAGATTAGTTCCTAAATAACGGTGAAGAGCACGCTTCCCGCGAATTTTATTGCATGCATCTACAGGTGAAATGTTAAACAGTAACTTTCGGAAGAGCCCGTTAAAAACGTCATCAGACTCATTGAGGCACATTTAAAAACTGAAGACGTTCATGCAATCCAAGTTAGAAGTCGGTAGATGGTTCTCCAATCTTGATGCAGTATTGACCACATTTAACGGTAAATTTCACAATGCAATTACAGGAATTCTTGAATTTTGGTTGCTGATTGAAAATATCAGACCCTCCAGGATTTCGTGGCGTTGCGTTCACAACTATTAACATAAATTCAGCCAATCCCCGCAAATTAATCGCGACCTTGCAGTTTTGACTAATTACCGCAACTTTTCCGCAATTTTTGACCAAACATTGTCGTTTTCCCCAAAGTGTTGAGCCATACGTCAGCGAATTCACTTTTTTGTTACGTTTGGAAGAGGAATAAACGTGTGATAAAAACTCCTCACGTTTACCTTCAAAAATAACTAAATGGTTAAAGGTTAACACAAACAATAGAGGTTTTGTCAGTCAGTCAGCCATTATCTTAATCCTTATAACGGTCGCGCGGACAGGAGGCTATTCCCAGGAACTACGGGCGCAAGGCAGGGACTAAACCTGGGCGAGTGCCAACACACCGCAGGGAGCATAGTGGTTTAGTTCCCTTCATTTTACTTAATTGTTAACAAATAATTATTAAGGGGGAAATCGCAACTTCTTTCAGAAACTTTGACTTGCTCCCGCAACTTTATTGCAATAAAACACAGGAAAGCTGCCACATAATCTGGCATTTTAAGCTGCGACAATCTCAGAAAAGGCCAGTGAAATCCTGGAGGGACTGAAATAGGCTCATAATCCAAATGGACCTACAGTATTACAGGTGAAACAGAGTAGATTTTATCTGAATGATGTATTCTAAACTAAATATTCATATCAAGCTAAATTTATCAGCATATTTCATAACCACTTTTGCAAAATAAAGGCAGATTTATTGATATTCTGTACATAGTGAGAAACTTGTCACCAGAGAGTTCACTATCGCTGTATAAATCCTAATATTCATAAAGTTATTTATTAAGCCGTACATTAGCACACAAAACACTAGTGTAGAACAGCTTGTGGGGATCATTCCCAGAACATTTTACAAATAGAATCTGGATTTTATTGTGTGCACGAATTTCAAGAGTTGGACTCAGCGATAGCTAGTGACGATTATTTTTGAAGTTTAAAATTTGCCATTAATACCTAAGCCGCATTTCTAAAAAGTTGTGCACACATGGCGATTAGGCTGACCCTCGGCTACGTCTTGCTTTAGGGCTGCTCGAGGCTCGCTTTCTGTTTAATTGCAGAATCTGTTCAAAGGCACTTCCAGTTCCAATCTGCTCTACGGTGGTTCCAGTTTCAGTCAGCACACGCAACTCTTGACATTTACGCTTCTGCTCTGCCTTCGTCAAGTCCAACATGTTCAGAAACGTTTTCATCCCCATGTTGATGTCAAAAGGGAGAAGGTTTTGACTCGTCGTTCTTTTTAAGTTTTACAGTGTTGGGGTGGAGAGCTGGGGAGCGAAAACTGATCTTCAATTAAAGTGGCCTCAGCTGGAGGCTTTCTCTTTGGCTCTTCAAATGAAACATGTAAATAGCTCGTTGTCAACACAAACTCCACATCGTGTTGGTCAATTAGAGATCTACCAACACTCATCTAAATGAAGAGACAGCACCTGCCAATAACTATGATAATTTGCTCAAAATTACTATAGTTTTTTGCCTTTCCGACAATTATATAGTGTATTTTAAAGGCTGTTATCATAACATTCCTTCTGCTTGGAGGTCAGTTTCTAACTTCATCAGAGGCACCTTTTCTACCTTTTTTGATATATCGATATTTTTCATCGCTCATTTCGATCCAAATGCCTTGTCGCTAAAAAGAAAACAAGCAAGAAAAACGAGGAGCAATGATTTTCACCGTCTTGTTAGGTCTGGTTTCGTCTTTTTCTGTACAGTGCGGAGTGGTGCTCCATCTCTCGTGTCTTTTTGATGTTATGGATTGTATCAGATCAAGGTGTCGCGTTCCAACTCCATCGATCTGTTGCCTTGAAGCACTGCGGATTTACAGCATCTTTTGCCCCCCCTTTCCTTTTTATAATTCAGAAACCCTCCAGACGCCGCGTCACGTTTCACTTCGAGCGATTGAGCGTTTGGAGAATTTTTATTTTTGTCTAGCTTCTCAATGCTGAGTAGATTTCTACAAGAAAGGGATTTCTTCCTATTTAAAGGGATTGTTTGACATTTTGTTCTCCTGACTAAGACTTGACGCGTTCATCAGTTCCGTCTCTCGTGTGCAGATGTCAGAACCTCTGAGCTTGCAGTAGCATAATGAATGAAGTTCTAGAGGAAAGCCAAGGTCGAAAAAAATTGTTAATAATCGCAGTGGATAATTCATGCGTCTTATTGACAACCACAGAATGCAAGTGTCTATCATTTTTAACAAGCTTATATTTGTAATCATCTGCAGTACATGTTTACTTACTTCATTTGTCAAGGTTTCTAAGAAAGACTGCTTCAAAATGATCATATTTGAGAGTGTTTGTAATCACTTTCACTCTTCATTTCGCGCAGCTTTTATACTCAAAATTAGACAAATTCCTGAAAATTCTTATCTATGACCACTAAACTGGTTCTAGGCCCGTTCTCGTAACCTTTTGTACTGTAAGAGTTTCTGGATTTATGAGTCTGTCTTCACTTTTGCCATTATGCTAAGCGTTACTGACCCTGTGCAAGAAGGAGAAAATTGACACATTATGGTCAAAATAAGTTTTGAAAATAAGATGAAAGACTCTCCCTTAAATATGGATGCTGAAAGCCATTAAACTATTCAAATATGTAATGTTTCTAAGTTCGATGTTGGTATTATGCATCTAAAACTAAAAGTACAAACGGCAACATCTTCCATAAGCTAGAAAAATCTAGAAATATCTAAAAACACAAAAACTGGAGCGTGTTTCCCAAAGACCAGATTTTAAAAGATTAACCTCAGAGGAAGTTATAATGAATAAGAGTTTTGTTACCTCAGTTTGTAAAACTCAATCTCTGTTACTTAGTGGAAGTTCAGAGTTCTAACTAAAAGATGCAGCCATAAGAGTGAAGGATTTATAATAAACGAGGGGAGAGGAAGTCGGACCGCCATGTTATACCTCATCGCAATCGTTCCGCCGTCATTTTGAAACTCGTCACTTCAGTTAGCAGAACTTCTGAGCTGGTCAGCTATTAAACCCACAGCTACAATCAATCCGAGAAGCTTGAACTACAAGAAATGCTTCAGTGCTGCCTGTTGAAGAACAGATTTGAAGTGACGTGAGGAAAGCGCAGCGTTTCTGCTCCGAGTGGAATCGTCCTGTTAGAGGATGTTTATGAGGGATCGTTGTACACAGGAGCTGCAGTGACCGGACATTTCATGATTCTGGCATGCTGTAAAATGTTTGGTTTTTTCTTTCTTCTTCTTTTTATTATTATTTCTTTTCTTTGTACAGAAGAGAAGCACCTGCAGTGCTATGGATTTCTACATGTATAGTTGTACGAATTCATTTGAAATGCGTTATGTATCAAAGAATCTTCCTGCCTGGTTAGCTTTGTATTTCAAATGTGTTGCACAAGTTCTGCAATTTTTTTAATCATTCCTTTTGGCCAATTGTATGTTTATTTTATAATAAAACTGTCAAATGTAATGAACAAAAAAATTGAGATGTAGTTATGCTGTTTTTAAATGTTTAATGTCTGTATAAAAACGCTGAAAAATAAAAATGGTATAAACCAAACTCAGCAACTTTCCGTTGCATTTTTTGAAAAGTCACAAACAGCACATTTCACATCATTTTAAACGTATTTTGGCAGTAATTTAGTTACCGCACGTCTTTCGGGTGTTTTGTGAGAACTGAGATCTGACTGTGGTTTATAAATGTGTTTCCCACTGTACACACTGAACAAACTGAATAGACAAATAGACCGCATGTACAACGTTTGTGCTTATGTTTGCACAAAGTCAGGAAGGACCTTGAACTTAATGCACGTTTCCCACTCAGTTAATAAATCCCTCCGATCTTACGCAGCGCACACTTTCATATAAATTAGCCGGTGTTAGCGCTCCTGATAAGTGCATTCTTTATGAAACTAATGGCTCTTTATTTATTCATCACTCACAAAAATTTGCATGCTGGAGCACGCCTGATTAATTTATGCGCTCCTCCGTGCGAGGGAACGGAACACCCCCCGAGTTTCTCCAACTCCCTCCATAAAACCTCGTCCTTTTTCTTAAACTGGCCGGTGGAGAAAACTACACCTGCTAAATAACGTCCCAAATGAGGTGTCAAAAGCCTTTTTATTTACCGAATCTGAGCTTTTCATTTCTCCCCGGCACCGGGCCACCCGGGTGACAGCTTAGATTTATTGATTTAATTGCCTAAGGTAACCATGCAATAAAATCATCGCAAAGATAAATTTCCATGGCACCGCGCGCCTTGCAGGTAATTTTTCAGCCGCCGGAGCTGCGTGTCTGCGGGTTACAGGTGCAAATTCAAAGTCTCTCATTAACATGATGCCTAGGAATTATTTGAGTGCTGAAATGTGTAACGGTTTATGAAGAGGACCTGAATCATGGGCTCCTAAACCTGGCTAGATTTCGCTAATTGACAGTTCCAGGAATAACTGCAATTCGGGAGATTTTCTTAACTGATAGTTTTAGCGCAGTTGCTGCATTCACTCAGCTTTATGACACACACAGGAAGCTAAAGGACGTGACACCTTCGTAGTTTGACGTAACAAGGGAATAAGTTTCAGGGGGGTTTTGTTCTGAAATCAGGTACTAAGTATTTTTAGCTCGTTAGTGAGGGATTGTGGGTTGTTGGGGGGTCAAGCTGATTTTTAGTGACCGCAGCCACCATGTTCTTACTTAGAGCTTTTGCAAGATCATAAAGTATGAATGTTATGACTATCTGAATAATGTGCTTTATTTTACTACATCAGTAATTAATAGTTTTATTTTAAGACTAATAATCAAGAATCAACTTCAAACCTTGACTAGCAACTCTCCAATAAGTGACACTGTAATTTTTTGGTTGGTTTTAGCTCTCTGGTTAAATATGTTCACTAAGTGCTTACTTCATTATTTGTCCTGCATGATGCAATCTTATTTCAGGGTTTTCAGCGTTTGCAAGGTCCTAAAATTTCAGGCTTGGTTTAAGTTGTGGCTTTTTGTTTTGGAGGTTTCTGGAGATTTGGAGGTCTTGAGTTTTTGGTTGGTGTGTTTTTGTTCCTAGTTTTGTCACCTAATGTATTTCAGTTTTATTTGGGAGAGTAACACTGTAGGTAGAAATGTGCTGTCAGCTCACTTGTCATTTATGACAAAGCCGAGTCCCACCGGTATGGCTTCCCACTTTAGTGTCAGTAATTCTTTTACCTAGCGCTCCATCAGGGAGCCTTCATGAAGCAACTTAACTTTCTGACAAGTAGCAGGTTCTGTAAAAGACAAGTCAGACCAATTATTATACCTCCTCGCCTAAAGGAAGCGGTAACAGCGTAGCACAGGTGACTGTCAGAAATGTTTGCACGTTGGATTAGCGCTGCTGTAGAGTTCCAGACTTCTTGACTTTTCCCTAATACACCCACATCCTCCCGGTGCTCCAGGTTCTCATAAAGTAATTTGACAACTTTCAGAGGTTCTGACCACTGCTGCTGCTAAAAGGTTAGAAAGGAAGTGAGCTCTCAACCAATTAATTTTTTTACTTTGTGCCATTTAAAACAAATGCTTAATGATTATGTACAACCACTCAGTAACAATAAACACACTTTTCACTTCAAAGCCAACAAACACAGACTTCACCCAAAGAGAAAACTTCCCTAAACTTGCCTAATCCACCAAACAGTGCACTTGTAATTGGAAAATTTCTCCTCCAACCTGATTTTTTAAAAATGTCATGCATCAATTTCTGTCAATAGACACCAACAAGCATAACACACAGCAGCTTGGCTGTAATTCAACAAATTACTCAGAGGCAACTTCGTTCTATCAGCTATAGAAGCGGAAGCAGTGTTGGATTCCTCCTGCTCTTCCTCCTCCTCCTCTTCCCTAGTCATGAAGTCCTTGCAGTACTGATTTCACTGTGTTAGGAGCTTAATTAAATGATTCTTGATTAAAGCCAGGGCCTGGTGTGAAGAACACCTCGCATTTCACTGCTTTATAATTGCCTCCTTGTTAGATTGCCTCAGACTGTGATGTGCAGAAGGCGCAATTTATTAGATTTCCATTTCACTCACATTCCTTAGCCGAGCAATTAGGCGGCTTTTTAAGCCCTGCCCCATGCGGTTCTGCTGAAATGAAGCTGCGGCTCTTCGTTCATTTAGGCTAGGTGAAAAGTGTGTTTCGTTTTGACAGTTTTTTAGCAACCGATTTATTTGCAACCTATGTGTGAGTGAGAGACGCAAGGATCCACAAATGCTTTAATTGAGTGAAAATTAAAATAAGCATTTACACATTCTTAGCTCCGCAGGCTAATCGGTTGAATCTAGCTGGCCAGAAACTCACAGTAGAAAATAAAAATCCATTCAAGGCAGTCAAACCCAATGGTAATAAATAAATTCACACAAACGGGTTGTATCATTAAAAATAGTTTTTGAAATCTTGAAATTGTGTTGACCAATTTAGCATCAAAAGCACTGTGCCTCGTTCGCCAACCATTCTTAAGAAGCCATTTGCTATTAAAACGTACTAATGTGAATAATGTGAGGTAAACTTAGGTAAGTGCAGAATCTACATTTACTTGATTTTTTGGATTTTGGATTTTTTGGATTTTTATTTTCTGCTATTTGTGAAAAACATTAGCTTAATTGGTGTATTGTACTATTTTAGTATTATTTTTCTTAAGAACAAATTTAAGTAAATGCATTTTAATAATTTGGGTGAATGAGACCAAATGACGGTACTGAACTTTCGAATCTGTTTTTTTTTCGCATGTTGTCCGATGAACAGGCATTCCAGAAGTTTAAAGTGCCATTTAGAGGTAGGGATCTAAGCTCTTTCTTAGCTCCAAAAATACAAAGTAGTGTCATGTTCATCCAACTTCAAGCTCTACCTCTACACAGCCCCAAGCAAAGATCTTAACCTCCGTCCTGCTTTACTGAGCCGGCCCTATAATTAGACCACTGGATGTGGCTTTGTAGAATTATGTTTGCCAAATGTACTCGTGTTAAACATTAAGCTAGCTTTACTGTGGCTGTTTAATCATAAATGTTATATGTGTCACACAACACTATTAAATAAATGACTAAATTATGTGACATTTGTAACCAAATCTACTTAGTTTCACCCTTGCTGATATGTGACACATTTTAGTCAAAAACACATTCTGAGGCGTTATTAATTATATGATAACTTTAATGGATCTGATTAACCTCCTCAGCCATTTGCAGCAATGACTTACAAGATTGTTTGTGGTAATTACTGTATTTCTCACAGTTTCAACAACATTTTCTTGTATTGTTCTTGAGGAGTTTACATGAAATTTGAGAGTGGACAAGAACAGACTGTTTTGACAAAGTCAAACTCGTGTTGACTTTCTGCTACTTTGTTTCCCAGGTGAAAAATATTCACCTTTGTTCTGGCCGTCATTCAAGACTTTGTCTAGATACATGAGTTATTTTGAAATGTTTTTGTGACTGTTCTGCTGACACGTTTCAGCACAGTTGGAGTTGTCGGTTTGTGTTCATGTCAAGTACAGCACGCGGTCCACCGTCGAAGTGTCAATCAGAAAACAAACAGCCTCCTCCTTTAATGTGCCGCTATCGGCTGGCGTTTATTAGGCCCTGCGCTTGACAAAGAGCAGCTTTCTCCCCCGGAATCTTCCGTCGCCTCGCTCCACAATCCGTGCTGCGCTTCCCCAAGGTTATAATAAGAATTTATTTTCTCTCCCCTTCCGCTGGCAGGCTCAGGGAAGCGGATGATGTATGAGCCATCGCCTGTTATTTATTTGCCAAACTCTTCCAGATGTGGAACCATCATTTATCTACTGACAAATCAAACCTTGTGACCAGCCTATGCTGTGACCCTGACTAGGGCAGAGCAAGGCTGCTGGTGGGAATACACACACACACACACACACACACACACACTGAGATGCATGTGCAACAAAGCCTTGTGATGACACACACACACGTCTGCTTTACCCTCAACAATAATGTGCTGTTGGTTGCACACCTACAAAAAAATAAACAAAAAAATCACACAGTGAAACAAATATTGGGCCTATTTTTCCAATGTTTGACAGATTTCCAAGAAATTGAAATGTGTAATTATAAAGTAACTTGCAGACTAGAATTTAAACAATTTCTAATCTGAATCTTTAAATGATCTGTATTCGTAAATCTATTTTATAATTATTAATTTGGAGCATATTTGATTAAATATAATTAAATAACTTATTTTAAACTTACAATGATCACAAATCATCTGTTTCAGAGCATTTGAAATGATATGTCCTTTATCACCATTATTTTCAAAGTTTTATGTTACACTGTGCATAGGAAGTAACTCAGCGGTGTTTTCGGTAGGTTGGGAAACTGTGCATTTATCTTAGTGTTGCCTCGTCTCCACTTTAGTGCAGTCAGCAGATCACCGCAGCACACTAAGATCCTTCCTGATAGAGTCTCCAGTGGCTGAGCGCCGACGTTGCAGCTCTGTGTTTGTGCTGATTGGGCAGGTGGAAGTGTGTATGGGGGAGTTTGGAGGGCAAAGCCAGAAACGTCCTGCAACCCCGAGGCCCAGAGTTATACTAGGACAAGCTGGTAATTGTAATGCGGTATGAAAATACTAGGCAGATAGATGAGCACACATAAACATAGAAAAATCACCATATATATAACATACAATCAAGAAATTTAAAATTAATACAAAAATGAGGATTAAAGGTGTATGTGTGTGTGTGTAAATACATGTAAATATATATATAATTATAACTCACTTTTATAGATATAAAAAGGCAATTAAAAACTCAAACTACAAACTAAGGTCAAACGTATTTCTTAACACACTTAGTGGAACTCAACATATATGTAAACAAATCAGCAACATCAGCTAGTTCGTTAATATTAACATTAACAGAATGTGAAAAGTGAAAGTGAGTGAATATTTGTCATTGTGAACACACCACCGCACAGCACACAGTGCACCACAACTAAATGTGACCTCTGCATTTGCTTGGGGATGGTACCTTGCTCGTTACTACCTCAGTAGTACCTTTACCGGTGTGGGATTCAAACCAGTGACTTTCTGATCATGGAGCAAACATCCTAACCGTTACGCCACACATTTTCTATGTTGCCTGAAGTACGTGCTTGGCCATTTCAAAAAATTGTGGTGTAATTTTGGCAAAATCTGTTGTCATTTAAAAAACATGCCAATGTTGCCATTGTTGGCTACAAATGCCGGCATGCGATGATGCGTTGTTGGTGTGTATGGTGGAAAGGGCCGATTGGGGCGTTTTCTCTACACCACACTACACTACACATAGCTGCTTTGATTCACTATCAGCTGTAGCCCTTTCAGCAGGTGTGGCAGAGTGGAACTCTTTCACATGCCCTGCTGATCTTATCCCTCCGCTTCTAAACGAGGCTATCGAGATTTACAGCTCTGATATCCTCCTGATTCTCAACTCGTCTTTTTCCCTTTTTTGGACGGCTGGTTCAGTTCCCTCACATTTCTAACCCTACTGCAGAATACAAACCCACGCTACACTTTTACTCAATTCTGGCATTCATAAAAATACTTATTTTACTTTCTGACAATGGTTTCATTGTGAAGTGAGGAGAGCACAAGTGTGCTGCATTGCCTGCAAGACAGATTGCCAAATAATTTTTATAACTGTTTAGTGTTATGCCAGAGGGATTCTCTGTTTTAGGGCAATGGTGTGGGAGTAAAATCTATCATTTTTAATAGACATTAAATGTGAATATTTAGTGCCAGAATTTCCTAATACCTCAGTTAACACAGCTTAGGCTCATCTCTGAACAAATACAACTAAGAGTTGGTTTCTTAAACACAGAGTAAGATTAGTCCACACTAAATTGCCGTACCATGGGTGAGTCACTGTTTAAAATCCTTTCTAGTCTGGCGTTAGTCTTAATTTGATCCAGGGAATCTGGCCATTAATGTCTTTAAACCCAGTTTAATACTTGGTTCAATAAACCCAAAGGTGAAATTTTGTCCACGTTTGGACTTAATAGCAGGAGCTTAATCTCAAAGTGATTGCAACATACAAGCGAAATGTAAGGTCAAAACTGCCCAAAGAAGGTGCTTTATTCTATGAGACAGAATAACTAGTTTAATTTTTTTTCCTTAAATAAATGCAATTATTTTACCTTTCTGGGGTCAAAGAAAAACCTGTGTAGTTTGTTTAAGGTTTAAAATATGATTTTTTGTTATCCAGGTGAAATGTCTCCAACAAAACAATCAGCAGCATAAATTGTACTAAAAATTGTAGTGCAAAGTCATGTATTACTCCAGTTTTAGTAACGTGTCTTTGACCTACTGTCACATTTCGGAGCTGAGTTTAAAATTTCATTATTGACTGCATAATCTAGTGTCATGTAGCGGAGTTTCTAGCTCCTACTTCTAGTAATGGGTCTCTCTGGGCATCTCAGAGGAAAGACTGTTTAACGTAGCTAATATAAAATGAAAAACTAGAAGAGACAGAGTTTTAATAGTCAGGCTGGCATTCGTGGAATCTTTATGAATCTTTCATTTAAATGCTTTCTTTTCTTTCGGGATCATGATAAGATTTTGTATTTTGTTGCTGTCGGTTTGCTTTATGCTGTAATGTTCATTTGTATATTTTGTGTGTGTTCTGGGTTAGTATTGAGCTGTTAAACATACTTGACCCTTTCTCTTTTTCACAAGCCTGTAATGAAAGGATCAGATGGCAGCGTTCCACTTGGTGATGGACACAGCATGCTGTCGCTGAGGCATAACTCAGCCAGGGGAAAGCAGTGAATAATAAGCCACTGGCTACATGAAAGGCACAATGATGAAGTGCTCGTGAACTCCGAGGGCCAAATGGCAGCAGAGGGCATGACGGAGACAGACAGACAGATGGGGAGGGCTGGAGAGAGACAGAGGGAGAGAGAGAAAGGACACGTCACGAGGATAAAAGAAACCCCGCTCTATAAAAATCAAAGAAAAGTTGGAAGTTAACTAATGTCCTTGTGTAAAGCTGGGATCGTGTGTGACCGCATCAGTCACTGTGATTTGAAACGATCGGTGTTATCCATGGCAGAACTTTTGTCGAGCATTTGTATTTAGACCACATACGGTTTGAGATATGAAGGAAAGTGAAGGGCAGACAAAGAGCTTTAGCATTGTGTTACTGTGTGGAGCTTTGTGACGTTGCATTCGTCTCGTGCAGAGTTGTAACATTGCCCCCGTCTGGCCAGCGCACCGTCCTGCACCTCTCACACAGCATGAAATGGCCTCACCTGCAGTCAGCCAAGCGGATGATTGACAAAAAATCAGATTTATCACTAGAGACTTTGGTGTGTGTCTGGCTGACTCTCTGTCAGTTTAAAAATCCAGTGAATCTGAGCCATTTTTTTTCTGAGATGTGCTCCCAAACAAACAATACTAGTCTAGTAACCCTGCTTATGAGTTGCTTTATTGCGTGATGCGTTTAATATGAAACAATATGGAAAAAATGTCGAATCTCTACTTTAATTTGTGGATAATGCAGAAGGTTAGGGGCCAATTGCACAATAACATATATATATAGACAGATAGATATAGATATAGATATAGACATATAGTTTGTGTCACTAAGGGTTCACAACTGATTTGCAGAAATGTTCATTTCATCCTATTTAGACCTGAAATAAATGCCACAAATTGTCTTTTCACAAGTTTCGGGCAACACCCGGTGCTGACTGGAAATTATGCAGTTCACGCTCAGTAGTGTAAATTACTTCCAGTACATTTTCTTGAGAGTGGTCTCACCTGCAGGACTAAAGCGTGACAGGCTATGAAAACACAAGGTACACAAAAGGCCTTCACCAGTGACCGGGACTGTAAATTACTCTCATATCCAGGGCAAAATGGCATCGAGACACTTGCCCTTCCGCTCTGTTGCAACAAAATTGTTTCTGGCACTCCAGTAGGCGCTCGCAATAATGCACTTGGATGAAATGTTTTATGTACTAAAAAAACACAAACAAAGCGGCCATAGCTCTCGCGGCCAAACTCTGTATTTCTCTTCAGAAAACGAGGGCACTGAGATCAAATGTGACCCTGGAGTAGCCGCAGCTCCCATCAGAAGAAAACAGCAATTTTTCTTTTA
Organism: Distichodus sexfasciatus; assembly: GCA_032718565.1. NCBI lineage: Eukaryota > Metazoa > Chordata > Actinopteri > Characiformes > Distichodontidae > Distichodus > Distichodus sexfasciatus. Next base: position 103,238 of record JAVGVS010000114.1, read on the forward strand.
ATTTGTTGAAAGAGTCAGAAGCTCAAGGTCTTGTTTTGCTGGTGAAAAACCTATGAATTGGAGGTCGCCAACTGAGAAGCTCATTGGAAACGTGAACCTGTTTTTTATTATTTATTTAGAATCATGAAGCCAAATGAATTTGGAGTGAGCCTGTTTCACCCTGCAGCCTCTTGGTATTACAGCCTAAATCAATTACTGGCGAACGCTCATGCCTCTGTTGTTGCTGCTGGAGTTGGCGCTCCCAGGAGCCTCTGTGCTTATTCCCACAGATAGCCATAGCAGCACAAACATTGGAGTTTTTCCCCCTTACCTAAAGATTTTCAGAAGATAAACTTGTTTTTCCTGGATGGAGAGCTTTCCACTGGAGACGGGCAACAGGCACACCTGCCTGAGTTATGGGAGAATGAGGAACAGCCTCAATCACAAACTGCAATGGATTTACAGATGCATGAAATGAGAGCCGAAGACGTGTTCTCACAGATGCAGCCAAAACAGAAATGGAATAAAGCGTTGTTAAATTATCTTATAAATATGACCAAAACAGAAAGAACTCAGAAAGAGCTTCTGTCTTTAGGCCATACAGCTTCTTAACTAGGACATGCACATGTGACTGTTTATAGTTTAAATCTCTATTTAGGAAACATATCGTTCTATATATTTTTCTAAATATTTTATTTTAGGTGTGCCCCATGGTGGGTTGGCGCCTGCCCACAGTTCCCGGGATAGGTTCCGGTCCCCACCGCAACCCCAGTTGGGATTTAGCGGTGTAGATAATGGCTGGATGGATGATTTTAGTTCTGGATTCTTTAACTGAATTTGTCTTATGAATGATCTGGCTGCACAATGATGACATGTGGGTGACAAGAAAAGGATTGTGAGTGCTGAATGTCTTCTGCTGTCCTTAGTAAAACATCTAGATATCAGTAAATTTAGTTTAAACTTTACCATTTTAAATGTAAATTTAAGTTTGAGCTCAATCAATGTAATGACAAAGTAACTTCTTCAGTCGCATTTCAGCAACTTTTTGTCTTACCTTCTGCAGTTAGTAAAAACTCGTGCCTTAAATATAATAAGACAATATTTTAGACTTTCTGATAGTTCCTACTGACAATTTGAGCTATGCGTTGGTCTTAACAGACCCTGTTAGATAACAACATTTACTCACCAGTACTTGTATGGGAGACCAATTAGGAAAGCAGATTTCTTCGAGGTATTGGTGGACCCTACAAGATGTCTGTGTGGATTCCAAAGTCATGGAGCAGTGATGGAAGCGGTGGTAATGACACCCTGGGATAGTGATCATAAAATTGGGGGTTTGAGTGCCCAACCTTAACCCATGTTGCTCCAGGAAGACTGTCTCTGTGTTTACCAAATGACATTTACTCTGGATAAGAAGGTCTGCAAAATGCAGTAAATGTAAATGGGGACATTGAGCTGTAAAAATGATGAAAAATAAAAGTGAGGTCTTGATTTTCTAAGCCTCAAACAGACCCATGGACGTGTGAAAGAGCAGTAGTTATTGTCCTGTTAAAATGACCCACCATGACTCTTTCAAATCTGGCCTCCTAATCGTCCACTATAAAAAACTTCAAAACTTACAGAAAAACCCATTAAAATTATGAGCTAAACGTGCTAACAGTACTAACAGTGTATGAACTGCAGTAAAATCCCTGATAAGCAAATGTGCAGCGCTAAAGTACATCATAAACGGCCCCGAAGGCCTCTGACACTCATTGACACAAGTTGATAGCCGCTGATATAGGGCTTCTGTATGGGCTGTTAGCCATATTGGACAGACGGCAGTAAATCGGTGTCGCCTGTTTGTCAGGGTGCGATAAACGTCCTCGCGAGGGCCCGATGTTGTCAACGAGGGTCCCACTGGTGGTGTGTAGCTGGTGGCGCCTGGCGCGTCCGGAACGTTTGCGCGACGACAACGCTGTTGTTCTGAGTATTAAGCTGTCACTCAGCCCGTCCCTCGTGGAGACACATGAAAGCGAGACTGACGGAATTATAGCCCTCCAGCTCCCACAGAGACGGCCACAGACAAAAACATCATGTCGTTGGCGAACGGCGCGCCCGAGAGTTATGATTAATTCATCGTCGGACCCACGCGCACGTCGTGCCACGCGACAGTCTAATAGGACGTTTCAATACAGCAAGTATTAAAGCGGCCTGTTGGCGACTAATCATTACGCTGCAACGCCATCCGTCTTTCTGAGCGTTTCACAGAATGAATGTAGGGACGGAAGGCCTGTGGAGTCCAATCCGTTTCTCGTCTAGGCTAAAGACAGACTTGTCAATATTCCCGTCTAACTTACTACAAGCTGCATGGTGTTTCCAGCCTTGCAGAGTGCCTCAGATCCAGTCAGTACAAATTAAGGCTGAAAATTTAAGTTAAAAACATTTAGGGTGTCTAGTAGTTCCAACTGAAAATTTGGGCTATGCATTGTTCTTAATGGATCCTCTTAGATAACAGAATAAAATTCTAATAGAAGTCTTCAAGGCATGATGACAACAGCAAACTGTTACAAAACGAATTGGAACCAATTGTAATGCAATCTAATGTTAAATACCTGATGGAAACAACGCGGCCGGTTTCTCTTTTCAGACATCTTTTCCGAGTATTAGATGGATCAGCATGATCTTGCACGGTTCCAACTCAATCCACCAAAAAGAATCTAAAAAGATTTCCCTTGCTTAGATTTTCATGCTAATAATGATTTAAGAAACGATAAGAACCTTAAACCCACTCCAGGAACTACACTTGGGAAGAGTCTAATTCTGTGGGTTTGAAAGCTGGATTTTGCCAATAATTCTTTGAACATTTGGCCGCATGCGTAAAACCCTGTAGTGGAATATCCAGCCATATTCACCTTGCCAGTAGTTTGAAAATGGAAATGTATTCCATCTGTGACTTAAAACACAATGTGGAAAATTGTGGAATGTGCATTTTACGTGGATACGTACTAAACAGCACAATTAAATAGAGTAAACCAATATTTTCCAGTCAGAGATGAGTATTTCCTTGTGGACTCCAGAGGTGGAGAGTAATGAAGTACTTGAGTACTGTAATTAAGTAGAGTTTTTTGAGTATCTGTACTTCACTTGAGTAGTATATTATGTGGAAACTTATGACTTTCACTTCACTACATTTGAAAGACAAAGACATGTTTTTTTTAAACATGTTTGGTTCATGGCAGGTGAAAGTCTATCAGACTAAACATTGTTGCTGTTGGAAAGTCATGAAGCTAGAGGTGTAGAGCTGGGTTTTAAGCAGGTTGGAATGTTAATGTTATGCTCTGAGCAGGCTGCATTTACAGCTACTGCACTGTCCTCCTGATTAACATACACATATATGTGTTCACACACTGCCAGAGCGGTGTCAGAACACTACCATGCTGTTTTGTGGGGGTGTAGTCTTACTGTGATTTAAAAAACACAAAGATGACTGGTTTTCATTGTCAGTTTAGGTTGTGTTTCATTCTGTAACATTCTACCAGTTCCTTATTCTACAGCTTCAACAAGCTAGCTAGAGGCGTTAGCTATTGTTAATGTTGTGGCAATAATGCAACAATGTGGTGAAAGAAGATGATGCACTTTAAAATTTTTAAAGCAAGTACTTCAGTACCCTAACTTAAGTCAAAACTTGACTGTTCGACTTTCACTTGTATGCAAGAACAATAAGATTTGACTAGTGGTATCTGTACGTTCACTTAAGTAATGAAGTCAGGTATATTGCCCACCTCTGATGGTCTCAGGCCTCAATTAATCAAGCCAAGAAAATGTAAAAAAAACAAAAAAAAAAACATTGAATGAACTTTAACACAACCCTCGTCACTGGTCCAAATGACATATGTGTTCTTGGGTTCAGTCATGGAAGGACATAATGGTTAAGGTTTGTTAATAATAATTCAGGTAGAAACATAAATGACATTATATATAGTTGATCAGTACTGGTGGCAGTACGTGACCTTGCTTTTTTCCAGCTTTTATGTCCTACAACACATTAACTGTGATCCACTTCCACTCACTCATCCACCCCTTTCTTCCTCCAGTCGACTGTCCTCCGGAGAAAAGGCAAGAGGCAAACAGGCTATTTAGCAGCATTAGAGGAAAGCTCAGAACGAGTGTCGGGCAGTCTGGCTCCCCGAGTGACGACGTCTGACTGCAGTTGTTTGGGGAGGTCTGATGACGAGGTAGCATAATGGAAACAAATGAAGGGCCACAAGCTCGACGACAAATCCATATTTCTTGCGGCCCAGCTCCCCGTGGAACACCGGCTCCCTTGATGTGTCTAATCAATCTTGGGTAAGCTGCAGACATCGTCAGTGCCAATCGGAGCGGTGACAAAATTGGCGTGCCATTCATGATTAGCTGCATTCAAAACCTGGCTGACAATGTAGGACATCTTTCAGACGCACACAACCGCTTGCTCTCAGTCTCTCGTTCATTGCTCTGTTATTTGTAAAGGGTATTTTCTGTTCAGTTGATGCTTTAATGCAGGTCTAAAACAAAAATTGTGTAGTAACTCAGCATCTCTTCAGTTAGTGAAAAGCCTAAAAAAAATGTTAAACCCTTTTTTAATCATGTAAATAACAATATGCATTGAGGATATGATGGACGGCATCACATACATAAAACGCAGTGAGTTTTCTCTCGATAGAAAATGCAAATATATATAATAATATAAATATAAACCTTTAACCTCCCACAAATACAAGGTATATATAAATATGTGTTTAGAGTAATCAAGGTTAAATAGAAGAACACACTAATCAACTACAAAGAAATTCTTGCTTTTTTCAGGTCACCTATCTTACAGTCTCCTCGTCTCCTCCATCCTTAAACAATGCAAAACAGGGCGGCTCAAAGTGCTTCGGGGGGAAAAAAACAGCCACGCTTTCGAGTGTGTTGTCATGGCAACCCAGAGCACATTCTGTCTCTAGTTTAGCAAGACTGAAGTTAGAGTCAATATTCAGAGCCTCAACAAAAGACAGTCTGACCTCATCCCTCTTTCTCTCTATCTCTCTCTCTTTCTCTAGCACACTCACGTACACAAAACACACACACACACACTCACATACACAAAACACACACACACTCACATACACAAAACACACACACACACGCGCACACACACACACACACACACACACACACACTGCAAACAGTGTCTAGATTTATGTCCGTGTCTTGTCCAAAGCACAGCACACTGTACCCTTTAAATGTCCTGATGTTAGTAGCTGCTACTGAGCTTTGAAGGTTCCAAAAATCACATTGTGCTGTTTTAATGGCTGAGACGTGACACTAAGAACTCAGTGTTTATATTCCCTTTATTCTTTCAATCTTCATTAATCTCATCTGCTGATGGCATTTCGCTGTTTTTCATTTGGCACTCAAGTCACAAACCTATTCAACTGTTAATGTTATATTTAATATATTTATATTTAATAAGTGTTTCACAAGTCAGATATGTTAATATCCTTTCACATAAACCTCTCAACCGACCTAAATTGTGACTTGTCGCTTGTCGCAACAGAGGTTTCTGAGAAAAACGACCGTTTATGTTGCGTGGGGCAAAATTTAATATTTTTTGTTTTTAGTGTTTTGAAACAGTGGAAGGTCTATACTGTACTGTTGTGAATAAATTTCACTGAAAAACGTCCCCGTTCCATCCTAAAAACGTGACTTTCTTGAGGTGAGGAATTCAATTCCAGCAGAATGTTAAAAGTTTCTGTTTTGACCGCTCTACTCCAATATTCACAGTAAACCCACTGGTTGACTAGCGTGAAGATATTTCTCTGGACTCCTTTGAATGTTGATATCGTCCGATTCATTTGATATAGGTATCGCTTTGAAGGTTGATTTATGCCCTTTCATGAGTCAATTTTGAAAATTTGAGAGAAGTGACTGGTTTTGCCATGGAGGGTCACAATTGTTAAGTGCAGTTAAATAGACTTTGAAAACAATATTTCTTGAAAAGAAAAAACACTTCCATCATTCTTAATGTGCTTAAAGTCTTTGGTGTAAGGATATGAATGTTTTCTTTCCATATAAAAAGTGAGTAATTTAAGTGAGTGATTATTTGTCATTGCGGACACAGCACAGCACGCAGTGAACTACAATCAAATCTGACCTCTGTATTTGACCCATCTGTGAGGGAGCAGTGGGTCGCTTTTTGGGCAGCAGCGCTTGGGCACAGTATCTTATTCATGAGTACCTCAGTGGTACCTTAACCAGTCCGGGACTTAAACCAGCGGCCCTCCAATCATGGGGCCAATTTCTTAACTAATACAGTAACAACTGCCCCTAACTAACTGACTCTCTAAGTAATGTATACATTTACATGCATAATATATAATGTATGTAATATATCATCACTGTCGGGCAGAAAAAAACAATGTAAATTCTAAATATATGAACTTTGTATATAAACATATGAACAAGCCGTTTTAACACTTCTGGACTTCTGGAGGTTTCCGCCCGACAGCGAGGATGTATTCCTGGTTTATAATGAATTTATCGACCAAAAGCAGAGACGCGTCATGTCTTTTATATAACATATTACAACTGAAGAACCAATTCATTAACAATGTAATAATCAACACTCAAGAACTTTTGTATAATTGCAACTAAATCTCCAATTCACATTCACACTCATTTTTGACACCTGTTGGCCGGGGGAAAGTCCAGTTTTCTGCTAACTGCCACAGATCACCAGTAGAGCAGACCAGTTAGCCATCATTTCCACTTTAATAAACTGGTGAAATAGGATCTTTATGCCACACCTGATAATAAACAGACTTGTATTGACTCATTACCAACTATAACCATATTGCATTAGCTAATGTAAAACTCAATAATGGGCATGCATACTGTACAGTATTTGGGATGTCAATCCTTGTGTGGGATAAGGAAGTGGTCATAATTAGTGTGTCCAAAAAGACCTTTCAGAAGTGAAGCTGTTCCACGATGAGCGTTAACAGTTCTGTCGGCCTTTTGTGTTTGCTACAATGCACCTTTCCGGTGTTCAGAAACTGGCCATTGTACTCTACAATTGTGCTGTCAGTTGATGTGCTGTAGCCTGGCTGTGAACTTTTGTACTGTGCAGTATCTCAGAGAATTTTATGAGGTGTGTTGAGTTTTCCACAATTAATTATCTTCCTAAACTCTTTATATTCTGGCTAAATCAAATGAGCAATATGGATTAGTTTTCATGCCTTTCCTTCCCAGTCCATATCCACCCAAATTGACCCCCAAATTTCCCTTTTTTAATTTCTGTCGCTCCTCTGACAGTGAACCCGAAGTTTCACTCTCTGCAGAGTAAATGTTTAATGCGCAGTCTGGCCGTGTCAGTGTCTCATTAAGGAGAGGAAGAGCAGCGCCGCCACAGTACGACTGTTTTAATTATGTGGGGGGAGGAGGGTGAGCTCGGGACCACCGAAGCTGCTGACTGATTAGGCCCCCGGGCAGCGAGGGCCCCCGGGGTTCATCATTAGAGCATTCATTTCTGCTTCCATACCAAGAACAAGAGAGACCTACAGTTAGGGGAACTGTGCGTGTGTGTGTGTGTATGTGTACATGCCTGAAGGGTGTGCACGCACCATTGCGCCGACCAATTGTCCTTACTAAAAACCTGAAAAATAGATATTGTGGACTCTGCTTAAATGGCCCACTTGAAGTAAAAAGCTTTTTTAAAACTACTGATTACATTTTAACCCTTTCATGCACCATGTCCACTCGAGTGGACAACTATTATTTATATAAATATCTTCTATTTTCATTAGGATCACAACATAGTGTATTGTCTAAAAGGGTTTAAACTGAAACGAGCCAAACGAGGCAGGCAACAACCCTGGTCAGCCGCCAAAACACCGCAGGGCACACACACACACTTACATTCACACCTTACAGGGCCAATTTAGAGTCGCCAATTAACCTATATCGCATGCTTTTGGACTATGAGAGCAAACCGGAGCACCCGGAGAAAACCCACACAAACACCCTGGGATTGAACCCAGAACCTTTTCACTGTGAGGCGGCAGCGCAAACCACTGTGCCGGCATTTAGAAAATGATTGTTTCATAAAAGAAGCTGCAAACCTAAAATGTGAATGTGACTCTTATTGCGTAAAAGTACATTTTATTACATTCATCACATAATCATTGAACACACAAAAATACATGTACTACTATGTAACAGAATTCAGTTGATTTTGTCTTATTAGATTTTATAAAGCATAAATGTCATTCATCAAAATTATGCTGTACTGTAGAAGTGTCCTGTCCTCCAATTAGCATACGAGCAAAAACTAAATAAATATATAATGGTTAGCTGGATGTTACTGTAGCAACAGAGTAGATTTAGGCCACATTCTACAAGTCACGGATTCTTGAGAACTGACTATAAATCACATTATTAAATATTGCCAATTGGAGATATGGATCACTAACAGTATGCTCTTTGATGAAGAATTAGGGAGGAATTAAGACACTGCTGATTCGCCTCATCAAGAGGCTCTTGTTTGTCGTTGGAGCCTAGAATTTTACACTTTGCAAAATGTGGTGAAAGTGACTTGATCCTCACAGATGAATTCCGAGCTCTCTGTGTCTCCCGGGTAAGGCTTGGAAATGTGTGCCACGTGCGAAAAGCGATGAGTCATTTGCCTGTGACCATATGCGAGGAAACTCTGTATGTGTGCTCACATTTGGCACTGAGTAGGCCAAATGATATAGCACGTTGGCAGACGTTAGTATAGGACAAGCACTAATTTTTTTCCCTAGAAGTCTGCAATTACATTTTTAAAAAATAACAGTGTGTTGATTTGCTAAAAAAAAAAAGAGCGAGACAAGATGTTTTAGCTTTGGAGATTTATGTGTTCCATCCTGGACTGAAATGATGCTGTGTTGACACACTGTTACCTCAAAAGGCTCATTCTGTTATTGTTGGCCTGAGCACTGATAGCATTAGGAGATGGTGATTGTGCGTAGATCAACAGGGTGCAAATCTGCTGGCTTTAGCAGTCGTTACGGCTCGCCCTATGCCGCAATGTTCTTCTCTTCCAAACCATAGGGATCAAGTGTGATCACTTGAGGAAATACATTTTCCAGCAATAGCACTCCAGCAATCACATAACATTCAAATCCAGTACAGACAACATCAGGCCCGGCCAAAGTCTCGGTAACCCACAACCTCAAAACGTCAAAGCAATTACTCCTTTGTAATAATATAAGAAATAGTATTTGTATGATGCAACCGCATGAGGAGGGAGAGTGAAGGGGTTGTATGGAGGTTAACTTATACATCACCCTAATGGATCACCGCAAACATCTATTCTTTTTTTTTTTTAACTTATTTAATATATCCTGTTTCCATTTCAATGTTCCACTTTTCCAAGGCCAGACCTCGGCGTGAAGCCTTCTCGGCCGGCGAATACGAGCCTACAGAGAATATTTTCAGGCTAATTTTTCAGCTAACGACAACACCCGCTTGAAACCCCTCCACAATGAATCAAGATTACAATTACCGTGTCTTCCTTTGATGCTATCGGAGACGGCGGACGCGAAATGCCAAATTGCGCTGAAGTCCTGACATATTCCGAATGAATCACTTAAAAATAACAACACGGGGCTCGGCTGCAGCCTGCGAAGCCAACTCCAAACTGTTGACCGTTACACATGGTGACTGAGATTTGAAACAGAACACAGTGTGAAAATGGCTTTCCATGTTGACTTTGCATGAAGAGAAGAGAAATGGCTCGACTGGTGTTATTTTGATAGCCTTTTAACCAGGGCTGCTCAACTTTCAAGAGCACAGGGAACGTATTGAGCGATTCGACTGAGCGAGTGGTCTGCATTTCTTCTTCTGAAGGAAGTTGTTTTTACATAGTTAACATTGAGTGTACACCTTTATGTCTATGTTTTCTATGTATGTATGTATATATGCTTTATGACATCAAAAATTGGAATTTATGTCCTGGCATGACCATTTGGTTTCTTATAGCAAAAGACATCTTAAAAGAGAATGAACTGTCATTTTTCATTGTAAAAAAGTTCCATAAAAGGTGAAAATAAAACGTAGTTACTTAGAATTTAACTGCTGTAAACTCTTAGAACAAGTGTGTAGAAAAATTACACAAATGTGTGCACTTTAGTTTACACATTTTAATTTTACACATAGGTACACTACCAGTGAAAAGTTTGGACACACCTTCCCATTCAATGTTCTTTCCTTATTTTCGTTACTATTTACATTGTAGATTCTCACTAAAGGCATCAAAACTATGAATGAACTGTGTAAAGGCTATATGACCCAGAAGGAGAGTGATGGAGTGCTGCGCCACATGGCCTGGCCTCCACGGTCACCTGACCAAACCCAATCGAGATGGTTTGGGATGAGATGGACCGCAGAGTGAAGGCAAAAGGGCCAACAAGTGCTCAGCATCTGTGGGAACTCCTTCAGGGCTGTTGGAAAACCATTTCAGGTGACTACCTCATGAAGCTCATCGAGAGAATGCCAAGAGTGTGCAAAGCAGTGATCAAAGCAAAGGGTGGTTATTTTCAAGAATCTAAGATATAAAACATGTTTTGGGTTATTTCACACTTTTTGTTTACTACATAATTCCATACGTGTTCATTCATAGTGCCTTCAGTGAGAATCTACAGTGTAAATAGTCAGGATAATGAAGAATAAAACATTGAATGGGAAGGTGTGTCCAAACTTTTGACTGGTGGTGTACGTGTAGTTTTAAAATGTACGCAACATGTGCATTTGTTCACAGCATTCAACACAATATGTGTGACCAAGGACAGCACGTGCTAATATTATACATGTTTAATTATCTTTGTGTTACCTTTCAAAAGTGTCAAAAGTGTAAACACAGTGAACGTGTAAAAATTAACACAAGAAATGTTGTCCCAAAACTCACCCTTTAATGTGTAAGAATTTGATAGTTTGTGTCCGTTTTAACTCATCTTTTGTAAGTGTATTTTTTGTTAATGCTAATGAATCTAGTTGCTTACATCCTTCAGTGAGTTATTCTGTAATGATTTATTTTTTATTATTTGCTCAGGATTTTGAGTTAATTAATTGCAAATTGTTCAATGAATACAAATGAAAATGATATTTACCATTTAGCTGTGCATCAGTGCGACTGCCAACATTGACAATACCAGACATATTTCAGTAAAGCATGTCAAAGCTCTCTAAAATATAGCTTTTCCACTAATAGATCAATTCAACCTGACACAAAGTAAAGGAAGGTCTAACTATGGTGTTTTTCACTGTTTTTAACAGGACTGGGCCAAGTCATGAAATATTAAAAGCAAAAAGGGAAAAAAGTTCTAATGTATGGGAGAGGGGACAAGGTCCCATCTCACCCGAGGCAATTACCAATCGCAGAAAAGCCACTGTGAATCAAATGGGAATCCGCAGAGAGGAAGTGCTAATTAGCCAACAATTAAAGCCCCTTAACGACACCCAGACAGCCCCAAGTCTCCATCATCCCACCTTTTCCCGCTCAATTCAATAAAAGACAAATTGCTTTCTGATAGGAACCCAAAGTCCTATGGGTAGATTTACTTTGTCTCCTGCCCACATTTTAAAAACTCTCCAAGGGACTAAAAGCAGCTGTAACAACTTGATCTGTTTTAAAAGAAAAGGATTTTAAAGACTAAAAGCTCTACAGTCTAACGCCCCTGCAATCTCATAAAATGTGATTTTATGGGTTGTATTGTTATTTAATGACAGTCCAAATTCACATCACAAACATGAATGCAATCAAAATGTCTTTATGGTAATATACGTTTACAGAATAAAGAACAAAACAAGACATTTAAAAACTTGAATCAGATTTATTAGCCCAGAAATGTGTCCCTGCTCACATTATCTTCTTCAAACCAAGTATTTAACATAATTTAATCACTGTGTTCCAATTTCCACCACCTTAACACTGAAGCCTGGTGAGTTTCCTACTTCACGTTATTTTTAAAATGTAAAAACTGAACGTCCCCCAGAGATAGATTTTCAATATTCCTGCAAACACTTATTATGATTGTTATCACCAACACTGGCACATTTCCTTTAATTCACTGCTTTTTTAGTAAGTACTAAAAGACTGAGTGCTCCTCCTGGCGAGGCCCGGCTCCCGCTGGTCGTTACCATTCCTGTTTTTACCGTCACTCTTTCTCCCAAGGATATGGCTCGACTCTTCAGAGTGGAAACAGATGGTCCTTCAGCATTGGAGATGACAGTCCGTCAGAGCAGATGGCCATCCAGAGGTCTCCAACCCCAAGATCGGCGACGAGGAGGGAAATGAGATGAGAGACGACATGGAAGAGACGGCACTGTGTTACTGATTTAGATCCTAATACAGGACAACTTATTCTCAAACTTCAGTAGCGGTTGTAGAACTACTCCATGGATGTATTACACATGGACATTTGTGATCACAAAAATAACCGCCGCTGGGCCTCATTCACCAATATCTTCTGAAGTTTTTTTTAAATAAAAGTTTGCGCTGGTTTCATGATGTGTCCTTAAATTGCTCTTACAATGCTGAATGTTTATTTTTAAAGAGTGTTATATTACATAAATGTAGAATTGAATACAACCCAGTAAGCCCATATATGCTTTGCAATAAAACATGTAAATTAGCTTTTACATAAGAACAAATCTCAAGGTAGAAAACACTGGTGAATCTTGTGATCTTGGTAAGAACTGTGTAAGTCGATTCTATAAGAACAATTTTATTCTTACCAGGGTGTTGGTGGCCTAGTGGTAGGACACTCGCCTTGGGACCAGGAGGTTGTGGGTTCGAACGTGACCTCTGCCATTACCAACACTGGGTCCCTGAGCAAAACCCTTAACCCTAAGTTGCTCTCAGGGGAACTGTCCCTGAAATTAGGAAATGTAAGGTGCTCCGGATAAAGAGCGTCTGCTAAATGCTGTAAATGTAAATGAATGAGGCCTAGTGACTAACATCAAATACTCTCTTATCAGTGTTGAAAAGGATGGGGATTTAAATGATGTTTATTACATTTTGGAAAAACTAAACCACTCACATTTTAAGATCATGTTTCACTATAATAACAAATAAAACCTTAATGATTTTTAGTCTTTCCAAATTTTCTCTCTTCCTATTTACATACAGATACATTACAACCAACACTCTAGAAAACCTTAAAATACACTTCTAACTGCCTTAACCCAAGCTAAATGAAAGTGCAGGTTAATTTTTAACACCAAATAATAAAACTCTATATTAAATTACTTTGAAATGGCATGTACTTGGAATATTATGAAAACAGAAAATATTTATTTAAGATGTTTGTAATCACTATTTTTTACCTTATCCCATGAAGAAACAACCTTAATTCTCAATAAAAGATGGAGATAATTCAATGTAATTTTGTTGTTTAACATTAAGAGACTTTGAGTTTCAAGTGATATTTTCAGCTACACCTTTTATGAGTAGATTCATTTTCACTTTTTCTCCCTTCAATCTAAAAATGAGGCTATTCAACCTGAAAACATTCTAATGTGTATTTGAAAAGATGCTAATTGCCTTTGCAAAAATGTTCAGACGTTTGCCAACCTGTAGCCGTAAGATGTAAAACCGTTTTATGGATTATTCCAGTAAAATGTTTGCTGAATGGCACTCAAACATCCCTTAGCTAATTACCATGGATTCAACAAATACGGAATGCAAACCATTTGCTTACATTTGCCATGCTATGAGTTTGTGCGACAAGCCTGTCAGTTTTAAATTACAGTAATGAGATAATAATCATATTCATCTCTCTTTTTTGAGCAAATTTTTTTTCATTTTTCTCACGCTGGCCAAGAGCGTATTTGTTTTGCGTTTGGACGCGTCTCGACGGATGTAATTGCCACAGAAACATGACATATGCCAGCTGCCGCTTGAAAAGGAGGTCAAAACAGATAAATATGCATCTTTGAAGTTAGCACTCATTAGTGCAACATGAGATGGGACGCAGAGACAGAGACAGAGGGGGAAAAATTATGCAAACTAATTTCAAAGAAACTGTCTGCAGTCAGAAATCAGTTGCAGTGCTGCTAATCTGGTTGGTCGAAGAGTGAGACAAAGAAAACAGGACAAAAACATTCTGAGAAAAACTGTGTGATAAACCTGAGGTCAGTTTCCATCAATTCAGACACTTTATCTTTCACCCTGTAACATTAGTGCATTTTCTTTACGTTTCTTTACGAGTTTTTCGCACCTCTGTAGTCATCATACTTCTCATACTGTGAACTTTTATTCCACATTCCAGAACACGTTGTGCAGTGGTCATTTGGTTATTTATTTTTATTTTACTTACATCCTCTACTTGTAGCACATTTGCGTTATGACTTCTTCATAGAGCAAACTATCTACGTGAGTTATTTTATTTACTTTCATTCCTTTGAAATATGCATAATTTAGTATACGTTCTTAAATATAGTTTTAGTGTTGGTGGATAGCTAACAACAAGCAGCAATGCTACTGTCACGACTCCCGGCGCCCACCAGAGTTCACCCCTTTCCTGTCCTGTCTGTCTAGGATGGTAATGTCTGTCAACTACCCCTGTCCTGCCCCTTGCGTCCTGATTGGTTAATTAGCCTAATTATATGTTCCACCTGTGATTGCTTAGTTCTTTGTTCCTAGTTTCTTGACCTGTTTGTTTAATTGATTCCTGTTTAGTTCCCACCTCTAGTTAGCCCAGTTCTGGTGATCTATTGGTTTAGTGTTTGACATCTTGTATGGTTTAATCATTGAGCTTAGTGTTTGCATGTGTTTCAGTTTTGTTGTAGTTTATTTAGGCCTGTTTCTGCCTTTTGGCTCTCTTGGTTCACTGTTGCTCTAGCCCACTTTAGTGTGCTTTGTGTTTCAGAGGAGAAGTTCGTGTTGAGCCCATCAAGCCTGGTTTTGCTTTTTTTAAATAAAGAGCTTGCATTGGTGCCACCTGTGTCATGGTAACTAACGTGAAGGCTACAAGCCTAACTATTGTTTTCAGTATCAGTAATGAAACTACTGTAGCTTTACTAGACATTTTTACAAATAGACTTCTGACATGCCAAAATGGTACATTACAAAAAAAAAACATTTTTTGCTGTACATGTTTCTGATTGGAGTCGGAGTAAGATGGAGATGGAGTTGGAAGATGGAGTCCACTTTGGCAGGAATCTGTGGCCGTGAAAAAGCTTGCATGTTTGTGTGTGTGTGTGTGTGTGTGTGTATATATGTACACACACAGTTAATTTCAACAACATGTACACAATGTACTGTAATATGTCATTTTTGGATGGGTTACTTGTTTTAGCCCCAACCACCAAAGTAATCTCTGTGTATGTGAACTGGACTTGGCAACAAACTCAATTCTAATTCTGATTGTGATTCTGATCTCCTGTCATGCTGAGGGGCGAGTCGGGCTAATTCAGCGCCAGCATGAGTCCGTGTCAGACGTCAACACTCATCACCGTCACGTCATCGGAAACGCTGGCACAGCCGCTAGAAATTGAAACTCTTCCACTGTCACTGCCACACACTGTGCTCTTAAAAATGCCTCGCATTAGTGAGATAATGAACATCTCGATCCCTGAACGGCCTTTTTTTTTTTTTTTTTTTTGCTGAGGTGAGCCGAGTCGACCGCTCTCCCAGGGTTTGGCCCCACTCGTTTCGGCACCGGGTGTCGCGGCTGGCGGAGTGACATTACTAAATGCCACAGCGGTGCCAGGGGAACGGTGCACAGTGATAATGATGGAGTGGCCATGCCCACAGGTCGGGCACCGGCCCATCGCTAGGGAGTCGCTCCCTTGCTGCGCCAGATGGAGGGCATCAGATCCTGGGCTATTATCTGGGCCATGATGGGCTCTCTCGCTCGCTCGCTCTCTCTCTCTGTCTTT
Organism: Distichodus sexfasciatus; assembly: GCA_032718565.1. Classification (NCBI taxonomy): domain Eukaryota; kingdom Metazoa; phylum Chordata; class Actinopteri; order Characiformes; family Distichodontidae; genus Distichodus; species Distichodus sexfasciatus. The sequence continues at coordinate 119,141 of JAVGVS010000114.1, forward strand.
TCCTCTTCCTCTCATTTTCTCGTCTGTTCGCTCCCCACTGGATTTGCACAGTCATTAGCAAGCACTCCATTGCCAAACACCATGGAGCATGTGGAAGCACCAGCTTTGCCGTTCCCACTGAAAATTGAGAGAGACGTCCGGCTCTAACGGTGGTGGTGGTGGTGGTGGCCTGACATTTTTATACTCAGTGTTGGGGAAGCCACTTCTCAACAGTAGCTTTTCAAGCTACAAAATACTTAGGATTAAAAGTACGCAAGCTACAGCCAAAGTACAGTTTTAATATTGTAGTTAGCTACACTACACACCACAGCGCTATTTTAAAACAGTAGCATGTAGTGTAACCAACTGCTATATTAAAACGGGAACTGCGCTTAAAGAACTCAGATACTAATTACTCTAACTCATTATTTCAAATCTTTCTACGTAGTTTAGTTTTGCATTGATCTCTCTCCCTGTTTGTCATTTCACTCAAAATGAGTCATATCTGATTTATCTATAACATTGGATATTACTGAAAAGAACCATAATGTTTCTGTTTCAATTTTGCACATTTTGGTGCATTATAGCTGTTACTTAATATTTGTACTGTAGGATACTCTTAAAGGAAATATTTTACAATGTAATGTCAACTAATAATAAGGTTTCAATGGCGTTACACTTAAATGTATAATTTCTGTCTGTTTTGCTGAAAGCCACTCTGAATAAGAATGAATGCTAAATGCCAGAAATAGAAGTGACATGTTGAAAAATGTGAACAGAAACTGACAAGTTGTGAAGGGAAAAGTGCATGGCAAAGAGAAGTATTATAATCTGAATGTACCACGAAAAAGTGCACTTCTGATGAAGAGAAAGATATTCCTTATATAGAGGGGTGGAAGTAACTCAAATACTCACGTTACTGTAATTAAGTAGATTTTTTGGGTACTTGTACTTTTATGAGTAGTTTTTCAAGTGTGTAATTTTACTCGTACTTGAGTACAATTTACACCATGTAATCTACTTCGCTACTTATAAAATCAAAAGTTGCTACTGAGTACACCCACAATTTGAATTAATATTCAAACCTTTCATCTGCATCTTTGCAGTCAATAAGGCTGTGCAATCGCGACCGCGGCAATTAATCTTTGACGTAAGCAAAGAATAAACTCCGCTGCAGCAGCAGGCACAGGTGTCTGGAGGTACTACACAGTGGAGTACAAACTAATTTATAGACTGAAGATTTGGAGACAAAGAAGCCAAAATGGAGAAAATGGAGCCAAACGAAGCTGGATAGACTCTGTTAATTTAGAAAACCAGCTCTTGCTGAAACTGAACAAAAGGTTCAGAAAGTGAAGTGTGACAGAAATGCTATTATGTCTAAGAGTTTAAGACACTTACCTGCCTGTTGTTCGCAGTGTATTGGGAAAAGTTTAAACTGTTCTATGCATGTTCAAAAACATTTTTGTCATTGTTTTAACAAACAAAATTCCTGCTTTATATCTACATTTATTTACAAAACAAATTGCCTTTCTATACCTCGTTCATCTGAGAAATGTGCTTTGAACGTAGATATTTTATACTGGTGAATCGAATCGAATGCCTGCTATTGACGACGCAATAAAACATCCATCGGTTAAAAAGTAATTAATACTCTGAGTAGTTTTTGAGAAGAGTACTTTGTACTTTTACTCAAGTATTTTTTTAACACCAGTACTTTTACTTGTAATTGAGTACATTTTAACCAATGTAACAGTACTTGTACTTGAGTACAAATTTTCAGTAATCTTTCCACCTCTGCTTATATATCTGTCAATCCAGTCCCATCTCATTTTGGTGTTTGGACATTAAGTTCTGCAGGCACAAGACCGAAGCTTTGTGGTCCACCAGCTTTATACAAGCTTAACATCTGGTTAGATCTTGCAAGCGCAGCGGTCTGTTCTGATGAGCTGCGTGAAGGGGGTCATGCGGCTTGTACGCTATGAAACATGATTTGATCAATAAGTCATGTTGACATACTTCTTTCATTTCAAACTTTTATGAGTTTTCAGTGTCTCAACTTTGGTTTTAAAGGTTAGTTTACAGAAATGAAAAAATTAAGATAAACTAACTTAAAACTGTATGTTGTAACGACAGCTTTATTTAAGCGTGAATATGCTAATATGGCACTTAAACAGTGAAAAGTGAATATTTATTTTCACTTGAAATGGATTAGTTTTGTATTGCTAGCTGTTATAGAAATCATAGTTTTTGTTTCATTTTACAGTCAACATGAATGTTATTTTTGATTTATGAATAATATATGGTATATTAGTGTAAACAACCATAATGAATAACTATTTCAGTTTTGCAATTTTATGTATATAAAATCCTGTGTGGTACATTAACACATTTACTCTTAAACACTGAATTTGTACAGCTATTAGTTGTATCTCATGTGAAGTAAAGGGAAGAAGTAGGTTAACATGACATACATCAAAGCACTTTTTACAGTGTACGCAGACCAGGTCACTGGGTGAGTTGGTCAGGAGCAAACATCAATGTTCAGCCCCTAGGAACGAGAAAGCTGGATCTCATTCGACTGCTATCTCCTGAAGCATCTAAGGCACAGGAGCATTGAGTTACCCAAACTGCACAATTTATGGAAATACGCAAGAGCAGGAAAATATGTGCACTTGAAGATCTCAGGCATCGTGTGAACACATAGGCAATGACGGAAACTCAGCAGTCAAAGACTTTGACCAAAAAAAGCCTAGCAGCTCCAGTTCTGCAATACTGCCGTGACCTTCAACAAGGCACTTAACGTCAGGTCACCGCAGGCAGAGTGGCATATTGCTGTGTTGCTTTGACGTGACCTTAACGCCCCCTCAGCACAACCTGGCCATTGTGGGTCACACGGTGACATTTGGTGATAGGAAAATGTGTTCAGAAAAAAAAAGTTGTACAACGAATGTGGAAAGTTTGCAGGACGTATTGTTTGTTTTAATATTTATTGTAATACTGCCATTTAAAAAGCTGGTATTGTGGCCGGTAGCATACAAATGTTTTAATCAAATCAGATTTTTTAAAAATTGTGTCGTGACTCTGGGTCAACCAGTGTTATTTCAGGACTGATACCAATTATTACTTATTAATAAATTAACAGATAAATAAATACACGCTTTGTAGTGCAAATTAAATCAATGAAAATTTTAGGTTTAGGTTTCCATCTCCAATGCAAGGCATGCTTTTGACAGCGTTTTTTGCGAATGCGTGTGGACGGAGATATTTTTGAAAACGTGCTCGTGTGGACGCGATTTTTTTTTATAAAACGAAAAATCTCAGTTTTCAGAAGTGGACAAGGCCTGAGGGTCTGGTCAATGAGCTTAATTATAGTAATGCGCTGCATTTTATTCCCAGTAACAACGTTGAAACAATGGAAACACTAATTTGTTAAATTATCCTTTACTGAAAGAAATAACGCCGTTATTCTCATCAGTGGCATCTATACCAGCATTTTTGTGAGCCACGACAATAGATTTAGCAAATATTGTAAACTGCACAAAATATTAAGCAATAAAGATGGCACTGACATTTTGAAGACCGCCCTAAACGGTCCTATCAGTCTCCTTAATGGCAAACTGATGAGACATCTTCTGTACTGAAACTTCCCCTTTGATCCTGGGTATCAACCGGCAATTAAACCAAAATGTTCAGTTCCCACCCGCTTCCCGTCGCTCCCGCCCTCAGGTTCGTTTTGCTGGACGTCAGGCTAAAAGCGAGAGACGCTCCACGAACGAATCTCCAGCTTCATCATGAAAGTCTTGTGATCAAAACCCCTTTGATTGCGAAAGTAATAGGTCACAGACCCGTTTCTTAACACAGTCCAGCTGTCTTTTATAGGTCCCACGTTAGGACTAGAATAAACACGGACTCGCTGCTCTTTATCCCGGAGCCAGAGGACGGAGTTGGGCCTTCAACACTGCGCTATCCGATCCTTGGCAGAGACGGTAGTGGAAAACCACAGCTTTAATGAAACCATTCTTCTTTCCCCTCGAAGTTCACGATAAGTGACCGATTTTTCACAAGAGCTATGTCGAACGACTTACAGAAGTGCCACAAGATACAAAACACAATGCATGTCATTCATTCTTTCTTTTTCCATATTAAAAAAACGTGTAAAAAAGTGTCAAATTTCCTATATTTGGCTGTATGAATAATGAGCCGTTTTACGAATCTGGACGGAAATGAAAAACTGAAGAAATAAATGGGTAACGCGTTGTTACATTTGGTTTTTTTATCAAGCAGAAGTGGTGTGATTCGGAGATTTTGGTTCTTGGAAGTTTCAACTGAGATGTTATGTTGTGTTTTGACAAAAATGAAAAATCAGAGAACAACTTGTTATTTTTTGTTCATTTTGTTCTGCAGTAATGTCAAAGATATTTCTTTCTTGTGATGCGTTTTTTTTTTTTGTGTTAATGCAAAAAACGAAAAAACAAACGAGACACGGATTAAAACCAAATCTGAAATCAGCATGTAATCAAAAATTAACAGAAAGGCCACAGAAATGTACTTCTTAAAACAAAAATAAAGTGGTGCCGGAAGCAAGCCAGTGGCAGGCGATCGGGTTAAGTACCGCTTTCTGCTTCTGCTCTGGGGAAATGGGAAGCCTGATAATTGTAAATTATATTTTGAAGATGAATTCGCAAACTGACACACCACCCGAACTAGCATGTCATTAGTTAGGGCTGCTTGTAGGCTATGGAAATCGATGTTTATTATCCGGAGCAGTGATCCCTAACCGTGTCTGCATTGATTCCGTGTTAGGAATCAAACTGAAACTAATGTGGTTAATACAAATCATTTATCATCACTAAGTCAAATTCCCTCTCTCTCGCTCTGAATGTTTGTCGTTTTCAGGCCAAATCCTATTTAAGAGAACATGGCAAGTGAAAGAAAACATTTCGGAGTTATTGTGTACCTGTAGACTGGAAAAAATGTACAGCTTATGTGTACAAAATACACTATTCTTTTATTTAAAAAAATTCTGTCAGAAATAAGGGTCTCATTTAGGTATTTGTAAGGATATAAATGCCAAGTCAAACTGGTGTGCAGGGTTTAAATATCAGCTTCAATCAGCACGTGGTTCTTTCTCCAACTGCCCTAACCTTGCTTTTAGCTGACAAGAAAAAGGGAGGGTGAGAGAGAGAGACAGCAGTGGAATTTTCCGGACCAGCTGGCAATGAAGCCTGTCTGCTGAAGCCGAATACATCGGCGCTCCCTGAGGAGAAGCTCCACCAGAACGCTTGTGCTGCACATTTAGAAGAATATATTTAGGAATAGGGGAAAAAAAAAACAGGGACAGACACACGCAGACACTCTCTTTGTACCATTTGTTTATAATGGAATACGTATTTTGCTGTCTTCCACATACATAATGAATATGTTCCCTCAAAAATCATATACACTTTGTGCGAGTGCCAACAGTGTGGCATTTAACCATGAGACAAATCCAGACTGAAGCTGGAAAGAGGATGTGGTACAAAGGCTTTAAAGTGCAAACTCTTATTGCAAAGAGAGTCCAGGAAAAAAAAAAAAAAAGTAGCGAGCTTTGGGTGATGCCATGCAAAGAGGCGAGCGCTGCTAATTTAACAGAAGGATGCTAAAGTCAGACCTGAATAATAATTTCCATTTTTTTGCCCGATGCAGGCAAAAACATTCATCATTGTTAAAACTATTCTCCGAGGTGCATCCGAGCAGCGTGATTTTGCGAGTTTTCACATTTAAGCCTCTAATTGCCTTGGCATCTCCGCCAAGGGAGGGCCTAACTCGAAATTCTATATTTAATGCTCAAGTTTCGGCGCAACGCTTCGAGAAAAACAAGAGCTCAGCCCTGGCAAAAAATCTCTGTCAGCCTCCGAGAGGAAATACAATTACGACTTAGTGACCTGATAAATTGCAGAATCAAAGTGTTGTCTGAGCAAAGCTGCCCCATCCCTTTTTTGCTAAGATAAAAAATGTATTACTTTATGTTTGCCACAATTTCAGTTGAAGTGTCACAAAAGATTAGAAAAGGTGTTGTGTGTAAATGTTGTTTCAGCAAAATTATGAGGTATTTCTTAAATTTAGAAAAATGTATCATATTCCTTTGTCCGAGGAGAGGCTACTCAAGTTGTCACAAACTGAAGCAAAAAATGTCATTTTGTGTCAAGAAACAAAAGCAAAAAATAGCAGCAGTCAGAAAAGTGCCTCTTTTCAGCTCGACATAAGCTGAACAAAGTCACCTATTCCAAGTCGTCCCTTTTCAGAAGAAGAGGCTACACAAGTTTTCACGGTCACAAAAAAAAAAAGCAAAAATCCATCAAGGTACAATATCAATCTCAGTCTCACAGTCACACAAGTGGCTCTTTTCAGCTTGCTGTAACCAAGCGGAAAAAAGCCACCGATTCTTATTTTCCCTTTAACCACAAAGCACAGAAAAAAATTATCACACAGTCCATTTTGTTTTAAAATTAGCTCTGAAAAACATCAAATGCTCTTTCAAGCTTTCCGTCCACGCGGGCCTTAAACCGAGCTTCGACACCAAAGCTGTGTAGATAAAATCGTTGAACATGTTTTGATCCTGCCCGGGGTCTTCAGACAGGACGTAGAGCTCGCCTGCGTGGATGTCAGTCAGGTTGGCATGGAAATGGACCGGGTCAAAGCCGACCCACAGGGTGTAGCGGTAGTCATCAGAGCGCAGCGAGTAGCCCATCACCCGGATACTGGCCAGGTTGGGCAGGTCCGAGTCGGGTTGGATGGAGTCGGAGGGGCGCGGGTACTGGCTGAAGGCGAAGGCCTGGTGGTTGGTGGTATGTTCGGCGCGTCCCAGCAGGCGTTGCAAACTCGAACCCTCTGTGCAGAGGCGGACTTTAAACGAGGGCAAGGGGCAACGGCGAATGGGGGGTAGGGCGGCGAGCGAGGTCAGGGTGGGGAAGACGTCCACTAACTCCACCATGCTGCGAACAGCATAGCCTGCAGGGAATGGAGGAGCACAAAAAAGCAAAAAAAAAAAAATCTTAATAAAATAAACACTGAATAAAACGTAACATCCATCTATGAAATTCTATGTACGTTTAACAAAAAAAAAGTGTGGTGACATAGTTGGCTAATTCATACACTTCAAAGTCTTTATTTATTGATCTAACTATCAGCCCACTAATAATAACCAGGTACAAACAAAAGTGAAGAATATTCAAGAAATAAAGTTAATTATATGCACATAGATTATGAGCCTTGAGCCTATGTGACCACAGATCTTGTTTATTGTATGCTTATTATGAGTTTCATACAAAACCCTGTGAGAAAATGATTATTAAGTCTGGCACTAGAAATCTATGTGTAGGTCTGTGTGTGAGTGTGAGAGTGTGAGAGTGTGGGTGTTTGCTCTTTGCTGGAGGCAGTGTGTTCAGAGCTGAGTTAAACAAATCCTTACAGTGGATTTAGGCGCTGTTCCCGCAGGAAAATGGTCTGGACTTTTTGCGTGAAATTTGTTAGCAGAGTTGTAGAATTTAGAGCAGTTGCATGAGCTCGCAGCGCAGGAGCGACGGTATGAGAACGAGAACTGCGAGCCGTGTCTTGTACACAATGGCAATGAAATTAGTAATTATTACACTTGTGGTGCTGAAAATAGGGCTGCCAATAAAGCAGATTCATCCGAAAAAATTAAACTGACTATTTTGCATACAAGTACATCATAAAGATTAAAGCTGTAATAATTAAGTGAGCAATGTTTGTTTAACTTCTTTCCAATTTAATTTGATTATAATTATTAATTTAAATGTTTTCCATGGAATTTAAGACATTATTGTATTTCTGTTATTCACTGTATTTCTGTTCTGTTGTATTTAGAGCGCTGCATAAAGAAACGTGCTTAAAATAACTGGAAAAACAAAATAATTAGAAAGGATGTAAACGTATAGTACACATTTTGGTCCCTTATAGTCTGAAGTACTCCAATATATTCAAAAGTGTCTCTGAAAACATTTACACTGAATCTTTTTACCGCACTTTATCATACATCGTTATATTATATAAACAATGTACTTTTTTGGTTACCTCTTAAAGTCTGTTTCTCAGGAATATATATTCTTTCTATATGTTTTTCTTACTTTAGATTTTGTTTGTCCTAATTTCTCTTTTTATTCAATCTTGTTAACCATTTTAACTTTGCACATCCTTAGGAATGTTCTGGACAAATTTCACGAGATGTACTCTGATCATTTTTACATGTATAATTGTGAATGTGACAAAGATTTTTTCATCTTTAGCAACCCAGTCTGATCCTTCTGCATCACTGCGTCGACTGGAGTCAATCAATGAACGGAGCCCAAAAGGGCAGACACAATTCAAGCAGCACTGACTTAGACATATGATGCATTGGTTTAAATAGTGGACCTCTGTGACAAAGTTCCATTTTAAACTTTTAATTTTACCAGCCCGACCAAAAGATACAAATGTAACTTGTCATAACAGGTCAGTCCTTTGACAAGTCAAGGTGATTCCCTGAAACCACACCAAAGTGGCAGGATCTCAAGGCCGCACCTTCAGACTCATATTCACTCGATTAAAAAGCGAAAGTAAAAACCAGATACGGAAGGACCGACCCCAGCGATCAACGAGTGACTCTCCGAGGAGCCCCATGCTGTCAGCGAACACGACAAGACGGTGAGAAAACACATACCTTCTCCAAACTGCTCCAGTGTGTATGAGAACACGTCCACGAAGGTGAAAGTCTTCTCCCCGGGCCACGGCAGAGGCCTGGACACTCCGGGCACGTAGACTATTAACGGCACGCGGGTGGCAACATCAAAGTTGCTGTACTTAGCCCATTCCCCGTGCTCCCCGAGGGACCAGCCTGAAAGACAGAGCTGAATGAGAAAAATCTTCCCTTTAAGCTTGACAGAGAAAGGCAGAAACTGTCTTCCCTTACTCTTATTGCTAGTGTAAGATGAGATTTATTTTTGTGAAGGTGTTTCGTTGACTGGAAATTTAAAATCTTTTCCAAATGAGAACATCTTTCCATACATGGCCAAATTAACACTCAAACTTTAGACAGTACTACACTAGCGTTACTTATTTGAATAGAGCCAGGTGTCTATGATTAAGGACCCTTCACCATAATACCGAAAACTAAACAGCTCTTCTCCTTTCAGCCTGTGACCCAGTGCCATACAAAACATAAAACGGGTGGAGGTTGGACATCTGCAAGTTGTCTTGTCTTGAACTACAATACCCAAGACAACATAATTATTCGGAAAAAGAAAATTCCCAACAGCATTTGAGACAGTTCATGCCAGTTCCAAAAGATGTTTAAATGTGCTAACTTCTAAGGTTTTATTTTCTCAACTTTGTGCCTATCCTAGGGGAAAAGTGGGGCATTTTGAACATTTTTGTAACTTGTAATTACAAAAACAGAACTGAATGTGGACTTGTTATTGTTCGCTGTTTAAGCTGTTATTTATGGTTAATAACAACTTATTGTTTAAAGTCATTTCACAAGTTATTGTTGCTGCATATTTAAGGTGTAGTGGGCAATAAATAATTACTTTGTTGACAATACTGAGTGCCAAAATGAAAGATTTTTTAAAATGTGTCAATATTTGCCAAGATTATAGGCAAATGTACAGAGGTATCATTGTTGACTCAGAGTGTACATTTCAGCATAAAGTGAGCTCAAAGAATAAAAGATTTACAGTACAACACTGTCTGCTTATATGTAGAACAGTTAAAACTATGATGTTTCAATACTGCCACCTGGTGGAAAAAACACTCAACACAAGTCGTCTTCTTCTTTCTCTTTCAGCTTTTCCCTTCAGGGGTCGCCACAGCGAATCATCTGTCTCCATTTAGTCCTATCTTCTGCATCCTCTACCCTCACACCAACTAACCTCAATAAAAGGCAAGCCACAGAACACTTTAAGCGGAAATGGGAGGAATAAGAGTAAATCCACAAACCATGGTCAGAGGTGAACACTACAATGGTGTCTTTGGCCAGGTCCAAGTCATCAAGAGCCTGCAAAATCTTCCCAACCTGGGCATCCATGTATGATACAGACGCGAAATAGTGCTGCCTTATACGTAGCTTTAAAAATAAAACAAAAGCACAAACAAATTAATCATTCCCCGGTCATACAATAATTGTTGTATTGACGCGGTCACCTGCTAGATAGATTCATTTTTTATTTACTTTCATTGATTTGGTAAAGTGCACTCAGAATACTGGCAAGAAATCAATGGCAAGAGATGGAGGAAAGAACACACAGTGACCCAGTTGGAGAGTGGAAATTAAATCCAAAATTCCCTCATAACTCTCTGGATTCATGACTTTTTGAGAGTATTGGTGTCATACTTGGAACTCTTTAGGGACTGGCCCATACGGAAAGCTGAGATTCAAAGCCTGTACGTCTTCTCTTTTCCGTATGTCTGTCCATGGGTTGTAGGCCACGGTAGGAAGCTTCTTAGGAACATCTGGATCTGGAACCAATGTCATGTTCTTAATGGGATAGAGCTTGAGGTACTCCTGTGGCAGAGTGAAAAGATAGTTTTGATTTTTTTTTTAATGTATAGACTTCTCAAGTACAACTGTTGGGGTTTTTTGTACCTGTGGAATTCTAAAAGGAATGTGAGGTTTGTAGAAGCCCACTGCCAAGAAGAAGGGATTCTCTGCATCTTTCATAGACTTAAGAAGCCTTATTGCTTCGGCTGCGTTCTCCAGATCAGGCAACGTTCCCAACGGCATCTCAGAGACATTGACTGCACACAGCAAGTTACTGTGGAGCGTGCCGTCTTTGTTCTTGCAAACCTACAGGAATAGTTGACAACTTATCCTTTTCAAAAATACACTTGGTAGTAAACTATGCTCAGACAACTGAGCATTTCTACTAGAAATCAAAAACATAAGGCATAAACATTCATTCATTATCCAAACCGCTTAATCCTAACCGGGGTCGTGGTGCAACTATCCCAGGAACTATGGGCACAATGCGCGGAGCAACCTTGAGCACGCGCCAACTCACCGCAGGGGGCATAAACATTAATAGTCAAAGTCTCTTAAACAAATTGCATGGGGCTGTGCGATATGACTATAAACTAAGAATGAAATATGAAAAGTGGATGTGATAAATATTTATCTTATTTTTGTTCCAATACTTGGTAAAGTACATATCAGATACTGATATGCAGCGTATTAGCAATGACTTTATTTCATGTCTCTTACTCTTTACTCTTACACCCCCATTTGCTGTTTGTTTGATATTTAGCTGAAAAGCAGGTATCCTAGGAACACGATATTAAATGGATTAAATTGTTTCACTGTGGATTAGTACTACAGATAGTACAATTAGATCAGGGACACAACACAACAAAACATGTTCTCTCTCTCAGACCTGCATACACTAACCTTCCTCTTTTCATAGCTGAAAGAGGGCGGATGATAGGGTGGTACAGACCAGCTGTATGGGTAATCATCCGTATGATTGGAGGCGATTCCTTTTGCCAGACAAACATAACAGGGACAGCATTAGTGTAAGTTCAGACAACACAGTTATGACATCTTAGGGAAATTCCCATCTTTTGCAAACAGGGAAACATAACAGTAAGCAGGAAATAAAGTGTGAATATCAACGATCAGAGTGTCAAGGATAATCACGAATATTAAAGCACAGCGTTTTGAGTCATCATTACCTGGATGGAACACTTTTCCCACAGATAATGTGGTGTACCCATTTGATTTAAAGTACTGTGGGAGCGTGGTGTAGTTTCCAGCACTAACTCTCCAATATGAGTTGAAGTCATACAGTCTGGTGGTGTCTGGTCTTCGACTTGTAAGAAAAGAAGTTCTACTTGGTCCACAAACTGCTTGCTTTAAAGAGAAATAATGTAATCTGAACGTTAGTATTAGAGAAGTTTTAAAGTATAAGAGATATTTAGAATTATATGAATCTGCTGCATAGATTCATATTGAATTTATTCTCAATCTCAATCATAAAAACTTCCATGGCTTTGGTATGTCCGATAATATGTTTCCAGTGATAAGTATGTTCAAATTAAAATGAAATCGGCATGGCTAAATATAAGTCGATTCCAAAAAGAATCGATTCCAATTAACCCTGTAATAAGAACAGACTTGGAATTAGGGCTGGGTATCGTTGCTGATTTCCCGAATCGTTTCGATTCCGATTCACAAGGTCATGATCCGATTCAATGTCGATTCGATATCGATTTATTTAGAGATTTCTTTGCGCCAATACTAGTTTTGCTTGGTTATAAAATTAGGCCAGACAGTGATTTGAGCGGAGCAGCTTCAGCCATGGCTCTATTTGGTTTCGGTTTCGCCAGTCTCACGTTTTTATAGCTCTCCTTGCGCGGTCGCGAGAAGTAGTGCATAGCTGCAGGAAATGATCGATATTGTATTTTTCGAACGAGAATCGATATTGATCGGTGAATCGATTTTTTGAACCCAGCCCTACTTGGAATCGAATCCTACAGTCATTTAGCAGCTGTCCAATTAATGTCACTAAATAAATGTTATTTTATAATTCAGGCTCAAATTGAGACACATACAATATTATTATCTACATAAAGTCCTGGGGAGTCCAGTGGGTTTTCATCAATCATACTGAATCATTCGGGAGCACTGTTAGGCTGAAGACGAAGAAGCGATTCTTGGCTTGCTGGAATTGAGTAAATTATTAGAGAGAACTAGAGATAAATTTGTGAGATTAATCTGTACACTTCCAATTCAGTGTAGCTGATTTTTTGCAATACCTCTTTCCCTGTGTTTTATTTTTGAATTAGGAATTTCACAGATTGGAATCACTCCTAGTGATTCCTAAGAATTGGAAACATAATCAGAGGCGATTGTTGTGAGCACTACAGGTATAGAGTTTGAGAGGATGTTGTAAGCAAGGGTCACAAAGTCCGATGCTCACAGAACTCGGTGTAACACCGGAAGCCAGCTAACACAGCGCACACATACTGACGTCAGCGCCGCGTCTTATTTAACCAACACTCGGGAAAGTGATTACAAAAAAATACTTATGTTCGGGCCCGAGAAAGTGCCCAAAAATTGACATGTGGGAAAGACCCATCTACTGCAAGCATTAAAGACATTAAAGTGTAAAATACCTGTGCATAAGCGTTATAAAACACTGTGCTTCTTGTGGCCAGAAGATCAATGTTTGGCGACTTCACAACTGGATCAGAATAGCAGCCCAATGTTGGTCTCAAATCATCAGCAATTAGGTACAAAACGTTCAATTTCCCTATTAATGAACAAAACGTTATTATGCAATTCCTTTGAGAGAGCAATGGCACAATGTGTGTTTGATAGATACCTTTTGCAAACACATACGGCAGTATAAAGTGTAATAACAAGACAGAAAGCCTTATGTGACTCTTCGAAAACATCCCGACGCCTTTAACGTTGTAGATTATGACAGTGGGTCAAAGTTTTCTACTGGAACTCTAAAAATTCTACATGTTTTAATCACTTTTTGCCTCGACATGCTTCCGTGTTTTGCTTCCGGGTTTAATAGCCACGCCTTCTTTGTCTTCTCCTATTGGTCGCGTTCTGTGGATCAAGGGCTGCGTCCCAAACCGGTTCAGATTATACCATGTAGTAGGGTAGTGTAGTGTGCGTCTCTAGTGATGTGCAGAGAGGAGGTTGTTCCAGTTTTTTATTAAATCATTTTAATAACTGTGTTGTACTGTAGTCTTCTTCTTCTTCTTCTTCATGTCATAATCCGACAAACCGTTAGGTTGTGAAAAGAGACCGTTCCAATTTTTTTTTTGCAATATTAAACCGCACTCTTCCTCTTTAAAAGCATTTCCCAATATGGATTTGTTTTTATATTTAAGTTAAATGACTTACCAATGAAATACTCTTAGATTGTACATATGTAGGTAGATATTGCGCCTTAACAGCACATGCGTTTTATAGTTAACAGAAAGTCAATGTAAAACCTTACAACAGTGAAATTGCTTTTAGTTAAACAGTAGAAACTGGCTGAGAATTGGCTTTAGTCTTACATGAAGTGGATATTGCACATTTAGATTGCGTTACAAAAACAGAGAAGACAAACTAAGCAAGAAAATTAAAGTGGATCTTTGTTTAGTTACTTAATTCAGTTAAGACACCTTTGCTTGTGTTGCTAAACTGTTTGTTTTTGTTCTTCTTTTTGTGGTTGTGTAATAATGTCAGTGCCAGATGAGCACAAACATTGCATTGTTCTCAGATCCTCGTTTCATGCAGCATTAACAGGGATGGTGTCTTTCAGCATTTATAAATCTTTTTGATGTCAATATAATTCTACATAATATCTCCCCATGTTGACAACTCCTAGAACGTCACATGGTTTCCTGGAACAGTGAAGGGCATGTTACACAAGGCAGTAAAATCCTAACTGATTTGTTTAAAAAAAATAAATAAAATAATAATTTCCTCACATGATCCCCAAAACCCACCAGCCTAAAGTTACAGTACGTCTCTAGAGTTCTCCTCCCAAAGTGGAAAGTCATGTGAGTCTACATTCAACAATTGTAATTCAACATGTAATGTATTTCTTCTTTTTGAAGAAAAAAAAAGGCATTATCAGTCTGGAAAGTGACACAACCCTATGCCCATGTCCATCTCCTAAGCTTTGTCCAGAAATTGACTGTTTAGAATAGAGAATCTTAGGGAACTCATTTGTGGAATGTTTACTAAAGAATGAACCTGAAGATATAAGTTTAGGGGAAAAAAGTATTAGTAGCATGTTTGTGGAGTATTACAGGAAGTTATACAAAAGCATTATTTGGACTAAAACCCAGCACAGTGTACAGTGCACTGGTAATGTTAGGACTGGTCTGGAAAAAACTCTACCAGTATGTTCTACACTATATTCCCACTATAGCCATTGTTTTCTTTCATTTGCTCGTTAATGCTTGATTTTGTTCCGACATGTAGTTTGGGTGTGACAGGCAGCAGAGTGTGTGAGCAGATTAACCACAGATCCATCAAATCCCACAGATTTATATTGTGATTTAAGGCCAGGGCTCATATTGTCTGTGCTCTTAGTTTGGCAAAAAGTCTAAACCACAGACAAGGAGATAAGTAGTCATGGCTTATCTATGTAAAATACCCCTCGGATGTCTCAAAAAACATCAGAATGATAAACTGTGACACAAACCATGCATAATGTTAATTATAACAATGGGAGTAATAGGTTTATCGGTCCTATACCCTTTGGAATGTGGTGGCATTAGTCGATCTGGATAAATCCAGTTTTATTTAAATATTCTTATATATGACTAAATATATACTTGTCCTTTTGATACTATAATTTCGACAGATTGCCTCTTTAATTGCAATTTACTGTCAAATGTTTTTTAGGTTTTCCTTTTGGGTTTCTGCCACCAATGTTTAAAAAACACCCTTTCCACAAACTGTCTTTTAATGCAACTGTTACACTGCTACTTTCTGTTTCACTTGAGGTTTCTAATGCGTCTTTTACAGACTGCTTTTCCCCACAGATATTCAACCCAGTCCTCAGGCATAAACAAGCCATAATAAACTTAATTTATTTGGTGAACTACTGATCAACATATGTCAGACACTCACAGTTTACCACTTTTTAACTTTTATCAATTAAAAGTGGTCCCAAGAAGTATTAAAATAGTACACTTGCAAGCATACTACTAGTACTTTAATATTAGTTATCACATATGGTATACTTGAAACTCCAGTTTACTCAAAAACCTAAAGTAAACCAAATTTGGTAATGGAATGTGTGCACTTTTGATATTGCACAGCAGACTAAGATTTCTACGTAGCCACATCAGCTCAATGCACTGACAGTGAAATTATCTGTGATTTGTTTTGCAGCAGCCTTCCTTTTGTTTTTGTTTGTTCGTTTTTTTACCAGAAAGTCCTTCATTGAACTCTTGCACCTACAAACCGTGTTCACTTAACGCACTGTCGGCAGTTTGTGAATCTTGTCATATTACGGAATTTCTTGTTTTGAATCATGGGCTTTGTTGGGAGGCGGAGGCCCATGAATAATTATTGAGGGGAAGTAAATTTTGGCTGTATTACAGACGGGGTGTGGCCTCCTCCATTATAAAGAGGAAGTGATCACGAGCTTTAGCAGGCAAACCTGTTCTTCTGTAACCACTCACTGTTGTTTTGTGCAGGATCAGAGAAATCATAATGGGTGAGTTTATTGTTTGCATGTTACTTGCAACAGCACAGCTAGCAATGTATGTCAGAATAAATAAATCAAAGAGCTATGACTGGGAGCATTTCTCGTACTAGGGAAACTAACATGAATATTCACTATAAATGTAAAAAAATATAGCAGGTGTAGAGTAGAGTTGTAGTATATTAAAATATATTTATATTTTAAAATACTTGAGATTTAGTAGTACATCTATTAATGAATCAGACCTTTTCATTTCATCAATAGCGAGCATATTCGGGGATCTCACAAAAATCAACACAACTGGGGCATCTGAGAAAACGGCCCACCAGGACAAACTAACAGTAAAAGGTATGATTACCTTACATTAGCACAACTAAGTTATATAGTATATACTGTATATACAAGTCATAATAGTGCTTGATGCTTACATAGGGGTGGAAGCTTCAAATAAACTGGCTGAGGCTGACCTGAAGAGAATGGAACAGTACAAAAGCATCATCACCAAGGTCGGGGCTGCGAACAAGATTGACCCGGCTGTGATTGCAGGCATCATCTCCAGAGAGTCCAGGGCTGGTGCAGCACTCAAGAATGGCTGGGGTGATGGTGGAAATGGCTTTGGACTCATGCAGGTGGGTCCTGTTTTGGGGTTGATGATGGTCTAGTGGTTAGGACACTCGTATCTGGGCTAAAAAGTTGTGGGTTCGAATCCTACCTACAGCAATACCAGCGCTCCCTCAGCAAGAGCATCTCCTAAATTCTCTAAATGCGAAAAGTGTTCTGTAAAAATAAAGTTTATAGGCGCAAGGGTTCAGTGATTTGGGGGCCATGCAGTGGTACCCTATTGTGCCGATTTTTTTTTTTTTCCCCCTTTTTTTTCTGCCTTAAAACGCGTTGTGGAGAAAAAACGGTAAGACCTACAGCTTTGAAATTTGGCAGGTAGGTCCAGTACCCCACCCACTACTCAGGCAAAAAAAATTGCACCAAAATAAGCCATTTTGCAATTTTCCAAAAAAATTAGCATTTTGCCGAATAAATGTTTAACCGTAGCTCTGATTCTCAAAAATCTTATATCATCTTATTCTTTGGTTTAAGACAAATTTTTTAGACCCTCGCATCTATTTTTGCCGTATTTGATTTTTCGCTAATTTGCATAAAATGAAATCCCATCTTTTTCGAACTCATCCCTGGATTTTTGTCCAATCTGCATGCAACTGGTATCATTTGAATCCCAAGACACTCTTCTTTTTTAATTCACATTTTTAATTTAGGTCTTCATTTTTATGTAATATGCAAATAAATGAGCTCGGCTTGGCGTAGGACTGCAAACCCATACACCGAGTGTCATAGAAATTCGGCTCTGGGTGGACTACAGCTTTGAAATTTGGCAGGTAGGTCCTTGACTCTACCCAATACTGAGGAAAGAAATTTGCGCCACTTTGCCCATATTTCAACAGTTTAAACCTCACGTACTATTCAGGCAAAAAAAAATAATTGCACCACTGTACCACTTGGTGGCGCTAATAAGCTATTATGCGTTTTCCGTAGTAACTTTTGTATTGTATGTCCGATTCTTAAAAATCTTATACCATCTTATACCATGGCCCCCGTAATCACTGCTTGCAGTTATATTTGTTTTTGTGACTGGTAAAAACAAAAGTCAGATCGGCCACTTTTTGAAAAGTTTACAATGTCTACTCTTGCAAAAGTGTAAGAGTAGTCAACTTTAAGTACCTGTTCTATGTTGATCAGTGATTACCCAGTATCCCATTTTTATCCATGAGCACTTAATTTGATGTCCATCAACCTTTGTTAACCTGGCCCAGGTGTATTAGTCGTTGGAAAATAACCTAAAATTGCTTGCTTATCTGTGAGCTCTGGGTTGAATATCTGTGGGATAAAAAAGTGTTAATGATGCAGTAGAGACCTCAAGTGAAACAGAAAGTAACAGTGTAACAGCTGCGTTACAAGACAGGGCATGATTAGTGTGGAAAGAATGTTTTTTAAAGCCTGGTGATCCGAAACCCAAAAGGGATACACTTTACAGTTAACTGCACTTAAAGACCTATGCAATCTGGTACAATTACATTTTTTCTTTGTTGTATAGAATGAAAAAAGACTAGTATGTCTTTATTTATGAAATTATACAATTATTTAAGTTATATTTCATATAATTATTTATATGAAATCTATTTGTTCAGGTTGACAAACGCCACCACACTCCAAAGGGTGCCTGGAATAGTGAAGAGCATGTCTCACAAGCCACCAGCATTTTGACTGGTCTCATCAAAGAAATTCAACAAAAGTTCCCTACATGGCCCAAAGAACATCAGTATAAAGGTAACAATAATCATTTCTGACTTCAAAGTGATTAATAAAGATAAATTAGGCATTCTGCAACTGCAAAGCTTTCTTTTCTTATTTTTTGTATAGACACCATTTCCAGATGCAGTGTGAGCCTATACTTCAAATATCAGATCACTGTGTCTTGAAATAGTAATGGTACATTTTTGAAAATACTTAGTAAATCAGTGATTATTTGTCATTGAGGACACACCTGAGCACAGCCCACCGTGTACCTTTTCTTTGATCTATGCTTGTAATAATCGAGTTCTAAAAAACTTTGATGTGTGATGTATAAATCAGGAAACCTATTCACTAATTTTGAGTTGAAATCACTATATCTTTTTTTTTATTTGTATCTCAGGGGGAATCGCAGCCTACAATTTTGGCTCCAAAAATGTTAAGACCTATGACAAGATGGACATTGGGACCACTGGAGATGACTATTCCAATGATGTGGTTGCCAGAGCCCAGTGGTTCAAAAGACATGGCTATTAAGGAAAATTGTAATTCACACATTATCGCATCTCACAAGCACTGGTCAAATTAACCCCAAAATAAAATCTTGTTGACCCTTATTCTATTTGTCTGGTTTGTGACCAACAAGTTGATAGAATGAATTTATGACCTTTGTATATGTTTCAAGCATTACTAATCATCATTATCATCACCGTTATCATCCTCCTCAAATATTTAGATCTTTCTTGACCAATCTAATGACTCACAAACTTGCGCATTGTGATATATTTATTGATTTGTGGGCATGTAGATTATTGTGCATATTAGTTATGTTTGACAATTGTTGATAAAATCGCAAAATTTGGCACATTATATTCAACATGCCAATGAGTTTATCTTTTTTGAAGGGTTGATTTAACGATCATGTATTAAATTAAACTTAAAATTAAAATACCTCCCGCAAAGTAATTAATAAACATTTCTATGAAATGTAAAACTCGCCCACTAGATGGAGCAACATCTTATTTCAAATCAAGGCATTCATTTAAGTCCTATTTTAATTTACTCCTGATATTCTACTATTAGATTTACCCGTGGTGTACATATTTCAAAATGACGTTAACTTTAAGTGTTAACACTGTGAAAATACAAAATGAAACACATTCTTGTCCTCGACCACGGTTGGGATTAAGCGGTTCGGATAATGAATGAATGAATGAATCAATGAATCAAATTTATTTAAATACATACTTATTACATTTTTATAGTTTATTGAAACCATGTAATGCATTATATTTGTACAATAAGGTATTATATAAATAGGTTTGTTATTTTTTTTCTAAAATAAAAAAGACAGTATTGTTTATTAATTGTGTAGGGTTTTGGAAAGGTCCCCCAAAGGACTCGTAGTTCTACACAATTATGTATAAATATGTGTACTCTTTTTGTAGTTGTGTAATAATGTCAATCCCAGATGAGTAAAAACATTGCATTGTTCTCGGATCCTCATTTCAGGCAGCATTAACAGAGATGGTGTCGTTCAGCATTTAAAATCTTTTTGATATGTCAATAATTAACAATAATTATTTCTGACTTCAAAGTGATTAATAAAGATAAATTAGGCATTCTGCAACTGCAAAGCTTTCTTTTCTTACTTTTGTATGGACACCATTTACAGATGCAGTGTGAGCCTATACTTCAAATATCAAATCACTGTGTCTTGAAATAGTAACAGTAAATGATTTTTGAAAAACGTTAGTGAATCAGTGATTATTTGTCAATGAGGACACACCTGAGTACAGTCCACCGTGTACCTTTTCTTTGATCCATGCTTGCAATAATCTAGTTCTAAAAAACTTTGATGTGTGATGTATAATTCAGAAAGTATATTCACTAATTTTAAGTTGTCTTAGCTTCTAACTTCTATCTTCTTTTATTTGTATCTCAGCGGGAATCGCAGCCTACAATTGTGGCCCCAACAATGTTAAGACCTGTGAGGAGATGGACATTAAGACCACTGCACATGACTATTCCAATGATGTGGTTGCCAGAGCCCAGTGGTTCGAAAGACATGGCTATTAACGAAAATTGTAATTCACATATTATCGTATCTCACAAGCACTGGTCAAATTAACCCCAAAATAAAATCTTGTTGACCCTTATTCTATTTGTCTGGTTTGTGACCAACAATAAGTAGTATTAATTTATGACCTTTGTATATGTTTCAAGCATTACTAATCATCACTATCATCATTGTAATCATACTCTTTATCATCAAGAAATATAGTGTCAGATATTTAGTGAGATCTTTTGCGACCAATTTGATGACTCACAAACTTGCGCATTTATTAAATTTTGGGCATGTAGATTATTGTGCATATTTGCAATTTTTAACAATTGTTGATAAAGTCGCAAAATTTGACACATTATATTCAACATGCCAATGAGTTTATCTTTTTTTGAAGGGTTGATTTAATGATCATGTATTAAATTAAACTTAAAATTAAAATACTTCCCGCAAAGTAATTAATAAACATTTCTATGAAATGTAAAACTCGCCCACTAGATGGAGCAACATCTTATTTCAAATCAAGGCATTCATTTAAGTCCTATTTCAATTTACTCCTGATATTCTACTATAGATTAGATTTACCCGTGGTGTACATATTTCAAAATGACGTTAACTTTAAGTGTTAACACTGTGAAAATACAAAAGGAAAGTTTCACATTCTTGTCCTCGACCACGGTGGGGATTAAGCGGTTCGGATAATGAATGAATGAATGAATGAATGAACGAACGAATCTAAATTATTTAAATACATACCAATTATATTTTTGAGGCTTTCTGACTCTTTTATAGTTTATTGAAACAATCTAATGCATTATAGTTGTACAATAAGGTATTATATAAAAAGTTATAAAGTTTTATAACTATAACTATAAAGTTATAAAAAATATATAAAGTTGTTTTTTTCTAAAATTAAAAAAACTTTTTTTTATTAATTATATAGGGTTTTGGAAAGGTCCCCCCAAAGTACTCGTAGTTCTAGACAGTTACGTATAAATATGTGGACTATAATAAGTCATATATCTATTTGGCTGGTAATACGCGTCATCAGTAGGGGTCGCTGCTCGGCGTCTTCTCTCAGTCTCGTCAGCTTTCTTGAAGTTCGTACCTTAAAACACATCAAATCACTGACGTTTCACGCTTTGATGGATAACCACATAACTCTGCTGTCTGATTAATTAAGTAAGTATTTTTTATCTTTTTTTTGCTCAACCTCATCTGTCCTACTGACCCTACACGGTTTTATTGAGAGTCTGTGAATGTTAGTGTTTAAGTTGCAGAACAAAGCAGGCGAGAGTAGTTTTTGGGCTTGGAACATCATAACCAATCTAACTATCAGCTTTCATTCAGTGTTGTTTCATTCAGTAACGCTTTAATAAGGATCTATTAAAGACTCGGTTATCTGCTTTGAGGTGTTTTAGGCTTTCGTTTGTTTCTCGTCCCGATTAGTTGAAGATTATCGCCCAGTTAGGATAATCCTCTTAACATCTTGCTCGAAATAAAAAAATGTCTTATTGTCAACACTCAAGATCTCTTTAGATCAGATAAGGATAGGGATAGACTCTTTATTGTTTAGTGACGGCGTGTGACATGAAGTGAAGAAGAGAATATCGGAAATCTTAATTTATGGAGTCAAATTTGAGAAATCGTGTACCATATGTTAATTGATGATACTCATTGGGTTTCGGATCATTCACTTTTTAACGTCCAGATTTTTGTAGGTTTCTGTTTTTAAAGAGAGAGACCGGAAGAGTTTTCCCGTTGCAATACTTCATTGTCAAAAGTGTATATGCGACATTGAAAACTTTTTGATTGTTGTGTTTCTTTTTCTGTTATCATCACAAAACTTCGATCCCATGATATTGACAAAAAGCTACACTGTAATCCATATTTGCTGCATAGTGCTGTTATCTCGTGTAGTCGATGTTTTTCACTGCCCTTTGTTCAAAAACGTGCTATTATGACGGTCAGTGTAATTAGTTTTCTTCTACGTAATATGCCTAGGAATTAATGCCCTGGAGTTCATTAAACCCTGTTTAACACCCTGTGTTTAGTTGGACAGTCACACAAAACCTGTAAATTTGTATTTGTTTTAAAAGGTCTCTTGCAAAGACAGCAACAGCACTGTAAAATGCAAGCCGCAGGTTTTTAATTACTGTCATCCCATTAAAGTCTGATGGCTTTTTGGGGAAAGCCCACCACACACAGAGCTTTAATAGATGTGTAGAATAGGGGGAGGTAAAGTTAACTGGTCGCATACACAGGAGAAGGGGGTTGGGGCTGATTGATCATGCTGTTCCAACCAGCAGGATACCTTTTTTATGTAGAACAAGGACAGAGATAACTGCTTTCAGACTGTGCTGGGGTCAGTTTTAAAAAACATCACTATAATGTCGACTGCAAAGTTTCTAAAATGTTTGAGCTGCCTTTAGACCAAGCCTCTGCACTTGGAGTACTATTTCTTTTGGTTATTTACAGTTCAACATACATGGCCTTAATTAGAGCCTCCAAAGATGCGTTCCAGATGTGGACTGGAATTCCCAGAGCTTTGTAAGGATCAGGAATGGCGCTCGGCAGGGGTCGGCCAAAAGAAACCCGAGTTGGTGAGAAGTGTTGAAAAGATGGGGGATTTGACAGCATTGAATGAACAGGGAGGCCACTTGTAGGGTCCAGTAGGAAATAATCATCTCCAGTCATTCGGATGGTTATGAAAATTTCTGTTGTTGATGTCTGATGACACGTTGCACATGTGTATCTGTCCTTAGAAATGAAAGTAAAAAGTTTGAAGAGCATGTTAAACGTTGTTTTTGGTCTGGATCTTCTACAGACGGGCTTTTTGAAGCCCCTCATTTTAGATAAATATCGCAACTTTGCTATTAAAAGAGGAGTGTACGCTTGGGGGTTCTTCCATATATTTCCATATTTTCTAGGTTACACTCTTAAACTTGAATCAAGACCCATATGGGTTTTTGGGGCCTGAGTCAGAAAGTTTCAGGAAATACCAACCTTTTTTTTCTCTTAGAGGGAATACTGACCGACATTCCACAGAGTGGTCTAAAAAAACGTGGGTTGTAGGATATATACTTTAGAGAGCGTTGAAATTCAGGTTGCCTTTCCATGTCTGAGATTCTGTTGGCCAGATGTTTGGGGGAGGGCTGATAAAAAGATGTGAACCCTCTCAGATTGCTAGCTGTTGTGTGTTCTTAGTAATTAATGCAACAGATTTTATTGGTGAAACTGAAAACCTAAAAAATAGTGTAATTGGGTTATTTAAGGGCAGTTGTAAGAGAGATATAGTTCCTATGAATCTTAACCATACTATAATTTTGTCAGTGGACAGTGGAAAACATCTGTTTATTTCAGTGATTGTAGGCAGTGGATTTTTTCATGAGTGTTTTTGTGTGCTGCATATAATTTTTTTTCTCAGAAAATAGGGCATTTGGACAACTGCCTGGAAGATCTGGTCACTTCAGTCGGTTGAAAGTTGGTTCCAGATTTGCTCAAATCCCTCACGGACAAAAATACAGCTTTTTAGAAGGCTCCACTTGGAACAGCAAGAGTAAAGATGTGCATTTTATATTATAGAGATACAGTGTATACAGAACCTGATTCATAGTGTACACCAACCTCCAAATAGAGAAACAATGCTCTTGTTTTTTAGAGATAATGATCATTTATGTGCATTTTTATTTGGACAAATAAAACAGCTCATGAGAAGTTTACATTCTGATGCATTAGGTTTTATACATGAGCCAGTTTTCTCAATTTGTTGATTTATCTCATTTGAGTATTGATTTTTAAAGTTTCTCAATGTTCTCTTTGAGAGAGTCAGACCGGCATGCTGGATTCTCCTCTGGACTCTCCATCGCCTAATTATCATAGAACTGCCTACTCCATTGCCTGTAAGATGCTGTAGTAAAACAACAGCAGTGAGCTGTTTGGATTAGGTGACGGAGAAAGGGAGGCGGAGAGAGATAGAGATGGCAGGGGAGGGGAAGGAAGGAGGGAGGGAGCGAGAGATACAGAGAGAGCTTACTGTCTGGGAAGCAGGCTGCTGGAACACACTTCTACCTTTCCCTACATGGATATAACGTCCTTTGTGAAGAAAGAGTCCTCTCAGAGTGTTCTCTCATCCTCTCTCCTGACATCTGTCCCAGATTATGTGGTGTTTTGTGTATGCTTGTGGGTTGATTAATCCAGAAATCCAGACTTGAGGATTTAGGAGGATTTTCAAGTCATTTTTCAACAAAGGATGCAATAAGGATAAAGAACTTTACAGTCCAGTGTGTTTGTCAGACTTTGATACCATGGCTGCCTTTTACAGCTGCTTGCGAGGAAAAAAGTAAGTTGGTTCATCTTGCTTAAAAAGTTTATCTTTCAGTAGTTCTTAAGCGAAGAATAACATTTTATGATTTGAAATTCTGAGCTATACATTTTAAATGATCAGGGTTTATAAATGTTTATTTGCAATTGAGACACAGATGTAGTGTCAATTTCTGGCATAAAATAAAGACCTCTATGAGATGATGAGACACCAAGCTAGTCTTTGTTTATGATGAGAGCACTGCTGTGTACTACAAAAGTGTCTTAGATGAGTTAGTTCAATAAGGGACACTTTTAGAAACCCATCTCTGTTTAATGATCTGGCCATGAAACAAAAACCTTCTTCAGGGATGTTTACTAGCCAACAGTTTACTATTCATTAAGCTGAAGGCATGTCAGGCTTATCTGTTTTCTCCACATAAGTAACCATTTTAAAGTAGGCCTTGACAATTAATCGTAAATTAATCGAAATTGTCATTCAGAACCTCAAATCAGTGCAATCTTATTGATGAAGATTATTATTATTTTGATTATGTATATTTTTTCTTTTTTTTAAGGATTATATAGTTTGCATAATGAACTCTTAATACTTTCCTTTTGTGTGCTGTCCCTTTAAAAACACTACCACATGTTTTGTCACATGACTCTACCACATTCAGTCTGCAACTACATCTTTGTTTTCTATTCAGTAATTTAATAATTACACACACTTTAAGATACGCACGTCAATGAATGTTAGTTGAATCTTGATTTCGGTTGAGATATCACCCAGCCCTAATTTAAAGGGACGCTCACTCTGGTCAGGGATGCTATGTCTAACAATGAATGAATGAATGCTAATGGGAACTTTTTCCCCTACTGTGGGTGTTTCAATTCTGGCCCAGAATGACAATAGATTCTATCACAGTGAAAAACTGAAGTTCTGAGACTAAATGCTCGGGTGTCCCCAAGGTGCGAACAAACTGCTTCTCTTTCTCACACCATTCAGTGCCCTTTTATGGTCCTGTTTACTTTGTTCAAACCAGCTTCGACTGTCCCACACCATACCCAGTTTGGCTGGGACATTCCAGGAGAAAACATCTCCTGGAATAAGACTCTGAGTTTGAATGTTTTGAGCCCTCTCAGCTTTGACATCTGTGCTGCCTCACTGCTGGGTTTGTTGATGTTGTTGGTCTGCAGTGTGTGAACTTGGCAGCTTGGAATGTTTCTCGCTTTACACAGATGGAACTGTTATCTTTAACACGCTTATACTCTTAAAAGACAATTTCTCAACAAGCTGGTCTCATGTTACGCAGAAAGAGATCTTTTAAAACACCATGCAGTGTTTAATGCGTCCTACTTAGACCTGAGCAATTAATCGAAAATTAATCTAAACAAACATTCAGAACATCTAATTGACGTAATCTTGCCCATGATGGTTTTTTGGGTTATTTGTAGAAATTATGTTTAAATTTTAATCTGTTCATATTTTCTCTACTGTGTACACATGTACTGTTCTCTTAAAAATACAGCAGTCTACAGGAGGTTCTTGCTAGATTTTTGAAATTTTCAAACATGACTGACTTTTTCAATATTTATGGTTTCCAACCCATTTACTTGAAAAAACAATACAATATTTATGCGGTGCTGGGTTTTCTTGACTCAAATAACCAAGGTTTTCATTTGTATGAATCCAGCATCGGTGGCCTGCATTTCATTGGCAACAGCACATACCGCAACTTGGCAAAAGTACTTTTGCTGTTCCACAACCGGACACGTAAACATAGCAGTTCTGTAATGTAGTTTAAATCTGTTGTATGTTATTTATGCGCTGCATGTGATGTGGGACATGCAATTTAAACTGCTGGCATGTCGTGCAAAATCTTGTAAATTACAGACTTTTGCTAGCTTCACTAAGAGGCCTGGAGGTAGCAAAACCCAAAATAACATGGCAAGCTCCGTTTTTGGATATTAGAAGTGTCAAATGAGATTAAAGTTGACATCTCTGAGGAAGAAAGCCAGCAAAAAGAACTTGGAACATGGAATTCAGTCATTTATTTATAGTTCCATCTAGTCAAGTTGGTCAAGTATTCAACACATTCTTAAACTGGTAGCCATACTGGTTTAGCTTCAAAACAAGCAAACTGAAGGTCTTCAGACAGCTTTAGCTTGTTTGGACACAAATAAAATGGGTATATGTTTAAAATGAAACTGATGATCTGAAGCTGGGGTTTTGGGTGAGTACCCACAATGCTAATGTAGATAACCAAAGTTATCCACATCAAGAAATTTTGACAAAAACACCCTTTTCTATTTGAAACAGTGACTTTCACATGACCGAAATGTCACACAGTTTAGCTAATCAAATTAGACTGCACATGACTAGCCCTGTTAAAGAACGTTTTTGGGAGATATCGCCCATGTATTGGCTACTTTCACTAACACTAATTTACAGATGCAAAATGTCTAACAAATAAAAAGTAATGGTGACCATATTAACCATAGGACAATCAAATATCCATTAGCATGTATCCAGTTTTAGCTATTATGTGTAGCACTTTGAGCAACATCATTAATGTAGTTTTTCCTCATACATCGTTTATTTAATTTCCCTTTTTCGTAGCAAACCTAAAATAACATGATTAGCTAAGGGTTTGTCTTCATGACATTTATCATGCTAATTAAGTTTAGGTTCCTTGTTCTACAAGCACTTAACATTTTTATCTACATGCTATAAGCCGCCCCTGACATGCCTGTTAGCTTATTTGGAAATGTATAAAGCAGCTTTGCACCGGTGTCTGAGGTAAAAAGTGCTATATAAATAAAATCGAATTGAACTGAATCATGTTTGGTGCGTTGCATGAAGAGGGACCTGCATGTTTAATCAAGGCCTGATTAATCTAGTGTTCCTCAAACGCTTAATCAAGTTGTCATTAACGCGTGGCCTCGTACTGCGGCTGAAAAAGCTGAGCTCTAATCTCCTGTTGTGTAACAAAGGTGACTGTGCACCTGGGTGCTGGGTTTAATAAGGGAATGTCAATATACGTCCCTAACTGACATCACCTTTTAAGGAGGCGGCCTGACTAACGTTGTGGCAAATGGACATTTAAAAGGTCTTTTATAATAACATTTGGATGTTCATGTTGATTGTAAACAGAGGCTTTTAGTGATGCTGTGCTGTTAAGAAATGCCAGGGCTGTGAGTATTTCAGCTTTAAAATAAACATGGCAAAATTCCCAATTTAAGTTAGAGTTAGTAATTTATAATTACATTTTTCCAATTTATCTTCTTTTACCCTGTCTGCAAAACGTCTGCCTTTTTTCCAACACTAACACAACTAACAACTGTTCCAATCTTTTATCTTTCTTTTCCTCAACACCCCTCCTTTGTCCTTTCTGTTTTTTCCCTTCCTCCTTTCTATGTGTCTTTCTCTTTTCTTTTATTTCAAAAATCTCCAAAAAGATAAGGCACAGCGGACGTCATCGGCTGACTTTGGTGCTGGAGAGACTCCAAGGTCAGTGCATTAGCAGCTGAAGAGCAGCAAACCGTGCTGTCCGCTTGGGTGGCGGGCTTTGCTCCATGGGAGACTACTTCTGTCGCAGATATACATACACACACTCACTCGCACGCACACTTGAGCACTTAGGAAACATTTTCGAGGTTGAAAAAGTCATTCGTGATTTTTTTGTTTTTTTTCCAGTCCTTGTGCATTTATAAGGATACTGGTGTTAGTATATCAGTCTGTTGAGGTGTATGGGCATAAATCGAAAGTTTTATTTTTCTTAAATTGGTTCTGAAGAAAGTTGACATTTAAATAATATAATATTATACAACTGTAGAAATAAAGAAAGACTGATGAGCTAAAGTTATACACAGACAGGCATGCAATGTTTCTCATGTTTTGTATATTCTGTTCTTATCTAAGAACAAATACTAAATAAGAAAGCTTTGGTGAATGTCAAGATCTTTGTGAAAACTGCATAAGGTTTTAAGAACAAGTTTCTTCTTAAGAATGGTTGATGAGGCCCAATGGTTCTAGAATGGATTTTTGTGGTACAATGGACAGGGTAGTCACCTCAGTTGCTGATGTTTAGGACAGTCAGCTTGGTGGTAAACCTAAACTGTGATTCTAGGAGATGTGAGGGGGGGTGGGGGGGTGATGGCGAAGACCGTGTGAACAGTTTCATGTGGTCTCTCACCGACAAACAGGATCAGGCTTGTTTGTGGGAGCTTTTGCAATATCTAGACTATGGTCTTCTACTTACTCCAAAATGCCCAATCAGCAATACTCTACCTAAAGACCTCCTAAGCATCTGTTAAATTCTGTTTGTTCTTGAATGCCCATTTTTTCTTTGGTGAGTATTGATTTAAATGATGTGTGGAAAGACATTTCTGTGTGGGAAAATATTTTTGGCAAAAACTGCTGACAATGGAATCCAGTTGTGTTCTTTTGCTGATATGTCACATGAGGAAGGTTTAGATTTTAAGCAGAATGAATTGAATTAAATCTCATATCATATGATGATACTTTACAGGTCAGTTTGCATCTTGCATATTTATTTAACCCCTTCAAAATTGGTGCTTTTACGTTGATAGTTCATCGCCATCTTGTCCTCGTGGCAGCATAAGTCATCTGTGACTCGTCACTGTGTGAATCTGTGAAACATTTTGGGAGCATTTCCTCTGAGACGAACCCAAGAAATAAATTGCTTCTATCTGATGGTTGGGGTAAATGTCATCCTTTCAAACCACAAAATTGCTCTCCGGCCAGTGAGAGAGTGATTTCGACCTGCACCTCATCAACAATGAGTACATTATTTAAAACACAGCTGTAATCTTGACAAGCTGCATGCTGCATGGTTTGTATGGTGGTGATTCAGTGTTCTGACAACCAGTGGAATGTTCCCACTCGCTAAAAAAGGCCCCCATATGTAAACTGCCTGGTTGCACTTGAGAAAGATGAAAACATTGTGGGAGAAAAGGCAGAAGCCCTTCTTTTTGCTGTTTCTAATGCAAGAAAATAGAGGAGAATCACTTTGGCTGTGCCTCTTTGTTTATGGATGTTTGTGGATTCCATCCAGATGTCTGAGATTTAGAAAAGTAATATTCAGAGCTTAGTTGGCTTTTGTTTATAACATACATCAATTAAACGGAAAGTAGTTGGTGTGGGCATAATAATGGATGTTGAAAAAGAAAAGTTTATGTGAATTAACTCTGCTGTTCCTATACAGCTCCCATCTGTTAATGTTTGTTTAAGAGGTGGGAAACAGGGTGAAACTGGCTGTTGTTGCTGACTCAGACAGGCACATTGGCCTGCCTACAACTGCGAGATAACCACAGGGACTGGACTTGAGGTTTGGCAGCATGATAGTAGAGATATCGCTAACCAGCAGGCCCTTTGAGAGTCTCTGTGCAAAGCCGGTCTTGTGTTGCTTCATTTTCTTGCTTTTTATTGATTCTGAGTTTTGAAACAATGGTGTGTAGTTTTCCCACAAGTTGTAGGCTTGGGCATAAAGACACTGTTGAATGTGAGTAAACAGGGTGCAGTGATAATTAAAAATTAAATCTTACGCAACAAGGTGAAGGCAAAATATATATATACCAGTCTCCAAAACATTAGAGCACAGTAGGTAGGGGTTTATAGGGGTATATATACAGTGCTGTGAAAAAGTATTTGCCCCCTTCCTGATTTCTTATTTTTTTTGCATGTTTGTCACACTTAAATGTTTCAGATTATCAAACAAATTTAAATATTAGACAAAAATAACCCAAGTAAACACAAAATGCAGTTTTTATGGGATAATTTTATTTATTAAGGAAAAAACTATCCAAACCTACATGGCCCTATGTGGAAAAGTAATTGCCCCCCTTGTAAAATCATAAAGTAACGGTGGGTATCACATTTTTGGGAAAGCTGAGTGCAATTTCACCAGCCACACCCAGGCCTGATTACTGCCAGACCTGTTGAATCAAGAGATCACTTAAAAAGGAGCCCAAAAGATCCCAAAAAAGGAAGACATCATGCTGCGATCTGAAGAAATCCAGGAACAGATGAGAAACAAAGTAATTGACATCTATCGTTCTGGAAAAGGTTACAAAGCCATTTCTAAAGCTTTGGGACTCCAGCGAACCATGGTGAGGGCCATTATTCACAAACAGAGAAAACATGGAACAGTGGTGAACCTTCCTAGGAGTGACTGGCCTATAAAAATGACCCCAAGAGCACAGCGACGACTCATCCAAGAGGTCACAAAAGAACCTAGAACAACATCTAAAAACTGCAGGCCTTACCTGCCTCAGTTAAGGTCAGTGTTCATGACTCAACCATAAGAAAGAGACTGGGCAAAAATGGCCTGCATTACAGAGTTCCAAGGCGAAAACCACTGCTGACCAAAAAGAACATAAAGGCTGGTCTTACTTTTGCCAAAAAACACCTTGATGATCTCCAAGTCTTTTGGGACAATATTCTGTGGACTGACGAAACAAAAGTTGAACTTTTTGGATGGTGTGCGTCCCGTTACATCTGGTGTAAAAGTAACACAGCATTTCAGAAAAAGAACATCATGCCAACAGTCAAACATGGTGGTGGTAGTGTGATGGTCTTGGGCTGCTTTGCTGCTTCAGGACCTGGACGACTTGCTGTGATTGATGGAACCATGAATTCTGTTCTCTACCAAAAAATCCTGACAGAGAATGCGCGGCCATCAGTTCGTGACCTCAAACTGAAGCACGCTTGAGTTCTGCAGCAGGACAATGATCCAAAACACACCAGCAAGTCCACCTCTGAGTGGCTTAAAAAAACTAAATGAAGGTTTTGGAGTCGTCTAGTCAAAATCTGGACCTGAGTCCAATAGAGGTGCTGTGGCATGACCTTAAAAAGGCGGTTCATGCTCGGAAACCCTCCAATATGGCTGAATTAAAACAATTCTGCAAAAAGGAGTGGGCCAAAATCCCTCCACAGCGATGTGAAAGACTCATTGCCCATTATCGCAAACGCTTGATTGCGGTTGTTGCTGCTAAGGGTGGCACAACCAGTTGTTAGGTTTAGGTTTAGGGGGGAATTACTTTTTCACATAGGGCCATGTAGGTTTGGATATTTTTTTTTTCCTTAATAAATAAAATCATCACTTAAAAACTGCATTTTGTGTTTACTTGGGTTATCTTTGTCAAATATTTAAATTTGCTTGATAATCTGAAACATGTAAGTGTGACAAACATGCAAAGAAATAAGAAATCAGGAAGGGGGCAAATACTTTTTCACAGCACTTTATATATATATATATATATATATATAGATATATAATTTATATATTTATATATTTATACATATATATGAGATATTGTCTCAAATGGCTGGATCTTGAACTGAATCGAATCCAAATTGTATCGTAGAATTTCCTTTGAGAATCGAAATCGTGTCGTAGCAGACTTTGTTATATTGGTGGACACTGACTCACTGCCCATTAAATATTATATTCAGTGTAATTACACTTGTGATTTAGATCCCTAACGATGGGGACAGGTTGTGATAAGGATACATGAAAAGATGAACGAATGAGCACTCTTAGTGGCTTGTTGAATAGGCGTGTCTGTTCCACAAGTGATTCTACTGGTATTTTTTCAGAAATAGGAGAACATTTGAATAGTTGGGTAGGATGATTGCATCATATAGTAAATTGATAGGGTCCTTCTATAATAGAGAGAGAAAGAGGAAAATAAACAAGGTACCCATATCATCTTTGTTGGGATCGTTATTCTAGGTCATTAGGACAGAGTGAGTGTCGTTTTTATCCTTGTTGCCATTCAGTGCTGAGACAGACCGCTCAGGAAGTCATATATGATCAGTCCTAATAGCAGTGGAATTGTCCCTGCTGAGGGGCCTAACACATGTCAGGCGGTGCTGCAAATTGCCTCCACATCCTGTTTAGCCTTTTCTGTCGGGCCTGGAGCCGGAGTTGCCCATCATGGGCAAAATTGACAGCCTCCGTGGGGAGTAGATGCAGGATAGGAACCTCAACACCTGCTCCAGCCTTCCCTGTTAAAGGAGTGCATTTCCCAAAAAAGCTAATACTTCTAACAGTCAAGGAGAGATGGCTGTCTGAATGTTCGGTTTAGTTTCATGCATGAACAGTACTGTGTAAAAGTCCTCATTTCTTTATATTTTTCGAGGATATTAAGACTGTACGTACAGTGATTTATAGCCGTGCTAGAGAGAGCCAACCTCTAAGGTCAGGATACAAAGACATGGTTTAGTCTCTGTCTTGAGTGTAGTCAGGATACACACACTAGGACTGAGCTGATCTGGGTTTTAAGTTCAGCAGCACCGGGAGATGCCGATACTGTGGAAGTGTCTGATCGGTTTTCAGCATTGTAATCTGTAAGAGGCAGCTGGTGCTTATCAGGCTTGTGCGCTCTGCCAAGGCTGGGTTGTGGTTAAGCCTCTGTCATGGGTGTAGTCCCACTCTTGTAATGGGCAGTCAAAACCTGACATAAGGAAACCTAAACTCTCGACTAGAGACACTGGTTCTCACTGTTGTGCTATTTAACTGATAGAATATTTACAGTTGAAATGATATTTTTGTATGAACATACTGCAAAAATGCTATTTTTACAGATTGCCTACAGGGAGACCATCATTTTTGTTATTATATCACCTTTCGTTATGACAAGTGAATTCAGTGATCAGCAGAATAAAAGTGATAAGTAATTCAGCAGTTTGATTATGAGCAGTTAGAGTATTAATGTAAGTATAAGATGATAAAAGACGTGCCATATTATTCATTTTTACATTAATATACTGTACAATAATCATATTTATATTATTATGACGAGCTTGATTTAGTATTTTCCTGCTTTCTCCTTTAAAAGCTTTTGTACTCAATGGCAATTTTAGACACTAACATTCTGATGTCTTTCTGTGATTCACAGCAGTGATTGTGACATGGCCTCAGGACCTGCAGGTGCCACCGCTGCCCAAGAGCCATCAGACACAGCAGAGGAGTGTTCAGGTAATTCCATACTGCTTTATATCCTTTCGAAATAGGATGATGTTGCTAGTAATAGGTAGAAGGTAATGGAATCAAGATCACTCTTAACACACGTGCCTTTTATAATGACGTAAGCATCCTCACGATGCTTGGAAATAGTGCTGGGTGATATGACCTCAAATCAGAATCATGATATTAACTAGACAGATGATAATACATACGTATGTTATTAAGAGGACAGTGCATGAACATACACTGGGGAAGGTATTAAGAGAATTGTTTTTTAACAAATAACTGAAATCATCATGGGCATGAGTACATGGACGAGAGGTCCGGAATGTCAGTTTTCCCTTCATTTTTGATTAATTGGCCATCTCTGCTTGACATCGATCTCCTACACCTGATTCACTTAACTTTAGGTATTCATGAAGGCCAACTGTCCATTAAGAGTTTCCGATAGACAGCATCAGTGCACTGAGTATGTTTGTGTAGAAGGCAGCTGTCCAGTAATAAATACATGCATAAAAAGATAGTCACTGCGAAATCAGACATGCTGTTGTTAAAACCAATCAAAAACTCATACCGAATTTGCCTTTAAATGCACGAGATCACTGAAACACAAAGGTGGATGGCACGGCTTTGAACGACCTCAATCTTCCCCGCGTCACATCTTTCCCGCTTGACTTAATTTACTTGCACTGAAACTGCTTAGCATGAGCATGAATCAATTCAAACTGAGGATTAGATTGATCTGGCCTATGGGACCGCACACACGATGCTCGTTCTCACTGGCGGAAAGTCAAGTTGCAAAGACACAAAGCCAATTTTTTTTTTTTACTCCAGTACGAATGAGCTTTCCGCTGCCCCGCACTTGACCTCTCTCCCAGCGCACTGTGGGAAAGAGGAAATCCCAGACAACTAGCGTCACGTCCAGCGTCCAGCAGGAGCAGAGACGTGGATTAGCCATTTCCTTACAGGATAGGTCGCTGTGAAAAAAGGCCTAACAAGATTATCCTCTCGATTGGATTGCAGCTCTAAGGCAGAAGAACTAGAATAAGATCAAGTGTTTGTCTCTGGTCGAAGTGTAGGTCAGTAAGCTAATCCTGTCCTTGACTGACTCCTGTAAGAGTATGGAACTTTTGGAAGCTGATCTTTGACTGGGTTTGCAGTTTTGGCAAAGCATTATTAAAGTGAATTTAAGTTAGTGATTATTTGTCATTGTGAGTGTAACCACAGTATACAGTGCACCACAACGAAACGTGACCTCTGCATTTGACCTCTCTGTGAAGGAGCAGTGGGCAGCTGAGGGGGAGCCCGGGGGTTTATACTGTATATACATAGTGGATTACTGGACTAAGGCCCTTTAAAACAAGAATCATGTGCTTTCAGTATTTATTCACGGTCATCCATGGTCGGAATACAAAAAATTATAATTGATCTGACCATTCATGGTTTAGTCTGACTTGCTGAATCAATATGGTTCATGGTAAAACTTTATTATTGCAGATTCCTAAGATAACGCTGCAACAGATATGAGCATACAGCACCATAATCCCTCTTAGACCAGCTGAATGGACGTCAGTGTTCACCGGAGCTCTTCCCAGAAGGCCATATATAGTATTCATTGTAGAGTAATCAGATGATTGAGCACGGAGGGTGGGA
Organism: Distichodus sexfasciatus; assembly: GCA_032718565.1. NCBI lineage: Eukaryota > Metazoa > Chordata > Actinopteri > Characiformes > Distichodontidae > Distichodus > Distichodus sexfasciatus. The sequence goes on from JAVGVS010000114.1 coordinate 154,633, forward strand.
GAGGGAAAGATAGAGTGCTCTTTCTCTCTGTGTGTGTTGTTTACTCGTATTAGACAGACCACAGCTGGAGACTTCAGACTCTGCCAACAGGGCTGCATCATGTGATTCTGCCTTGGACAAGAGAGAAGGAGAGTGGAACAGTGAGATGTGGCAAAATGTGGAGCGCTCCCTTACCAAAGATCCCTTACCAAAGATCTTGAGGTCTTGGGGAAAGATGGAGAATGAAAAGGTTTATCTAGAGGTCAGCTTTTGGCAGCGCATGGGGATGGTACCTTGCTTATGGTACCTTTACCGGTCCAGGACTTAAACCGGCGACCTTCCGATCAAGGGGCCAAATCCCTAACCATTAAACTACAGAATGCCCCAAATATTTCTCAACACCTTTCTTAAGAGCAAAGTGGAAAATATTGGTAATAATTTGGTAAAAATTGTAATATTGGCTTTGCCATGCCATTTTTGTAATATCTATATTGGCTTCTTTAAGAAGCAACAGAGACATTTTATGGACCCAAGAATCCCATGTTTTTATATAAAATTTCACAGTTAGATTTTTTGCTGAAAAGTATCTCTTTGAATGAGATTAAGTGTGTGTATATATAGCATTGAGTATTAGAGCCTCCCCTCAAGACTTGGTATATATACAGTATGTGTGAAGACGTTTACACTGTACTATGTATTTGTGTATTTGCGTGTGGCTTCACTGACTTTTTAAATGTATGATGTGTTTACTGCCAGTGCATGTCCAATAAAAAATCATGTTACAATCTGAAATTCAGTGGTCTACTAACACTCCCAAGTTCAGTTATTATCATAATCAATTTAATGTCTTTTCCAGTTCACTTCCTTTTTTTCCTCTCCAAAGAACTACTCTGAAAATCCCTAAAGCCGAAGTTGCAGCCCCGACTTGTAAACTGTGATTGGCCTGTGGGCTGTTGTCTGGAGTCACGCTAAGATGTCTAGCATTTAAATATGGGTTTTGCCAGCACTCCTCAGCCCCTCGCTGGTCAAAAGAAATTTAAACGTATGAGTCCTATAAATGAGGGACTTGCCCAGCTGGTAAAGGTCTTTATCCCACGATTGTGAGGTGTTTGTGATTTGCTGAGGCGCACTTGTACTATTTTATTCAAATAGGACTGACCTTTTGAGTTTTGACCTTTTCGGGAACTGAAAAAATATTGTTTGATTACTGCGAGATGAGTGATGGACGATTTTTCGATTGTGGGTATAACAATAACTAGAAACATGAACAAACGGAGGATCTCTATGTGGCATATTACTCATTCCGATATCCATGGAAAGATGTGAGAGAAGTTGATGTATAAAGTAATTGGTAGATGTTTCCACCCAGTTACACTTTGTATTGTAGCTATGTTGTTGTTAGCGGAAAAGATTCACATATTTCTAATTAATGTGGACCCATGAAGAAGCTAAATCCTGACAACACAAAACTCAGGCCGTGGATTTTACGAGAGACATGCACCACCAGCCACTTCACAAGACTGTGCTGTAACACTTACTTTTTAGCCATCCACTGGGATTTTTTAACAAAGGCAAAAAAACTGCGGCCGTAAAACTACGGTGGTGAGATTTTCCACAGAGGTGCTAATGTTAGCTGGGCCATGGGGGTGATTTTACAGCTGCTGAAAGGAATAATGCAAACCAGACTTTATTAGCAACTCAAGTTAAATTGGTATTCAAAGCCCTGGGAAGGAATAAATCAAAGTTCCAAAGCAGTTTTATTACCACCTTCATGCGCAAATGCAAATCTGAACTGTTAATTTAAGGAATTGCATCAATATTTACCTTTTTCCTGCTAAATAAGGCTATACATGGGATTTAGTTGCATCTTTTTTATGATCAAAGTCTCCTAAATGTGTTTTATTTTGGACAGGCTCTGTTACGAATGGTGTATGTAATAAGAAGTGACGATTTGTCTTAACATATAAAATATGTTCCAATAACGCAATGTACAGCAAAACTGGATTTTTCTTCACTGAAAGGCATCGCTTAGTTTAACTGAATGAAGTTAAGACCAGACTTCTTGTAATTCCAGGAATGTGACCGTCTCAGCACTGGACACAAATAAGCCAGTCTTGTTTTATTTTGCCTTTGCAGTAATGGTGTAGATGTTCTAAAAATGCATACTTTTTAAATATTTTCCAGGAAAAAAGAAGTCTAAATTCCAGACCTTCAAAAATTTCTTTGCCAAGAAAAAGAAGAAGGAGACTTCAGTGCCTGTGGGAGAGAGCGGGCTGAAGGCCAGTCAGTCCAGCAGTGATCTTAATGCTCCTGAGCTGACCCCTATTACCACAGACAACGACAATAACTCTGAGTAAGACCGCAATTTTTAAAATTCTTTTTTAGTTCTTAATTAATTAGAATGTTCAGTTGATGCACTCAAAGCTTACATATCCTGAGAAAAGAGTCTTTAATTGTTGAAAGTACACTTACGTTCTGAAACAGTAACAAAATAAAAACCAAAACAGCATTTGCACTGGTCTGTGGATTAGTTCAAATTTTCAACTCTTGCACTAAAGTTTGGAAGTGAATTTGACTGAACTACAACTATCAAGAGGCTTCCAGTTTCCTGATGGGAAAAACATTTTCTGCCAGAGCCGAGATGAGGCTTTGGCCTTCTAGCATGCATTAGAGAGCCCACATACAGAATTTGTATGCTTAAAAAGCCATGGATTGTACAGATACAATCATTTTCATATCTGATGAGAGGCTTAATCTGATGAGGGGACTACCTTTTTACATTTTTGCCCCAAGGAAGCATTCAGGTTTTTACATTTTTGGAATGGTATCATATTCAGTATCTATTTTAGATGAAAATAGATGTATTTTTACCTGTAAGTACGTAGTCTGGGAACCGTTTTCGCTGAGCAACACTCGCCAGTCTCACATGAATTTGTACTCCAAAGACAGTTGCATTTTTAAAACATTGCATTCATATGATTCTCTACTTTCTCATAGGTCCAAAATTAACCTGGGCAACAAAGCTTTGTCACATGACAGCGTGTTCACATCTGAGTCACCATCTTCTGAACCTAACGAAGCTCTCGGAACCTCACAGGACAGCATCCATGGGAAAGTGAAATCTTTACAGGTATTCTGTAGGGTACTGTTGGCAGATTGATGAGAGTAAAGCATGTTGTGGAATTTTCGGAGACTTGCCTGGAAACATATCTAGGTCTTTGGTCATGAAAATAAGACGAGTTGGTTTGATATGAGTTGGGAAGAGGGGCGGCTGTGGCTGGACTGTACGTCTCCCTTGCTGTCCTCTTCACTTTTAATCATTATTCGAGTTGGCATTCCACAAGGCTCTGGTATAAAATTAGCAAGCTTATACATAAGCCCCCAGACACAGGGCCTGACAAGTTCAGTTCTGACATGTTGCATCAAACTCACTTCAGTGTTTTCTCAAGGTGGCATAAGAAGGAAAATTTTAAAAAGCTCTATGACTGTGGTAATACATGAAATCCCTGAAGTAACATGAATATGTGCTGTAAATATGAATGCGTACGTTGCAGTTCAATGCAGAAGTCTTGAGCCACTCCTCATTTTTTCATATTTTGCTTCCAAACAGTTAGACTTTCTTGTCAAATGGTAATTAATGCAGACTTGAGAAACAGTGATTACATTAATATTTATTTGTAGCCGTTGTCTGTAGTTACTAGCAGAATATAAAGAAATCAACATTCTGGGGGCAGTTGATAGCGCAACAGTTAGGGAGTTCGCCCTGTGATCAGAAGGTCGCCGGTTCGAATCCTGGACCCCAAGCACTGCACCCCGGCCGCTGCCCATCAGCTGCCCACTACTTCTTTACAGATGCGTCAAAAGCAGAGGTCAGGAATTTTAAAAGGAAAAAAAAATGCAGGTCACAGTTTGTTGTGGTGTACTGTGTGCTGTGCTGTGGTCACGATGGCAAATGTGACCCTCCACGGCAAAACCATTCGCTTGTCATAACGGAGGTTTCCGAGAAAAACGACCATTTATGTTGCATGGGGTAAAATTTTGGATTTTTTGTTTTTAGTGTTTTGAAACAGTGGAAGGTCTATACTGTACTGTTGTGAATAAATTTCGCTGAAAAACTTCCCCGTTCCATCCTAAAAACGTGACTTTCTTGAGGTGAGGAATTCAATTCCAGCAGAATGTTAAAAGTTTCTGTTTTGACCGCTCTACTTCAATTTTTTCGGTAAATCCACTGGTTGACTAGCGTGAAGATATTTCTCTGGAATCCATCTTCGTCTCCCGAGTTCAGTTAACCTAACGCAGGTAGGCTATCCGTGTGGCTGTGAATGCAGCGTAGGCTACCGTAAATACAAACGTAGCCGCGACCGCACCAAGCGTCTGTGAGTGCTACGTCGATAGTCAACTTCAAAGGCAGATTTCTCCGTTTCTCACTTGGCGTGACAGGAGAAACCCGACTCCTTTGAATGTTGATATCTCAGTCATATGTCGTCCGATTCATTCGATATAGGTATTGTTTTGAAGCTTGATTTATGCCCTTTCATGAAAACATAATAACTCAATTTTGAAAATTTGCGACAAACGACTGGTTTTGCCGTGGAGGGTCACAAATAATCACTCACTCACTCACTCAAATGAGCGGTGCCTCAAGACTTTTGTACAGCGCTGTATACTGTTATTCAAAAGAAAGGAATCTCTGCTTATAAATTTGGCAAATGTTGAATAAATGTGCAACTAAGGGATTATTATATTGCCCACCATTTCATAGATGATGTTTGAATACGTTGCAAAATGCAAAAACTGTTACAAATTGGAGCATCATGGCTTCATGGTTTCATTTAAATTGAATAAATCCTAAGTTGTAAACACAATGCAAACATAATATTCGCCCTAAATAAGGGCTGACTAGAATTCATCTGGAGTATGTCCTTTGTTTAAAAACAACGATTTTAGTTGATCTGCTTGTGTCCACTCTCACAATGGCCACATCATGATTTTATCTTCCAATGTAAGATATTTTTAACATATTTAAAGCTGTACCAGCCGACCCAGTCACACTGCTTGCCCTATTTTAGTATGCCACATTAGTGTTTTTGGCTCGAAAGTATTCTTTAAACTGATGCCCCAGTCTCCACAATGTCTGCTTTCTTTGGGCATAAATGTGACTGCAGTGTTCTTGTTGTGGTTAAGTTCTGCCTTAAACGAAATTTGTGGAGTCTCGAAAGCGAGTCTTGAATCAGCCGTACAGATGAGGATATTTTTCATATACACTCAAGCATGTAAGATCACCTAAAAAGGTCCAGATGGAATTTGGCTCTCTGACCCGTAAGCATTTTAATTAAACATTCTCTCCGCAGATCCAGCTGAAACAGGCTATCCGTCTGGGCACTCCCCCGACCACGGTTTCCACAAGGAAGGGCGAGGACACGGGGGTCATTTCGGAGGACGACGGCTTGCCCTGTAGCCCGCCGGAGTACTCCACCCTCCACACCGTCCTGACCACTTCCTCTCAGAGAGTACGGCTTTCCTACTCCACCCTTTACTGTAAAAAAAAGATTTATAACCAAGTTTTAAACCAATTATTAGATAATGTTCAATAAAATATGCATTGACTTCATATAAAATAATTCCTAATATCTTATATGTTTAAATACATTTTGGAAAAATATATTCCATTCAATACATATTCATTCAGTTACATAAATTTGAAAAGTTTGGTTGAAATGATTTTTTGAATGAAGTAATATAAATAAAATTATAATAATAATAGTATAAATCAAAGCACTATACATTATAAAATATAAGAAATAAATGTTTGTTTCAGAATTAATCATTTCCTGAAACAGTGTATGACTGGTTAATGCTTAGTTTATGAAGTATTATATTATGAAAGGGAATATCTTAAAGTTATCTGGCACGTCCTGATTTACATTTTATTTGGAGCCGCAGAGATAAAATGAGCTCTTAACTAGTTAAATAATTTTCTAATTTGTGTGAATTTTTCCGTGTTGCTGATTCAGGTTTACAAATATTTATACACTTTTTTGGGGTGTAAGCCACAGTTTGGTCAATGCTTGCTGAAAGAGAAAAAATTGGGGAATATAGACACACGTTTCACTCTTTAAATGCATTAGCGTGAATTCGGACTCACCCAGAGAAAGAAGAGGACATTGTAACAATGTTATCAAAAGCACATACAAGTAAAATTAAATTAAATAGGAATCTGTAGCTTCCCCATGATCTGTATGTTGTACATCAGTGAACAGACATGAGTTTCAGCCGGACTCTTAGGAGTGTGTGTGTGAGTGTGTGATAGCATCTGACATCACGGGAGTGAGACCGTGGGGACGGGAAGCTCCCTGCTGCACTGTCTGGCTGGATTAAAGCTGCGGGTCGTCCTCACTCGGCTCCAGGCTCTGCTCGCTCTACCTGTCTACTCTCTCTTTTCTCGTCCTCGTATGCCCCGTGCCATTCACACGCAACCGAAATCGAGAGCTTAATCCAGATCAAAAAAGGCTATTAAACCAACAGCATTGGTCAGCGCAGAGCCAAATAACAGTTTATACTACAGCAGAATATCTTTAGACCTGTGATTATTGAAACCTACTAATAGACGCAAAATCAGTGCACACAAGCATTAAATATAATAATAAATAAAATTTATACTTAAGCCAAAGTTAAAATTAGAGACGAACTGATCAAACCTCCTCAGTCGAGTACCGGCACTGATAATTGTGCTTTGGATCAATATAGAGTACCGATCCCATACCAGTGTTGCGTTAAAACACTTGGTGCCAAATAGCTAACATTGGAAATATGTATATACTGTCTGTATATAATATGTAATATACAGTACTGTGCAAAAGTTTTAGGCAGGTGTGAAAAAATGCGGTAAACAAAGAATGCTTTCAGAAATATAAATAATGATTGTTTATTTTTATCAATTTACAAAATGCAAAGTGAGCGAACAAAAGAAAAATCTAAATCAAATCAATATTTGGTGTTACTACCTTTTGCCTTCAAACCAGCATCAATTCTTATAGATACACTTGCACAAAGTCAGGGATTTTGTAGGATTATAGTCATTATATTATTTTGTAGACATTATATTATTTTGTAGGATTATAGGATTATAGATCTGTGGTTAGTTCTCCAAGATGTTTGGAACAACCTACCAGCCGAGTTCCTTCAAAAACTGTGTGCAAGTGTACCTAGAAGAATTGATGCTGTTTTGAAGGCAAAGGGTGGTCACACCAAATATTGATTTGATTTAGATTTCTCTTTTGTTCATTCACTGCATTTTGTTGATTGATGAAAATAAATGATTAACACTTCCATTTTTGAAAGCATTCTTTGTTTACAGCATTTTTTCACACCTGCCTAAAACTTTTGCACAGTACTGTATATAAAGCATATCACCTGTCAGTGGTCATAATGTTATGCTGGATTGGTTTATTTACCCCACTTTATCTCATTCACTTCCATTACACTATTTTTTAATAGAATGTTTAGAATTCTCATATTCAACTGCCGCATATCATATGCACATTCAATACAAAAAGATCATTCCAGGACCAAGTTATAGTTTGAATTCCGCATGAATAAAGTTTACTGTGACTTTGACAAAGGTTTAAACCGGACAGTGGATTTAGAGAACAGTTACACCCCTAGCAAAAGTTCAAATTAGTCAAAAAATAAAATTTTGAAGGTACGGTTGCAGAAATGAATATGATCTGCTTAAGTTAAAGCCTAGGAATGGTGGTCCACTCAAGTCCAGACTGTGCATGAAAGATGACTAAGATAAACGATGTTCATGGGAGAAGTGGGAATAAAAATGAAGCCTGACAATTTTTTTATGTTGTCTCCTCAGTCATCCGGCGTGGTTCAGAGGAGCAGCTCTCTTAGTCTGGAGAGATCGGACAGCGACGATGAGGTACCTCACTCACTTCCTGTCTTCAAGGCGGAGGCTTTTACATTTTAAAACACAAACACACATCCTTACTGGTTATACACACTGTGTATGGGATCCGTCTGTGGATGTCAATTCGTGTCTTTGTATGAGAGGGTCTGACTGGCGCAAAAACAATACTGTGTTCTCGAGTTCCTATTTCAGATGGTTTTATTTATCCCCTCATTACATCCCCCGCCAACTTAGTAGCTGACGTTGTAGTACAAAAGATTACTTTACATTGTTCAACTATTTCAAAAGACAGTTTAAGAATATATTCAGAAGAATGTTTGCTTTCAGAGTAAATCATGCTCAACCTCCTGAAGTTTCAGTATCCTGCAGTGGCAATATTTAGGGGTGTAACAGTTCCTAAAAACCCAATCGAAAAGCCGTTATACGAACGTTCACGTTTCAGATCGCTACAACCACTCATTTTTATTTTCTCTATTTACACTATTTACTATTTTGGGGCAGTTGGTGGCGTAACGGTAGGGTGTTCGCCCCGTGATCAGAAGGTCGCAGGTTCGAATCCAGGGCCGGTAAAGTTACCACTGAGGTACTCATGAGCAAGGTACCGTCCCCAAGCACTGCTCCCCGGGCGCTTGTTAGCTGCCCACTGCTCCCTCACGGATGGGTTGAAATGCAGAGGTCACATTTCATTGTGTTGCACTGTGTGCTGTGCTGTGTTCACAATGTCACATAATCACTCACTTTCACTTACACTGGGGCAAGCTGTACACATTTTGTAAATATGTACAGGCATAATGTATTTGTAATTCCAGACTCGGGCGTAATGTCAAATAACGATGAAGCATATGCCTCTATATAATCCACATTTGCATAAGCGATCATTTGCAGGCTCTATATGATGAAGCGACTAAACACTCTCGCAGTGAGGGTCATGTGAGTGCGCTTGGCTTTAGTGCACAAATCATAGCCACACACACTGTTTTGACTCCGAGAAGAAGAATTCAGCCGTTTGAAGGCTGTTATTATGTGGTTAATGACTGCTGCTCTGTGTGGGCAATTACAAAGCAATGAAGAATGCTGGAGGGAGATGAACCTAAAGACGCAGGCAAGCGTGTTGCTTGCAGGGTCGCAGTTTAATGCAGTAGGGGTATATGCATGCATGTTTGGGTTTTGAAAAAATACCCGGTATACCCCAAAAAGCATTCAGAGGAAAAAGTTATCTTGCACCATTTGTTCTAGGAATTTTCCACTATTTTGCAGGATTTTGTGGATCATCTCTATTGTCCCTACAAAACAAAATACTGCACAAAAGTCTTGGACCACTGGACTCATTTCTGCCTGTTTTCTTGTATTTTTAATGTTGTCTTGAGTTTTGATGGTTTACATCGTTACTGACATGTATGTTGCAATAAATCGCCCGACAAGTGTCATGCAGCTCAACCTTGTGTGTGTGTGTGCATACTGTACTACTCTGACCTAGAAGTTAATACTAGGTGTTCAAGCAAAGAATGTGTCTTGTATGCACACAAACATGAGCTCATTTTAGTGCCTTGTGGAGATTTGTTTTGCGCTATCAGAGTTCCATGTTATCTCTGGCATTTCAGTCATCTCACATTCTGAAGGTCAGTCGCCATTCGATTATCTATCGTCCTATATTTTTTTGGTTTTCAAATGTAATTTTGCCCCGTCATTAAATTTGCACACATTGCCTGCTGACTTTTGAAAGGTCAGGACGAAACGCCTGTCAGAAAAATAATCAAATAACGAAAGTAAAGTAGCTAAGGACGGTTTCTTGTGACACAAGTGTTATTGAGTGTAGGAGAACTAGTGCACATGCAGTGAGCTGAATGATGAACATTGTCAGACTCCTGTTTTTGGGCTGTTTGTCCAAAAAAAAAAAAAAAGTCCAGTGGGGAATTCCTACAACACTCGATTAGATGTTCTCTGGTAGCATGTGACATTGACTTACTGCTGACCACACACACATACACACACAGACAGGCTCAGAGAGGTGGACAGTAACAATGTAAAAAGTATGTCACTTAAGTGCATACTTAAATATGTTAAGTAAGTACTTTATTTACCTATATATTTTTGGAAACTAGATGCATCTGATTGGTGTTGAATTGTCAGAGGTAGCATCCTCTATAGGCTACTAGGCTACTTCTTGCGTCACGACATGCTCTTTGCAGCTGTGAGATGGATCAAAGATGTAAACTAGAATCTGTGGCCGTGAAATAGCTTGGCTGTGGTTAGCCACTTTTTTTGTGTAGCTTATGTTGTAGTTAACTACTATATCATGGCTGAAGTTAGCTACATTAAATTATAAGTAGCTTGAAAAGCTACCATTTAAAAGTAGCTTCTCCAACATTGCACATAAACACTTGCACAGTTTTCACGAAGAATCTGACATTCTCCACTGTTGTCTTACTTGACATTGGTTCTAAGATAAGAACTGCAAATGATAAAAATCCCTCTCACAAAAATTGAATTGCCTGGTTGTGCAAAACATCATCTTTTTGGCTCTTCTTCTACAGTTTGCTATTTACCAGATTTTCTTAAGAACAATTTTAAGAAAAAACTTAAGAAATGGTGTAACATTGAAATCATCAGTGTTTGATGTCTTGTACCTCCGTTCACCAGATAACTAGGTTATGACTTCTTGACCCTCTTCTGAGGAACAATTTATTTTCCTTTTGTTTGTTTTTTTGGTAAGTTTTGCCGTTTTCTGCTTCACCGCAGGGCTTCACTGCCGTCAGAGTTGTGGTTTGGTCCGAGCTGCATAGCGGTGGCTCGCCCCGGCAGTCTGTCTGTCTGCTGGAAAATGGCTTATTCCTGCATTCTGGTTGGCAGAGCGAACCTGGCCAGAGAACAAACGCGAGTCAGCCGTTTCACTTAGCCTATAGCAAACCACTCAGTCATGTGACCTACAGATAGAAACAACTTTGATCTTTTTTATTCCTTTTGGGGTTTTCGCGATAATGACAGGGGATTCAATTCTGTGTTATAAATAGTTATGAAGAAACCTTAAAAGAGATGCAGTTTTTTACCCTAGTTTGACCATTCCTGAAGAAATTTTAAGCAATTTCAGTGTTATTCCAGAAAAATTGTAAGAACATTTTAGTCTTTTGGGCTTACAAATTAATGTGTAGTATGACCGCACGATTCTCATTCATTTGTATAAAATCAGTCACAGCAGTTAAAAAATTTGTGAAAGTGTAGATCTGCGGTCAGAGTGGATAATGTAGAGTATATAAAAATTAAATGCTAAAAAACGTTGAAATCCTTTAAAAAGTGTTGAATTTTATTTTTAAGACTTTTTAATCTTGTAGTATTTCAGACTCTAAAAAATAAAAAGCATTGATATATTACAAACTAAAGTCATATATATTACATGTATATGATTACAAAATATATTACATATATGATTACATACATGTATTACAAAATATAAAGTCATGATAATATTTAACTTATAGCAGCATGTGACTTGACGTGTCGTGCCTTTTGTGACCATGGTTGAGTAGAACTTTACTCAAAATGTGAAGCATTATGAACTCAAGCAAAAACAAATAAGAAAATATGTAGAAGTATTAATCACTTCACATTTGAAGAAACACCTTCTCGCATTTCTTGCCATTCGTAATGGTGCTGTCTGACCATAACAATGCTGCTCTTACCCTTGTGTTTATCCAGCTGGAGAGAAGCTCTTGTGTTTTTCTTCTGTTTCCTTAAAGGAAATAACTAAAGACACCAGTCAGAGTTGAGTAAGCTGAAAGGAAAGGCACTCTGTCTCTGCATTTTGTCCTCTGAAGAATTTAAGTTTGCAGTTTCAGATTAACTGCTGTATAGATCATTCTGATGAGGAGAGGGAAAAATTAAAAGGGTTATTCTTAGATAAGCGTGACCTTAAAGGAGAATGGGCTTTAAAAATACGCTGCTGCTGTTTCCTGTGTTGATAAAGGCTGGAAGGGATTTAAAGGACATATGGCATCCTCCTCTTCCTCAAAATGAAGGCCCTTTAAAAAGTATGTGGCTTGTAAAGTAATTAAAATAATCACGGACCTTCTTGGAACTTTTGAACTAAAACCGTAACCCAGTAAGATTTGAGATCATCACCAAAATAAAGAATATATGGATAACCAAATCACTGAATGTTTAAGATATGAAGTATGTTATTGAGGGACTAGGTGATGGTGATTGTGATAATTTTATGACAATATGAATATTAATAAATTTTGAGTATTATATGGAAAAATTTGCTCTGTTTTGATGAAAGTATTGCAGGGGGATTTTTATGTCCAGATTTGTGTATTTAATTGTTGTTATTCTCCCTTGCAACTGTTTACCTATCCTTCATGCTTTTAAGTGTTAGTTTTTTTGTGTTTTTATACAATTGTGAATAAAAGCTTGATGAAATCTCACCTCTCTCTCTTCTTCTGTCTGTCTCTCTGTAGATGTCGAATGGCGCTTCCTCGAGGCCGTGTAGCCCGCAGGTTTCAGTCCCAGTAGACTTCAGTCAGCCTCCCAGCTCTCTGACCTGCCTGGACAGTTCTGCTGCCCGTCACCGCATAGCTGTCAAAACCAAGGCCTGTGCCAAGAGGAAGCCTGCCAGTGTGAGAAATCCTCCTCTTCCCCCCCTGTTCCAGCTCTACTGGAAGTTAAAATTTAGATGAAAGGTCAACTTAAGCCCTTTTTGTGCAGAGTGTTAGTATAGCATTCACAACCTCTAAACATAGAGAATTCCTGCTTTAACAGTTGAGCATATTTACAGCATAAAACTTGTCAGTGAACTATAATCATGAAAAGACAAACAAAAAACAAAACTATTATCCATTCATCATAAAAAATGTTCCATTTGTATAAGATTATGATAATGGTTTCGTATCGTCCAGCCCTAATGTAAGCGTTAAAGTTGTGGACACTGCTGTGTTTTAGCTTTGCTCAATTTTTACTTTGCTTGTGCTTAGTGGGAGATGCTGCAGTGCAAAGGAAGAGACCTGAGGGAGAAGGTGTTGCTCAAAGATACAGAGAGCAAACTAAGAACTGTAAGAACAAGGACTGAAGAGGAGGACAATGAAGGTACTATTGATTTAAATTTGACCAAGTTTTAAAAACTTAAAACCTAGTGCCTGAAAGTCAGTATACTGAACTGAACATAATTCATTTTCATTTAGCTAATATTTCAGAGGATGTGCCAGGAAGTGATGAAGAGCGTGATGAGTCCCAACCGGGCAAGTCTGTAACAGGACACAATGAGGAGGAGGAGGAGGAGGAGGAGGAACTGGTCACTTCTTCTCAAAGTCAAAGAGCTTCCACAAGATACGTCTCGGAAGAAAAGTCAGAGGAGGAAGAGCGTGTCCCTGACGAGGATCACGTCCCCGACTTTGAGATCCCAGAATCCTCCTGGGAGATGCCTGTAACCCTCGAACTCCAGACCGATGACTTCCTGCTGGACGCAGAGTGCGAGGTCGTTTCAGAGAAGCAGGGGTCACTGTTGGAGGAGGTGCTGAGCTCCCTGAAGGGCCCTCTTACATCAGGATTGGTTCTGGAGAAAGAGGTTGTGGTGAAACAAATGGAGGTTAGAACTTGACAATTTTGGGAGAAAAAATTAAACATGGATTAAATTTAACATTTACTAATTTTACATAAAAAAAGCATCTTGAAAGCAGCACTTCATAAATCATTGGTTCTAAATCTTGTTTTTAGGAGGAAGATGAGACTGAGGTAACTAACAATCCTGTGGAGGAAACCACACCAGATCTTCCAGACTCCATTAATCCAAACTTGGCATTGGTGGACCAAGTCACTCTTCCCAAAAACACTCTCTCTGAAACAGACCAACTTCCACAAGATGTCGAAGAGTCTTCAGAGAATGAACCAGAACCAGAGGAGCAGGAAGTTGCAGAGAAACTCCTAGTTGAAGAAGTTCCAGAAGCTGTGACGGGGAAAGAGGAGGATGAATCTGAAGAAGAGGAACAGGAGGAAAGGAATGTCCTGAATGAAGACAAAGAAAATACAATATTAGAGGACACAGAAGAAGTGGGGGTGGAAACTGAAGATGAGGAAACAAAGACGCAGGACGAAGTGAGGGTCGAAGTAGAAGACAAGGAAACAAATATGGAGGACAACAGGGATGAGGAGAATAATGGGGAGTTTGAGGAAGAAGGAAATAAGGAAGTTGAGGAGGAGGAAGCACATAAAGAGGAAGAGGTGGTTGAGGAAATCTGTGAAGATACTGAGGAAGCAGAGGAAGATGTACTAGATGAAGAAGAAGGAGAAGAAAATGAGAGCAAAGATCAGGAAAGTCATATGCATGATGAAGAAGAAAAAGAAGAATTGAGAGAGACCATAATTGGCCCAAGTGTTAAAGATGAAGGCTTCAATGAACCTGACCATTCAGTCAAAAGCAGTGCCTTGATTTCGATACTTGAGAGCCAACCTGAGGACCTTACATCACACCAACCTGTCGAAAGACCTTCCTTTGTGGTCAGCACTTCTCTTGACCTCAGTTTACCCAAAAGAGTGCCAAATATCCCAAAAGAACCAACAGAGATGGAGGTAGAACCAGAAAGTCTATATCTGCCAACCACTGAGACTCCTGATGATGTTGAGCAACTTCAAGAACAATTTTTAGCAAGCTCTGAATCAGCAAATGAGAATCCACATGCACCGATTGAATCTCCTGAGAAGTCTGAGGAGAAAGTCTCGGAAAGTCAACCTCGTTTCACCATCGCTCCCGCTTGGCAGAGGTCACTTTCTGGCGAATCGGCCAAAGAACCACATCAGGAAGTTGTACTTTCTGCAGAGGAGGATGAACCTGCTTTCAAAGAATCTCCAGTCAAAGATCAATTAATGAAAGCTGATAAATCTGAACGACCTGTTAGCCCCATCCGAACCCAGAGCGTCCCGTCCCTCCCTGTCCAGAAAGAAATTTATCAAGCTCATGAGGAATCCACCCCAGAAAACCCTTTTGGAGTTCGTCTTAGAAAGACTGCCGTTCTGCATCGCTATGCTTCGGAAGGAGAGAGCTCCAATCCTACTTCTCAAGATGACGCAGTGGAGGCACAGAGTTCCCCCATTTTCGAGCAGCTTTCCAAAAAACCTGCCTTGCCCAAGAAGCCTGATCAAATGGTTGATGGTAGTGTGAAGCCCAAGAGAGGTTCAGGTAGGATTTTTTAAAAATTCAAGCCTGAATTCAGGTGTGTACAGAAGCTTAAAGTATTTACATGATAAAAATCTGCTCTCTGCTTAGTTCAGCTCTTTTCCCTTATTCGTCAAATGTTTTGAGACTTGAATGCTGTTAACAGAACTGGCGGTGGACAGAGGATCAACGGAGAGTTCAGAGTCTCCAAGCTGGATCTCTGTGGCCAGACAGAAGCAGAAGTTCTTCAAAGAAAACTCCCTGGAGGAATCGTCTGAAAGAAAGTTCCAGGTTGGCATTTCTGATTCTCAGTCTCAGTTAGAACTTCATATACTATTAGAGCACTCTGCACTGTTTGGAGGAAGTGAATTAGCTTCATCATCATCTCAACCCAAGGCCAACTGTCAGCTGTTTGTTATTCGTCTTAAGACAATAATCAGTCATAAGGCCATGGTTTACTGACTAGTGATTCTTTCCATGTCGTAACTTGGGAAATATGCGGTGTGGTTTGATTTGGGGGAAATAAAGAGTACACTTGTTATCTTTTAATATCTAACCTAACCAAAAGATCTTTGTTCCTGTGTTTTCATGTCTGTTTGACTGTGCATGCGCAGCAAATTCTCTAGATTGCCTGCCATGTAAAACTGGTTTAAACAACGAAACTCTCTCAAAGTCCTTAAGATTTGATTGTATTTTGTTTTTAGGAAGAATTCAACAAAAATGGTTCGTTGCCTGATTTATCAAACCCAGCCAATAAAGACCAACTAAAGCCTGTTGCCTCAGCAGTTAAAGGTAATAATTACTCATCAGCTATCTCTACAGACTATTTAGACTTAGAAGTATACTAAAACGCATAAAATACAAGTACCGATATGAAATTTTTTTTTGATGGCTGCTTTTGAATAAAAAAGGACAATAATCTAGAAACTGACACACTGCTACCCTCTAGTGGGTGGTGGAACACCTAGCGTCTCTGCACTGAACATATTTAATTTAATGTCATGCTTTTTTAATGATCAAATTTTTGATGATGGTAAAATGTGTATTTATTATTAAGATTACATTATTAAATGTATTAGCTTCAATGTTTTATTTTTTTCCCCCAGTGTCCTCCTGCTCCTTGGAGATTTCCAAACCAGCCTTAGTGGAGAAGGAGAATAAGCGCAACGTCAGCCACCCAACCCACGCTCCTCTAGCTCAAGACGAGCCGCCATGGCTGGCCCTGGCCAAAAAGAAGGCCAAGGCCTGGAGCGAAATGCCACAGATTGTGCAGTAGGAACAAAGAGGAAGACAGGCATTTCAGGCCAGCATGCACCACGCTTCCTTACAGGATGTTTGCACACACTCGAAACATCCCTTCTTTTCTTGTCACCCCTTTTGCACACAAAAACATGGATATACACAGACATTTTTATGGACTTAAGCAATATAATCTTTTTATTTTCAAGGTTTTGACTTGGTCAAGGGTCTTTGGAGATCAGTGAATATGCATCTAATAATAATTTGTTTTCTGTCTTTATGTAACACCTTCAGGCTTGAATTTGCAACAAATGCCTGCGCAGTCTTTAAGGAAAATGTCAGTTTTTAATTGATGATTTGGATAATGTCTAAAAGCCTACATTAGATGATCTAGACGAGTTTCAACTTATTTTCTAACTTTTTTTTTTAATGCAAAAGTATATTTTTTACAAATATCTTCTAAAATGTAAAGCATTCTTTGATGGACGATGTTGCTTTTGTTCAAAACGGAGCAGATTACTGACAAATAAGAAAACAAACTGCTCATATAAAGGAATAAACTTTTAGTTTACTTTAGCTCAGCAGTCTTTATAATTGTAACGATTGCAAAAATCATCCCGGAGGTGTCTTTGTATTTATTTATCTCTGTCATGTATGTTTTATGTAATTTTGTTCTATTTTTGTATTACTTTTATGTTCATAATTTTGTGACTTGTACATAAAATCTTAAGAAACAAATGACTGCTTTGTATAATTTTATTTGACGTGGTGAAATTGTGGAACACACCACTATATTATTGTGTGTGTGGTGTCTAAGGGCCGCTAATACACAGGAAAACATGAGATTTGTCAGTTTAGTTTTGTGACTTTTGTAGACGAGAACCAGTCCTAATTAGGGAAAAACGTTTTAATAAGAAGTTTTATGTAAAATATGAAAACAAGTAAACAATTTACTTTTATTGAAGGATTTTCGTGCTTTCTCATACCCAGTGTTGGCGGGCAGCTAACTAATATGAACAAGGCGACGAACTTAAAAGCTTTTTTCAGTAGCTTGTCCGTAGCAAAGCGCTGTAGCCTTAAAAGAAACTAACATTTTTCTAGTCTAGGTAACATTCCCAAGTGAGAAGGACCTGGACTACCTGGTTTGGCCCAGATCACATATTTCCCATATGGTGCACATTTATAATCTCCCATTCCATTTACATCACATTATATAAGCATTCTGGCATGTCTGGATAAGTTGCAGTTTGATGCATTACTGGTGTTTGTTTTAATGCAGCTGAAATAATTTATGGATGTAATGATAAAACACCGAACTGATCTCAAACCAGCCCACTTTTGTTCACCCGTCCAAACTATTTTACCCACAAAGTATACAAAACGTGGGAGGAAACCATTCAATCTGGCAACACTGACCCCAGGCCACGCCACCCCAATCTACAATGGCCTATCACTGGCATAACTTTTCCCGCCCTGACACTCCCTCCTATCAAAATTCAGTTTAATAACAGGTGAAACACAACATCCACAGATACGAATTGCTGCTCTGTACTGGATAGAGAAAAGTGGCTTGAAGAAAGTAATTATATGCTCAGACTACAGTTAGGCATTGATTTCAATTAAATCATTATCATCACAGTATAGGCAGGACTGCATATATGAAATATACGAAATTTTATTTAGACTCCAGAGACTTAATGCGGTAATAGTATTCATGTGGGTTCCAGCTCACATAGGAATTAAGGGAAATGAAACTGCAGATGTTTTAGCTAAAGAGGCATGTCATCTAGATGAGATTATAGGAGTCCTGTATAGTCAATCTGAAGCAAAAATAATAGTAAAAAATAAAATAATAAAGGAATGGCAATATAACTGGGATAGGGAAGTAACGGGCAGACATTATTATAGAATTTAGAAGAAAGTAGGAAATAGGAGGGTGTGTGAAGGAAATAATAAAGCGGAAGGTATAATTACGCGATTGAGAATGGGACACACAGGGCTAAATAAAACATTACACCTAATAGGGAAACATCCAACTGGTTTATGTGATCATTGTCAGGAGGAGGAGTCAGTGGAGCACATACTATGTCATTGCCAAAAGTACATTACAGAAAGAGAAATAAGAGAAAGAAACTAGGGAACAAGGTTCTGTAGGAATTAGCATTACAGACTTGCTAAATGGTCATAACAATGGAAGTGTATTAAATTATTTGAGAGTAACTGGTTTAATTAATAGAATTTAATTAGTGTGTGTTGAAATTTTGTGTTTTTGTCTGGGAGGTAGCAGACTCAGGCCCACACTCCAGTACAGTAGGTGGCGGTAATGCACCTTAACGTTAGATGCCGACCGCCATTAAAACAGCAAAGAAGAAGAAGAAGAAGAAGAAGAAGAAGAAGAAGAAGAATCCACAGATACGGGGTTTTATTCTTCACGTCGTTGCGCATGCGTCCTGGTGTCTTCCTCGTGGCTCACAACTCTGTACCGACTGCAGTTATTTAGCTTATGGTGCGGTTTAGGTGAGTAATTGTTCTGTTTTGTGTGTGTGTGTTTTATAAGCATCTGAACATTTTCCTCATAGTTTGAATGTTAGTTAACGCGCAATAATTTTAATGTGCTAACATAGCCAACCTTACCAAAAAAAAAAGGCTCCTGGCAAACATTTGCCGTTAACCTATGGCAGCGTTCCCGCAAATTTGCAAGAAGCTCATATATTCACATGCAAACTTGCTGTGGACTTGTAGCAAACTTGTAAATTTGTCACCAGAAGTTCACTACAAGTTTGCCCTTCCTTGCTAATTGTTTTGGTAAATACCTTTGCCATTAGTGACATTTGCCGCAAGTTTGCCACTGGTGGCTGATAATTCCACAGAAAGTTGCACAACAGCAT
This sequence comes from Distichodus sexfasciatus, assembly GCA_032718565.1. Lineage (NCBI taxonomy): Eukaryota > Metazoa > Chordata > Actinopteri > Characiformes > Distichodontidae > Distichodus > Distichodus sexfasciatus. Next base: position 173,795 of record JAVGVS010000114.1, read on the forward strand.
TCTTTCCTTTCAAAGGACTCGCCATTTTAAAGATAACACTTCTCTAATAGAGTAGTTTAGAAGTGTAGGGTAACTGTCTTTTTTTTTTTTCATTTCTTTAGCACCGTCTTATTTCTCCCATCCTCAGGGGCTGACCACAGTTGATGATAATACCTTGTATAATAATAAAAAAAAATAAATAATACAAGCAAGCCAAGCTAATACAGCAAGCCATGGTGGAGACCTCCCCTATTTTATTGTTCACCACTGACCTAGATGAGGGGTTGTAACAATAAGGTCTTATCCATTTGCAAGGTATTCCTTCTTCCCATTTGATACCCATGTCCTCCTGCCCATATTTACCCCATATGTACTTTCACAGATACAGACCCATTTAATACCCAAATAATTTAGCCCATATCTATCTAGAGTTGCCAACTAGGTCTGACAAAAAATCCTGGACGTTTCCCTAACCCGGTCAATCACTTTGCCTATAAGCAGAAACACATCTGACCTATAACATTCAGTGTCCCGGGAGAGTGATTTTTTTTTTTTTTCCACGGGGCAGACCATTCAATAGAAGGCCAGGACAGGTGGCAACCATATATTTATCCCATATGTGTTTGCCTAGATCGATAAAAAGCCGTGGCCGTGAAGTAGCACTGGTGTGGCTAATGTTAGAACACTTGCTTGGCTGTAGTTTAGCAACTTTCAATCATAATTATCATGCAGCTTGAAAAGTAGCTTTCCAAACAGTGCCTCTCCCTAAAACAAAGAAACTCACTCTAGAATTCATTTTACTGTGAGTAAGAGATTGATGCATACCAAAGAGCTACTGTAAGCTGCCTGCTTTCCCACAGTCAGTCTTGCCTCATGTTTCAAAGCTTCTGCTATTACTTACAGTGTACACTTTAGCCATGTTTCCTGGCTGTAGTTCAGTCCAAATATAACTTTTCATTTAGATGTCCAATAATCCTGGACCGGATTCAAGGACTGAAATGATAAGTGTTTCCCTTTTGAACACTGACAAAGAAAACAGTTAGTAGAATTGGTCACTTGCATAACCAACTTTTTTTTATTCAAAGATATGGCAGAAAGATTGAAAATACATACTCTTATCAATAACTTGTGTCTGTACAATTGAGTGTTTTTTTCTGTTTATTTGTTGAAGGCCTCATTCACCATTTCTCCATTTAAAAACTTGATTGATTGAATTGACCTTTTTGTTTGTCACACAATGGCGGTGACCTACGTATACTGACCAATGTGGCTACTCCAAAAAACATTACTCAAGTCCAAGGAAGGGTGGGGGTTTAGCCGACTCTCCTAATCCTTTGCCATACTTTCTTGTCTCTTTTTAGATAATTAAGAGTACAGGAGTTAAGCAGTGGCAGCCAGATATTCCAGGGTGTGAGGTGACATTTTTCCACAAGAGGCTTACAAATCCATCAATAATCTTTTATCCATACCATTTTTTTTTTTTTACCCCAAACAAAAATATCCAACAATCAGACTTAATACCAGTTATGTCACAAATAGAAGTTGCAAAAGTTATTAACAGAGCATACAGTATACAGGGCGGAATGCCACTAGTTCTATATATAGTTTTTCCTCATACTTGCTACAAGACACCAACCACACACCTCTTAAATATCTGGGCGTCATTATATTCAGTTCTTCTGCTATATGTTGTATAAACTTCACAAACCAGATGGCCTTTTCTTTCTCTAAATCACAACGTTTCTGTGTGCCAGCAGTTCTATCTTTGAGAATGATTCTGTAATGACCATAACAAGCATCAAGGGAACACTCCACTCGAAAGATGTTAATGAGGCTTACAAGGAACAAAAGCTACTTTGAATATCTTTTCAATCGTAGCCATATTAACATTCCTAGATGGGATATCTAATGATGTTTATGAGATTTATCAGATGCTCTTATCCAGAGTGATAAAAAATTTCTTAATTTCTCCCATTTATATGGTACCTTGCATAATTTTAGTTAATAAATATTGATTAGTAAAAGTTCTTACAACTTTCTTAATATCCCTCCAACAAAGGGACATTAAGGAACTTATCATAAGAACTTAAGGAAAACAGAATAGATTTTAGGATCGTTCACATTTTGTGTTTAAAACTGTTTTGATGCAAAACTAAAAAAGGATTGCCATAAAGACAGTTTTAAGGTTTCAAAAGAGAGTCACAAGAAAATGTTGACAATGTAGTATATTCACGTACAAAATTAAACCACCATGACAGTAAAGCACGAAGAAAAAAAAAAGAAGATCCAGAATCGGATATTTTTCCACTCAGAAACACACCGGAAAGCTTTTTTATTAGAGCACATTTAGCACAAGGTACAATGTCACCCTCTTCCTTCCCTCGTCCTTTCCTCTGTATCACCTCAACAGCTGCTTTATTGAAAGATCACTCCTCTTTGTTTTTCTCCATCACTTTAACTCTTCCCTCGAGGTTGTTCAGTCGGTTCTCTAGGCCTGGGGAATTGTTGGCAATGGCGCCGGTAGCCACAGTCAGCACAGCGCAGAAAACCACCAACATTGCAACCCGAACAGCTGTGGTCTCGGGCAAGTCAGGCTCTGTAGGTGAGGTGATGATCCGGATGAAGAGCCACACCACTGCCACCCTCTTCACCAGCCAGAAAACCCGGCGGAGCAGGGCTATGGAAACCCGAAGAGCAAGGCACAGAAGCCAGTAGCCGGCCAAAGCCAGCAAAGCCCACTTGGCCACGAAGGTTACACCCTCAGGGGTGAAGTGTGGGATGGAAAAATGGTCTGTAGGAGTGAAGACACAAAATAAGTCAAGTTTGATACTGAGCAGTCTCTGGAGTTACAGGAGACGTAACGTTCCGTGTAACTGCTAATCCTAAGAGTTCTTGAATTTACCAAAACTTGCCTTTTGGTTTATTATCCCTAACCCCAGCAACAAAATTCTGTAAACTTACAAAACCCAAGAACCTTCCTAAAATTACAGTATACTAACTAATAAATAGGCAAGCACGTTAGATAAAAAGTAAAACTGACGAAGCACTCTACTGGTTTTGACGATTAAATTACAACAATGACACACCTGCTGTTAGTAACTAAGGCTGACAAAATATTTTAGATAACCACCACTCGCAGAGAACGAAAATTCAGAAGAACGAATCAGTGTTGAATCTTGTATGATAGATTATGCCCTTGTGTTTAGTTTACATTATATGAATGCATTTGTAATGTATTTCAATGATATTTTATAGAACGTACCACGTACCATGCTGTTATTATACTGGCAATTTTACTGTACTTTTTTAATGGTTCACATTATAGTAGTGCCTGCACAGCGTCCACTTGAATTTTGAGTCAGTGGCTCATAATAAATGAATCAAACAGTTGAGCAATTTTGTCATACGGATTCACAAATCCACTGGCACTATGGACATCTTTCACTCATTTGAATGATTCTGCAATGTGTTAAAATGAGTGAATTCCAGAAAGAGTTAACAAAATATTATTGTTTTTCACCAAGTCTGTTCTATCTCTCTTTACAAATGCATGACTCTGAAAGGCAAAACAGACAGAACCTAACACATTTGAGCATAACTTACACAAAATAATAATAATACATTTTATTTATAAAGCTATTTTCAAGCCTTCCAACTTTTAACATTGTCATACTGGATAAAATAGCTATAATGTGGTTAGATATTTTATTCTATAGCCAGTAGTGTTGCTACATACTATATTAAATCAGCAGCCTGGCTGTAGCTTAGCTACTTTTACTCACAAGTAGACTGAAAAACTACTGTTTAACTGTAAACGGGGAACAAGTCTGACTTTAACCCTTGGCAAATTTGACTCATAAACTGAGGCTGCAGTGAGACAGCATTCCAGTAATTAAGACAAACACAAAAACAGAGAGTCGGTTCAGTAATGTGCCTGAGGCAGTATTCAGCTACTTTCACACTGCTCTAAACGCAACTCTGGACCTTGAACCTGTCTGGGCGTGAGAAATGGATTCTGTTCATTCTGTAAAGGATCTTTTTGGGTCTGTATATCGTTCATAGTTGAGAATCGATGACTGCAGCCAGAATTAATACACTATATAATTAAGCCTTTACCCCCCACCCCCCCACATTCTTTTTCTTAACGCCACTCACCGTCCGCTCCAGTGGCTCGAAGAATCTCGGACACATAAACGGCGATGACGTTCAGCCCACTGGCAGCTCCTTCTGCCACAAACCGCAGTGCCATCTCCACAAACTGGACAGGGAAGGAGAGGAATGGGGTGAAAAACAAAGAGGAGAAAAGTGGGTTCTGTCTGAAGTGTCAGCTCTGCTTTAAGAGCATGGCAGGACTAAACAATGTTGAAAGAGGTGGTCGTTACGTGCTAAGATAACAGTAGCAGGGTCATTGCTGTGGTTTAGCAATCATTAATCAGGTTATACTGACCTGATTCAGAGACACAGTGGGACAGTAGAAAGAGATCACAGACAAAATGATAAAACTGTTTGTTTAAAGGCTTTAGGACTAGGGAGAAATGACATCAAAATAACTAGAAACTGATTTATTTCTAATTATTGAAACAACAAAGAAAATCTATTTTATTTGCAACACTAAGGTCATAAATCATAATTACTATAATGCTATAAGCATTGACTTAGTTATAAACATATATAAAATATTTCAAAAAAAGCATAAACAAATTTAAAAATAATCTAAGATTTGCAATTGTGCATGTTTAAAAACTATGCCTATTAATATTACACCCATAATATTATTAATAATGCTTTATATTCTTTAATATGTGTCAATGGAAGCACCCCGCGAAGAGTGGAAACCAACTGTGTTAGTCAATAAGCATAAACACCATGTGGGCATGTGGGCACCAACAGGACACTTGCATGAGCTTGTCAGCGTGACAGATGAATATTTAAATCCCCTACACAACTCAACACACATACATTATACAGACAACAAACATGCACTTGACACTGCACTAGCCCACATACAAACACACTACTCTTCCAGCCACAAGGTCAACTGCTTGCTTGCTGAACAGAATGGCATTTAACACCTGTTACAAGCGTGCAAACACCACACCACACCGGCCAACCAGCTGCAATGCACAAGAGACGTGTATTCAACACAATGCACCTGCTGCTTTCATGCAGACCACAAAGGACAGTCCTGAAGAACGTAGTTTCTGTAGCCACAGACTGATCAGTGCAAGTACTAGTAGATTTAGGGATGCACCAATTCAAAGTTGATACTGAAAATCAGTATGAATAATTTCGTCCTCAGTTGATACAATCACCTTTATGTGTTACGTTTTGTCTTTCAAGGTTAGGAAAGCAATGTTTAGGTTAAGTCTGACATATGAAATAACGATTCCAATTCGATACTCAAAGCACAGGTCTCTGTATCGGTATGTGGACTGGAATAAGTTCAAATTGGTGCATCCCCAGATAAATCATGTGGATGACTTAGTCTTACCATTGCAACATTATGGACGTTGTCTGGCCCAAAGACTGATTCAAGGCACCCCAGTGCTTTCTGGGTAAAAGGGGGAGCCCAATTTGGATGAGAGGATGAAGATGAAATTAGGGCAAAGGAGAGGAGGGGGTGTAAAAAGGGGGGATTAGTGGAGTAGAGGGGCACGAAAGGAGGGAGTGTAAGGGAGGAAAGAGAAAGCAATCAGGTTACTCATATATTCATTAGGAAATTAGGAGAATAAACAATAAGCATAGAAGTTAGTCAGTTTAAAAAAATTAGGACTGAAGGAGGGAAAGAGCACCAAGTTACAGAAAATCAGATTACATGGGGGGGAAATCACTGGATAGAAACTGAGGAATTAGACATAACTGTTGAACATGAAATCTCACCTCAAGACAGGCCCCAATAAAGTTGGTTCCAACGAGGGACTCCACATAGCGCTGCGCCGCGTCCAGAGACTCCGAGAGCGCGCAGCCGCGGCTGCTGGAGTCCGCCTTTGGAGCGTCTCCAGGCGGCGCAGCTCGCTCCTGACACGCCGCCGGTACGGAGAAAAACAAGAGCCCTAGAACGAGGAGCTTCATCGTCTTTAAGGCATAGGTGCGATAAAATAAGTCGTAATGTTCCATGCTGTTCTACTACACAAACACAAAACGCGTTTCTGGTGCCAACTCCTTAATAATTCGTCTGTAAAAACACAGATATTTAAAAAGAGACAGTGCTGCAAATATAGATGTAATAGAACCTATTCCAGCGATACGTCGGATTGTTTCAAAGAACAAAGGACAAAAACCAGGTTACAGAAATTCTAACATCCACCAAAAATCACCTAATAATCCCTGAGAATATTGACGATGCATCTATTTTTAAAATCCGTTTATTTAATTATTTCGGCTTCGCGTCTCTTCCCTTTATTGTCTGACTCGGATTATAAAAAGCGATCCGGAGGGCACTTGAGCAAGGCCACTTCAAAATAATCCGATGCCTATATTAGGTACTGAAGATGTTAAAATTAGCACCTAGTTTTAAAAAAATAAAAAAATATGAAGTTAGTGCGCGTTACTATGCAACAGCATTATTCGCAAATCACACCGCGCTTTGTATTTGAACTTGACAAAAACGCGGTCAAATCGCGTCGTAAAAAAAGGAACAAAAATCGTAATAATGCGATCAAGGTGTAAACGCGAGTCGGTTTGGCTTAATTTACAGAAAGGTACGATGTGGTTTTTTTTAAAGAGAGAGAAATGAGTCCTCCAAAAAAACCCGCCTTTCTTCCGTTTGTTCCTTCTTTCCCTTGCTGCGTGGTCAAGAAGCGGAGCCGAGTCTCTCACAAGCAGCGGCGAGAGAGAGGGAGCCGGGAGGAGGATTAAACCCTAAAGAGGGCAGAGTATTAATGCATCTGGGGCTGGGGACAGAGGGAAGTCACGAGCAATGAAACCCGATGAATAAGATACACACACAAAAACACACAGTTCAACAGCATTTAATGGACTGCAACAAAGCAAAAAAAAAATCACCAAAACCAGTGGCAGTTTGGAGAATTAAAAACAAAAAGTACCAAAAAAAATGTCTAGGAGAATTTCAAGTTTACAGACTAGTCAGGCAGTTTTTTTCCCCCCAGAATAAATCTCTTTTATCACTAGTAATGTTGACGGCGACGCTAAGGTCGAGTTCCGCTGCGCAGCGATGAAGTAAAACCTGTTGTTTGGAGGAGTTCCAGCTTGGAGAGAGTCGACATGCACCTGAAATAACACAAGCAACTGATTTTGGAATACGAATCAAACGTGAGAGACCTGAATCCTCGGGTATCCGACCTGGTTTGGTACTAGTGCAGGCCTGCTTCTTCCAAATAAAGAAAACAACCTATTACTTTATATCTTATAATAACGAGATACTGTCTCGTAATTACAAGACACTTTTTGGTTATTCCGACTGAGTATCTCATAACAACAAGAAAATTTCTTATTATGAAGACTTAAAACCTCATGAAAACAAGACACTTTCTCATTACGAAGTAGTATCTCATAATAATGAAAAACATTACGAATTAGTAGCTCAAGAAACGACAAGAAACTCTCAGTGACAAACGTTCTCATTAGTACCACTTAATTCATTATTAGAGCTTAAGTAATAATAATAATCTGGTTTGTCATTATTACTACTACTTTTGTTATTCTAAGATGTTAAGTAGTGATGAGAAATCCTTATTCTGAGATGTTAAGTAGTAATAATGATACTTTCCTCATTATTTCTACTTAACATCTCGGAATAACAAAAGGGTTTCTCATCATGACTTAACATCTCATATTACAGGGAAACGTTATTAACATTTACTTTCTCATAAACTCTCTCATTAGTACGACTTCTCCTAGTAATAAGCAAGTCAAAATATTTTTTGTTATTATGAGAAGTTAAGTCACAGTAATGCGCAAGTTTTGTAAATTATGAGACACCAAGTCTTAATAATGAGAAAAGTTGAGTCATAAATTAGAGGAATGTATCTTATTATTATGTCAATTCTCAATATAAAGAGATTTTAAGTTACTATAAAGAGACAGTTTCTCGTTATTATGAGTGTATTTCTGAAGATGTATTCTATTATGGCAGAAAGGGCTTCCGTAGGCTTTCATGGCCTGTCTGTAAAGCAAAGTTGGTGGAATGTATAGTTTCAGGCGATGTGTCTGCCAGTAAAAGAGGTCCTCAATACCCTAAAACCATCCACAGCAAATCTACCTACATCGGTTTAAACTCAGTTTCAACAGAACAGAACCGTATGGGTTGTGGAACAATACGGGAACTATCCGATGTAGATGCGGTGGAAGTCGTTGGCGCCGAAGGCTGCGTTGCACTTGGGGCATTTTCTCTGGCGTGTGTCGTATCGCGTCTTCACACACTCAAAGCAGAACACGTGGAAGCATTTGGTCAGCACGGCGTCCTTAACACGCGAGTTGCAGCACGGACACGTCAGACGAGCCTGCAAGGAAGAGAGGAGGTCAATGGTGTGCGGAAGTCGTTAGTGGACACACAGCAACATCATTTTACTTGCATCGTTTCTCAAGACGTCAAGCCCTTGAGAATATAAGTCGTGATCTTGAGAAAACAATCAACATTTTATTGAGAGTGATACAAATGAACATCAGTCATTACCTTATATTCGTTAATTTCCTCATTAAGTATCTCATCCCCGTTGCGCATATTCTCAGCTGGCTTCTTGGCCTTTTCAATTTTCCTGCGCAGTTTGGAGATGTCCTCCTAAAAAGAGCAAGAAATTATTTTCCTTTCCCATACAGTTATTTTAGTTGTTTTCACTATATACATTCATAGCTAATCTACCTGTACAATCTTAATAATAACGTTAATTAATACTTTTGTCTGTCCACCTCACATAAGGTGCTGATCTGGTTGTGTGGTACCTGTGCACGACGAGCATTGAAAGACTCTTTTTCTCTGGAGATGCTGTTCTCAATCATCTCCTCCCGAACAGAGTTTAGTCTCTGCTGCACGGTCTCCAGTTGAGTCCGAACCTCCTCCGACAGCAACGCAGAGTCCTGAGCCTAGTGTGTACACGCAAGGATACGCACACAAATTACAGGCATAACCTCATTCATTCAAACCATTTTTGCTAATATACAAATACAAGTGTATAGACCCGTGAGGCATCAGCTTAATCCTCAAATTGCAATTAAAAATAAATACTGACTGGTAAAAAAAAATTAACAAACGAGTGGCCGCGGTGTACCTTGCGTTTGTTCATATCCAGAGCTTGTGTGCGCAGAGCTAGTTCTCTCTCTGCCGTAGTGATGGTGCCCTGCAGGAGGCGCTCTTTCTCCTCCAGCTTCCTTACCACCTGCAGCTGAGCATCAACCTGTGTTTTGAGCGTCAGCAGTTGGTCGGCGAGCTCCTCCTTCTCCTCCTTCAAGAGCTTGTGGATCTGGTTGGATTTGATGCGCTCGCTCATCAGTTTGAAGTTGGCGTCGTCCTTCTCGCGCAGCTGCTGCATCAGCCGGATGTTCTGTTCCTGCATATCCTCAAAGGCCTGGCCTGTAACGTCCATCTCGCTCAGCAGGGCATCTTCCTCCTGACCCAGACACACACACACACACACACCAATAAGCTTACTTGGATACTGCTAGAATTATTGTTGGGGGAGGAAAAAGTGGTTAACAGCAAAAGCCCACTTTTTCCGTCAACACGCTCTCTTTTCTACTGATACAGACACACAGACATGCACACATACCTGCTTGGCTAGGGAGAGCTTTTTGTTGAGGATGTCAATCTGTTCATCCACTGAGCGGATTTTTCTCAGAGCTTCCTCATCTGCCATCTTCTTTCCTTCTCTCCTTTCCCTCTCTTCCAGTTCCCGCAGACGCTGGCGCAGCTCCTCAGCCTTTTGTAATAGTGCACTTTAGTGTTTAAGTAATTGTGGATGCTTGGAGGCTTTTGCCTGGTTAACTTGTCTTGCATAAAGGCCTGGATTAGAGTGTGTGTGTGTGTGTGTGTATACCTCAGCTTTGGCTTTTTTCTCTGCAGCCATGAGTTGCACTTTGTCCCTTTGCTCTTTTGGTGCAGAGCGATACATGTCCAGCAGGAGCTTCATCTCTCTCTGAGACTCCTGGGCCTTCCTGTGTTATTCATCATCATCATCACCATCATCATTATCATGATTATCATTATCAACCCCTTCACTGGACAAACAAATGAACAAACAATACATGGGTTAACAAACTCACTTCAATTCTGTCTTTAAGATCTTAAGCTGTTCCACGTCCTTCCGCTTGGGTCCAACTACAGGGCATCTTTCAGCCAGAGGATCGTCTGATTGGCTACTGCTCGTTCCCGCCTTCTCCTTCTCCTCCTTCACTGCTCCGCCCGCGCCACTTCCACGAGGAACCCTCTCTCTCTCCCTCTCTTTTGGCTCCTTCTCTTTTTCCTTCTCCTTCTCTTTCTCTTTTTCCTTCTCCTTCTCTTTTTCTTCTTCTTTCACTGTTGCCTCTGGTTCGGTGCCAGGTTCTGTTTTCACCGCAACCCCTGTTGCGTTAACACAGAAAAAATAAGCAGTGAATAAAACAGAAAACACACGTCAATTTTCTACTAATGCATTATATGAACAAAAAGTGCAACTTCAATCTAAAATAAAAATGTAAGGGACTCTGACTGGTAAGCATTTAGTTGTGGGGTCACTGCTACAACACTAACTAATTTCCACCCAGACAGAGAGAGAAGACCGTATGAAGACAAAGCATTTTTCTAAAATCCGCGTTACAGCGATATTCTGTGTTCATGGGTTCTTGCAAATATTTAAGCAAGACTGCAGCGTAAACACTTACTTTCACTGACCATTCTGAACATTCTTGGACAGTCAATCCCTGGGGTTTCTGTCTAAACAAGCAGTTAGTTCTGAGCTATGTTTAGTAGCAGAAACAATCTAAAAGGGCTAAACTGTAATACCTCATCTTACATCGTTAACTGGTTCCAGAATACTAATAGGTTCCAAAAACTAATCAACTTGAATAAATTTAATAAAATTTAATAAAAACCTCTAAGAAGGTGACCTAGACCCCCTATAAACACACCAAAACATCGCCAATAGCGCCGTCACATAGAAATACAAGTCATCCAGTAATTAAACTTTTTTTCATACTTTCTTGGAGAAATTCTTATCTTTCTCTTCAAAAAAAATATTCAGGTAGTCCCCGACTATTAATTTATTTACTAAATTTTTATATTACTATCGCCATCGTAAGATCAAATTAAACAGTGTATTAAACATTTCATTTTACAATATATCAGGCTTGTTACACATTTATGCACTTGTTTTTAAATGCCTTAAGTCTGAATAAAATGACTAGAAGCGATTTCTATAGCACTGCATTTTTTCAGAATTAGCAACAGTGAAAAAGACTGTTCTGAAAGGGACTGAAATGGCGGGGTAAAAAGCAGGTGAAAATGCCTAATCTGAGAGGTATTCACAGCAAACCACTTTGTAAAAATTTATAATATGGAGGCTTTAATGTAAGAAAACCTTCCTTTTACTTTGCGTGCATCTTCGATTCTTGTAAGTACGGACTAGGACTGTGCGATATGGCAAAAAAAAATCATATTGCGGTACATTTTGAGCCCTAGGCGATAAGACGGTATATATATTACGGTATATAATTAGATCTGTAAATTTCAATATAACTGTTACTTTAAAGTAACAGTTCTTTCCTTGTTTGTGTAAAACATCAGCTTATTGAGTTTTCTTCAGTTCTACAGCCGTGTAAAAATATATTATTTAAATGTTTTAACTTTTTTTTGACCAAAAAACGTAAAAAATTGCACAAGGTGAAAGTGGCCCAATGTCCTTATCATTTAACTTTCATTCAAATGTAATATATAAATGTAAATATTTTACATTCAAGTTTTTACTTGAAAGTTCTTAGCTTTATTTATTTACTTTCTCAAATTTCTTACTTTTATTTACAATGACTTGCACAGTCTCCCGAGGGAGCCAGGTGTTCATTTCAGCACATTATGCCTGTAGAACTAAGCATGTGGCAAATAAAGAATCTTTAATCATTTAAATAAAAAGGACGTTTCTGGCCAAATCCGTCGATCGGACGTGACGTGTCGAGCGGCAGACGGAGCGGTTCCCTTGTCGAAACATACGGGCCCAGGCCGGAAAAGTAATGACGCATTCTTTGGCTTCTCTCATATTCAACAGCGTATATTTTGCAGATTATGTTTTTCTGCTCAGTTTCCGAGACCCTAAATCCAAACCATGTCCAGATTATGGACGTTGCACCGGTCTTCTTAACGAGCTGCTCTTCCGTACACTCTCTCTCCATTTTCCGAAAACAAATGCCTCGTGGTGTGGTTTTTGTGCATTTGACGCGACTTGATTACGTCATTTTCGCGGGCGAGGAGCGGAAATTTCAGTGGTATGCCGGTATGATCAAAATCTCTATCATTGGCCAAATTTATATCGCATACCTTTTATACCGTTTATACCGTCCACTCCTGGTACGGACCTTTTACAATTCTATGATTATTGAACACAGAACAACAGTATCGGTTGGCATGCTTGTGGGTGTGGCTTACCTGTGCTGGTGGGCGTGGCCACACCGCTATCTGGTTCCGTTTTCACTGTGACGTCACTAGATGTGGGAGGAGCTAACGGGGAGGCCGTTTCTTCCTTTACGTCTATCTCTGTGCTTGACTGGGACTGGAGAGCAGCGTTGCCCTTTGCTGCACGGAGCTTCAAGGGAGAAATTTCGATTTAAATACACAGCACAAAAGCCGTGATCTACCATGACAATTATAAACTACACTGATTAGCCGTGACATTAAGACCACCCATCTAATACGGAGTGGACACAACAAACTGTTCTGACCGCCTTTCTATCAGAACACTCCTCCTCTTCTGCTTACCTGGTTAAGCTCTTGCTGGGCTTCTCTCAGTCGGAGTTTGTACTTGACCACTTCTCCTTTCATCTGCTGGTTGTGGTTCTGCAGCGTGCTGATGAGGTGACGCATCTCCCGGTTTATCGGACCTTACGGAGACAAAAGAGTCAAGTGAGACGAAAACGTTTGCCGATGTTTGTTAGAACTCCAGACGTCACTGTGTGAGGCCCCCTTACCCGCTTGCTCGTTGGCGGCGAGCGTTTGCTCAAACTCGATTCTCAGCATCTCGTACTCCTTGCGCACCTGAGCCAGCGTGTCCTCCAGCTGAATCACCTCAGTACGGACCTTGCGCTGCAGGGACACCTCGTCGTTCTGGCCCAGCACACGCAGAAACACAAACACGTTACTAATTTGGTGTGCCAAAAATCAGTTTTTCCTGGAAACGCACAGGTTACCTCCATGTGGTCGAGCTGGCGGAGTCGGGCGGCTCTTGTCGTGTTGAGACGAGCTCTGGTCTCGTCCAGCTGGGCCTTCAGCACCAGAGACTCGTTATAAAGCACTGAGAACTGAGACTGCAGACAGCGATACTCTGCGCTTTCCTTCACCACGCCCTCAGCCCGGCACATCAGCTCCATCTGACGGTCAAACCAATCAGATTCATTCAAAAAATTCACAAGAAGTCTGACTGTGTTTATTGTGTTTCACACTGTATGGTGATGATTCGGGAAATGACCTTTCTAGTTATATTTTTCTCAATGGTATTTGTGTGTGTTTACCTTCATGTTGCCGTTCTCCTGGACAATGGTCTGAAGGTCTTGCTGTAGTTTCTGTAGTTCACTGAGACGGTTTTCTGCCAGTTCTCTGTTCTCCTCCAACTCGCTGTTCATCTCCTCAAACTGGTAAAGCATGACGATAAAAATATGTTTGTAAAGGGACCGTCCACTTACAGATGATAAAAAGGCTAGGAATAAATGAGTTGAAGGGCGGCACGTTGGTGCCGTGGTTTGCGTTGCCCCCTCACAGCAAGAAGGTCCTGGGTTCGAGCCCTGGGTCGGTCGTGGGGCCTTTCTATGTGGATATCACATCCTGATTACAATATATTTTCAGTGTATTTTCTTTGAATTGAATGAATTAACAGCTTATAGCTTGCTTATGTGACCACATAAAAAATATTATTTCTGACTCACATTTAAAATCCCATATTCAAAAATTCATAGTACACACAGTATTTTGAGACATAAAATAAATGACAAAGCATAATATGAAAGACATATTTCATTCTCTGAATCCTACTTTACACTGCAAAATGAAATACACAATACTGTCCATTCCTAGAAAAACAAAACTCACGAATCACAATCGTTTACCTTCCTCTTGTTGATGGTAATGGTCCCACACACGCTGCTGGCCTCACCGCACACCTTGTAACCTTTACTGTTCACCTGAGAAAGGACAATTTGACAATTTAAAACCAACCTCAAATCCTTGACAAACATCATAATAGTTACTTACACACACACACACGCTTACCCTCTCCTGCACATCGACCAGGTGTGTGTTGAGACGGTTTTCTCTGCGTCGGATCTTCTCCGTGTCCCACTGCAGCTCCTCTATGAGCGCCTGCAGCTCACTGATTCTGTTGTCGGCGCGAGTGGCGGCGCGGCCCAAAGAGCGGGACTGAAACACGTTTACACAGCCGAGATCACACAGACAGCAAAGCAAAAGCATTCAAGACCAAGTGTTAAAAGTGTTTGCATTGTCCAATATAAATTCTTAAACAATGTTTTCGATTTTTACTCAAATAAAGATGACATTTGTTTTCCGAAAAAAGACTGCAAAATATTTCTTATCCTTGTTCTTCTTATTTTAACGTACTCTGCATATCATGGCTATAGAAATTTAACTGCCCCTGTGCCATAGTGAAAAATGGAATTTAACTGACTTTTGTACATTTACATTTATGGCATTTATCAAACAAATGTGACCCTGAGCGGCAAAACCAGTCGCTTGTCGCAACAGAGGTTTCCGAGAAAAACGAGTGTTTATGTTGCGTGGGGTAAAATTTTGGATTCTTTGTTTTTAGTGTTTTGAAACAGTGGAAGGTCTATACTGTACTGCTGTGAATAAATTTCGCTGGAAAACTTCCCCTTTCCATCCTAAAAACGGGACTTTCTTGAGGTGAGGAATTCAATTCCAGCAGAATGTTAAGTTTCTGTTCTGACCACTCTACTCCAATATTTACGGTAAATCCACTGGTTGACTAGCGTGAAGATATTTCTCCGGAACCCATCTTGGTCTCCCGAGTTCAGTTAACCTAATGCAGGTAGGCTATCCGTGTGGCTGTGAATGCAGCGTAGGCTACCGTAAATGCAAACGTAGCCGCGACCGCACCAAGCTTCTGTGAGTGCTACGGCGATAGTCAACTTCGACGGCAGATTTCTCCGTTTCTCACTTGGCGTGACAGGAGAAACCCGACTCCTTTGAATGTTGATATCTCAGTCACATGTCGTCCGATTCATTCGATACAGGTATCGTTTTGAAGGTTGATTTATGCACTTTCATGAAAACATAATAACTCAATTTTGAAATTTTGCGACAAGCGACTGGTTTTGCCGTGCAGATACACCAAGCTGATCAGGATTTTCAGTTCAGTTGCCGTCATCCCTAATGGCCACATGGTGGCTCCACAAAACAAAACCAAAAACGGTGTTGCATTCTGCTCATCCTTCCTGAAGACTTGCTAGCTTTAGTTGATGCTGGACATTATTTAGTCTAAGATTTTTTATGCGGTCACTGACCACACTATTAGTGTTAATAAATTCTGAAACGTTAATAGTAATGGCCAAGAATTTTACCACAGCTGACCATGAAACCAAAAACCATTTCATCCCTTCCTCATAAACTCCCATACATATTAAAGACAATTCAGACTTAACAGTGTAATGTTTAAATCAGAACATAGAGCTACTTTCTGACCTCGCTGGTCATGTGACTGTGTTTCTGCTTCAGGTCATCAGTCAGCTGACGAAGGCGCTCATTCTCTTTGGCCAGCATGGTGTTGAGTTGGGCAGCAACGTCCCAAAGATTTCCCTCTGAAAAACAATACGCCCACAAAAGACATTTTGTAATTAAATAAATGTTTAATAAAGAATGCACAGAGAAATAAAGGCTGGAATTAGCTATCCCACAATGCATCACTGACCTGGGCCAGGCTCCACGTCCTTCTTCAGCTGATCCACGATTGCTTTCCAGCTTTCGTAAATTTCCACCACGCGACTGGCCTGCTTGAGGCTGGACTCCACCCGCTCCTGAAGTTCGGCCTCCATCTCTTCACTACTACTGCTGGCCAAAGTGGCGAGGAACGAGCTCGCAGCCTCCCCCTGCTGACCTGGTGGGGAGAAAAAGATTCATTTACCACTGAACAATAAAATTTAACTTTCAACAGTTATCTGTTTTGCAAAGTCAAATTTTTAAATGCCCCTAATACACTCCACTAGTTGACTGCATTGTCACAGATCATTTTTAACAACTTTTGCGTTTTGCAATGTACTATAGTCTTGGACCAAAGTGCAGTTATTCAGGAAATTTGCCACTGAATTTGGCCCTATATGTATTGTACGGTGGAATACCTGTATTGTTACACTCATGCTGGCTATAAATGTTGCTCTTTTATTGTGGCCAGTTACTAAACAACAAGTCACACTAAATTATGTAAACTCTCACAGCCTCCCTCCCTCCGGCAGGTCATCACCTCGATCCTTCGCCCTCTCCTGGTTTGAGTCTCCATCTGGCTCTGGTGTTCCCGGTTTTAGGCTCCGTCCTTCACCAGGTTGGCTGTCCGTAGGCTCGCTCCCCGACTGGTCATAGCGGCGAGCTATCAACCGTACATTGTCGTCAAACTACAACCAGCAGCAGAAAGAGAAAAGGAAATCAGGAGATAAATCAGTAAAATAACCAAAATTACACAGTCCCATGTTTAAAAATGTAGACTTTGTGCAATTTACCTGGTTCCAGTATCTATTGAGAATAAGCAGACTGGCATCATCTGTAGCCTGGCGCGTCTCAAGCCTCTCCACTCTTTCTCTCAACTCATCTTCAATGACCTAAAAAACAGGGAGCGAGGAAACATGAGTAAGAGTAAACATGCAGAAATGTACATATGTTGGTGCACATCATCT
This sequence comes from Distichodus sexfasciatus, assembly GCA_032718565.1. Classification (NCBI taxonomy): domain Eukaryota; kingdom Metazoa; phylum Chordata; class Actinopteri; order Characiformes; family Distichodontidae; genus Distichodus; species Distichodus sexfasciatus. Next base: position 190,823 of record JAVGVS010000114.1, read on the forward strand.
TCTAGTGCACTTATAATTTAATGCAAACCTGTCTTTGGTCCAGGGCTTCTCCCAGCTTTCTGTTTTTCCCCAGCAGGGCTTTAATATCCTGCTCTTCCTGTAAGAAACATAAACATTCAGAGCATTACAGAAGCCAGAAATATACTGGGATTTTTACAAAACTGGGAAATTAGTATCAAGTATTGATCTTCAAATACTGGCATCGGGATCAATAAAATTGATATCCATCCCTGACTTACTAACAGTAAACCCTTTCTTCAATACCATTTTGTCTCTTGTCCATCTCACACAGTCACACTCGCTTGCAGAGACTCACCGAGTTAGCAACGCCACCCAGTTTGATGACGGTTTCCACTGCAGTGCTTCCCCCAGCTCCAGTACCGAGGCCCTCTCCATCCTCTCCTCCCTCCTTCTCACGCCGCTTCTCAGGAGGGCCGCCGGAACTGCTGGGATCACAGGGTCGCTTCTGAGCAGACATCACACTCCGCCTGCTGTCAGTCTGGAAACAAAATACATTTTTTACAAATGTTTACATGCAAATATAGTGTAAAGAGCATATCTAAGCCAAAAAATGATCCAGGTCTGATTTTCCAAACGTTATAATTCTGCAGAGTTTCTACATGTAAATCTTTCATTACTCATCAGAAAAACATAAATACGTCATTAGAAGTTAGGGACTTTAATACTAGCAACTTTAGGAAAGGTTTAAAATACACCTGTTCACCTTAAACTAGCTAACTTGAGAATAAAATTTCTTATTGCTAACTTGTCTTTAACTTAACTTGTTTTTAAAGCAACTACCTCATTTTTTTATATGGAGTGCAAATGTGGGACTTAAAAAAGAGGCACAGCTTTGCCTTACTCAATGCACAAATATAATTAGTTTTGTATCAAAGTAGCTCCAGATTATTCTGAGGAAAACGCACCAATAAAAATGAGCGTTTCCAATAAGTTTCACTATGGGAAAATACATCTTCTTATTAATTAACGTTCTGACTCTGAATTAGTCTCTAAATAATTTGTGCGTTATGCTGGTGCTACTGTGAAAGCGAATGAACCGGAGACGGATCAGATATTATCTTACAAGCGGCATTAAAACAGCAGCTAAAGAGCCAAAGGAGCTTAATTACAAATGTCTTTAAGGCGTGCATAATTCTAGAGTTTATAACGCTTGTTATTAATAATACCAACCTCAGAATCGGGTGTTTAACGGATGAGTTTCTAAATGTTGATGTTGCGGATCGGGGGAGGAGAGGCGACGCTGCTTTTCGGAAGCGGATATTACGTCACGATGAGGACATGGATGCTGTTAAGAGTGCCGCATGGCGGCGGGAGGAACAAACGTTTTAACGCTACATCGCTAGTCATAAAGCCCGGTTTTAGCACCGATTTTCACTTGGAGCAAGTCGGTCCTGGTTTAGTAATATTTTTATTTGCTTCAAGAATAAAAGATCGCCACTTTAAAAGTATGATTTCACGAAGAGTACAAATGGTCTGCTCATGAAAAGGATCTGTGCAAAGAGTGAATCCGTTTATTCATTTTCATTTAGGTATATTATTTTATCAGTGTTCTAATAAGTACTTGTGGTATAATTAAATTGAATAACACATCTTACTTTTCTTGATCTAAACCCATAATACAGGGTTAGTTTCAATCCAAAAAATTATTAATTGTCATTATCTTGAACAGTTCCTCTTGTGATTATTCCTGGAAATGCAGCACGGCCAAAAACTTTTTTTAATGGTCAGAAAGGCAAAAGGATGTTACAAAATTAGATTTTTTAAATAACATCCTGCCATTATGAGCGCTTCTTGTGTAAAGAGGTGGGGAGGGACTTCGGGATACCTCCCTGAAATAACCTTTTGCAGGTTGGGATGTCTGTACTTTGGTGTATTTTTCTGTCAAATGAAGTGTTTGTGCTATGTGTTGCTATATCATACTGCATTACCAGTCCTTTCTTTTTCTTCCTGCCTTTTTTGTGCATTTTGTGTTCAATAAAGGAAAGATCCTAGTCGAGTAATTTCGGCTGCAAACGCCACGCATGCGCAGACCAACTCGCCACCGTCAAGCTTCACTGCGCTTGCGACCTTGTAGACACATGAGCATGAATCAATTAAAAAAAAAAAAAAAACTATTGCACATAAATAATATAAAAGACTATATAAATCATCATCATTTATATTTCAATTCAATTTCATTTTTGTAATGCGTCCAGCACTGATAACGCAGCAGAAAATGCAAAAAACGTTTACAAATCACCATATCATTGAAAATGTTATTTCTAAATTAATGCTATTAAAACGCACTACACGTGTGACTTCTGGTTGTCGTGGTAAAATATTTACGTTGTATGTAAAAGCAACTGAACTGATTTTCTTTAAGATCCCAAGATGCCTTACCGCCTGCACTTTCAAAGTTTCGTTAATTTGATCCTGAGAGCATACGCATGTGTTGGGAGGTGTCGATGCATTTGACGCAGTGTCTGGTGACATCATCTGACGCAATGCCGTTAAACAGAACAAATAGTGACGAAATCCGTAACAGATAAGACTAGCAAGTAGACTGAGCAAATACGTCTGAAAAAAGTACAAATGAGAAAATACTCCAGCAGACGAAACCCCAACAAGAGCAAAAACGATCGCGCTAACCGACTAATTACGTTAGCCACGTCGTGCGTAACTTACGCATCTGTATCTGACCAATCAGCGGCCTGCAGGTTTCCGGCCCCACTCAGTACGCTTTTTAAACCGACGGTGTTTACTATGGTTCCGGAACCGTCCGATATAAATTTGTCCACTGAATCAAAAAAGAGGTTATATTCACTGCTTATATGAGTGTTTTTGTACGTTTAGTTCACAATTTGCCCAATCAAATTATTTTTCCTCCCCACAATCTGCCGTGTACACTCTTTAATTTCTGGATCACTGTTCTGCCCTGCGCAGTGGTTAGAGCTGCCGCCTCACAGCAACAAGGTCCTGGGTTGGAAACCCGGGGTCGGCCGTAGGCCCTTTTTGTGTGGAGTTTGCGTGCTCTCCCTGTGTTTGCGTGGGTTTCCTCCCGCAGTCCAAAGGCATGCGTTATAGGTTAATTGGCGACTCTACATTGGCCCCTTGAGGAGTGAATGTATGTGTGACTGCGTGAGTGTGTGTCTGCGGTGTGTTGGTGCCTGCCCAGGGCTGGTCCCCGCCTTGCGCCCGAAAGTTGCCTGGATAGGCTTCGGTCCCTCCGTGACCCCAGCTGGGATTAAGCGGTTTGGAAAATGAATGTATGTTCTGCCCTGTACGACGCTCAGTGTAAAGGAGGTAAATATAATCACACTGAAACTAACCGGGTTTGGGTCTAGTCCTAGTCTATATATTCACATAATTAGGTCATAATCAAATGATAGTCTGTCTTATTAATACAATTTTGATTATGACCTAATTATATAAATATCAAATTGGATGTCATTTTCTCTTACTTTCTTACTATATCTCTGGCATCAATATGCTGCTGTTACATTGACCATGTCGACTTTGGCATTAGTTTTGACTCCTTTATGCCCATGTCAAAGCTTATTTGTGAATATAAAACCACTATTGAATTGTGACTCTTTGACTCTAATTGCATTATCTATTAGTGGTCAAGTTCCAGACTGCACAGTAATCTTTCTGTGGGGGTTATACTGTAGATTTACAGAGAGTGAAGTCATGGTCAGCCTGTCTGCAGCATTCTGGGTTGTGCTGAAGACATGAACAAGAGCCTTTTGAACTCTGTCCCTGAGTGTTTTTCAGACCATTGTCCTTGGGTCCAGAGTACAAGTTGTGAAAGACTTAGTCTTTTTACTGTTTGGGTAATCGGCTGCACGTAAGCGCTCGGCTTTTTACATCATCGTTGAGTGTTTTATAGTTTGCTCATCTCCCTGCCCCCAACCCCATTCATCACTTTTCATTTACTCATATTATGATCATAATATGATCATATCACCTAGTATGCAATCCACCACCCTCTTTGTGAGGCTCACATACACTAACACAGCATCACAGTCAGCTTAGGGTGTGTGTGTGTGAGTGTGAGTGTGAGAGAGTGTGTGTGTGAGAGAGAGAGAGAGAGAGAGAGAGAGAGAGAGTGTGTGTGTGTGTGTGTGTGAGAGAGAGAGAGAAAGAGAGAGAGAGAAATGCTAATAAAAATCACCATTAAAGCCTGTGACCTTTGGAATAATGCAGATTTATATCCAGCACACTTATACTGCATGTACCTCAAATATTATACCTTTAAGTCTCACGTGAAAAGCGCATGGCACCAATATATCAAATATGATACTGCATGGCATAATAACAGTCAATTATGACACAAGATTCTTATTGATAACAGGTGTTCCAACTGAATAGAGATCACTACTGAACCATTAATTTAGCACATGTCCCTTATATAACAAGACACCACTGAGAGTGATCCAGAGGAAAAAGAACACGTCGTGAGAGAGAGAGAGAGAGAGAGAGAGAGAGAGAGAGAAATACACAAACTAAGAAAACTAGACAAACGAGTCTGTTGTTTGTTCTTCCTGAGACGTGGCTACGTGCATTTTGCTCCATCGTTGGCAAGCACAGAAGTGTGTGTATGTACATGAGTGAGTGCATGCGTACCTGTGTCGTGAATGCAAAAAGTAACACAGTTTTAAGAAGCTGCTTCGAGTGTGAAAAGGGAAGAACGAAAAAATATTGCAGATCTCAGCAGGAATAGCTACTGAGAGTCGATACCCAAAAGATTCGATTCCTCCATAGCGCATGACTCTGAATCGAGAATCGATTTTACAGCTTTGGAATCGACAACAGTCATTAATCAGCGCTCCGAGTTACGTCACCGTATACATTCGTAGTTACCTACGTTCAATAAACTCGTAGTTAACTCGTAATTAACTCCAAATAGACATAAGAGTGAGCTACCTGAGGTATTGTGTAGAGGCGAATTTTAGTTCAGTGTTCTTTTTTGGACGAATTGTTTCTTAACGTGATTCTAAATTGTGCTTACAAGTCGTGTAGGATGTAAATGCATGTGACTAACATCACTATAAATACTGTATAGCTTGTGTACAAGAATTGTTTATATGCATTTTTTGCACTTGGAAACGAAAATTGAAAATACTTGGAATCGATCTCTTCGCAACGGATTCGCAACAACGCGGTTACTGAGTGAGTATTGGCTTTTGGACTTTTCCACCCTAAAATTTAAACCCCGGACCGTGCTCACACCCCTTTTGGCCCTGCATAGCCAATCAGGTTCACACACACCACGCACGCCCGCTCACCCTCGCCCGGTCCGGCCTCCAGCTCCGGGACCGATAAATAGCGCATTGTCCCGGACTCTCGTTGCTGCTTTAAATTGAGTTTAACTCGAGGGTTCGTCCTCCCTTTTCAACTCGCAGTTCCAGCGGTGCACAACTCCAGACCAACGTACAAGTAAGAATGATTAACTTTGCGATTTGCGACTTTCATGTGTGTTCTTTGATTCACGCATTCAGGGTTTTTATTTTCACACGCCAGAATTAATCCAAGTAGAAGAAGGTCTAGTTGGTTTAATCGCAGACCATTTAATAGATAGAATATTGAAGCGTTTGTATAGCTTTCCACAAAAGAGAACACTATTCACGAAAGGGTTAAATTAGTTTGCTTTGATACAGTGCATTGCTTCTGTTGCACAGCTACAGCGGATTCACAAGAGCTCAGTTGTGTTGAAAGAATGTTGTTTTTTGCATGAAACTTGGCTTTGTATTTACGTTTTTGATATGCAAGAAGCACTGGGCGCTTTCCCAGTGAAATGAAAATCTTGCTCACGGTGCAATGAGTATTTTGACTGCAATAAATATTAACGTTATGTAAAAAGATTAAATTCAGGCAAATGTGGAGCAACAGTGTGTTGTAGCTCAGTAATGGGAGTTAAGTGTGTGTTTCTGAAAAAGGTTTAAAGGTGTGGTTAAGTCCTGGTCAAGAAGACAAAGAATGTCCTGAGGACAAAAGCTCCTCCTGAGTGACTCTGTTTTGACCAATATAGGTCTCAGTCATTTGCCTGATTTGTGCAAGGAAAAAAAGTTGATAACTGAGATGAAAATAGTTTCTGATCATTTGGATGCCAGCATAAAGGTTAGGTTTAACGCTCAGAGACTATTTACTGAAAATAGTATTTTTCTCTTTAACAGATTGGTAAACATGGAGGGGAAATGTGCATGTGTTAGTGCTTGTCCTGAAAGTGGACACGTAGTTTGGTCAGAGGGAGTGGCAGGTTTATCTGCCTCCTGACTGAACTTCGAATGTCTGCCAAATATTTACTTAACGTGCAAGAAAGCATGGGACTACAGACTAAGACCCTTTACTGCTTGATTTCTTTGTTTCAACTGTATCTTTTTCCTTTTTCTCAGGATGACACACCAGTTCCCATCCCTCTCTCCTGAGCAAAAGAAGGAGCTTGCCACCATCGCTCAGCGTATTGTGGCCCCTGGAAAAGGTATCCTGGCTGCAGATGAGTCCACAGGTGAGAGCATATGGTGTCTCAGTGGAGCCTTAGTTAATAATTACTTTGCTCGGTCTTGATGGCAGACAAGATTTTTTCCTCTGGGTCATTAGGACAGAAAGACATGGTCACAGATGGTCAGTTATAAAAGCCTTGATTTCTGGCTCAAAAGTCTTATGGGGGAAAACATGACTTGATTCAAATAAGAGTCACTGTTTCTAGGCTTCAGATTCCATGAAATCCATTTAACTCTGGCCACTTTCCAAAAGGAAATACACCGTACCAAAAAGTCATGAGAAAACCTTGTGACTATTGGAGTGTGAATACATTTATCATACAACCCATTATTAGATAATTAGTCAACATGTATTAATACTGCTTAGTTAGTAGTATTACATCTGAGACTGCTATACAATGAAATGTTTTAGTAATTCTTTAACATATGCATTGTTAACAGGCACCATGGCCAAACGTCTGCAGAAGATCAATGTGGAGAACACAGAGGAGAATCGTCGATTCTTCCGTGACCTCCTGTTCTCCGTTGATCCCTCCATTTCTGAGAGCATTGGAGGAGTCATTCTCTTCCATGAGACCCTATACCAGAAATCATACAAGGGTGTTCCGTTTCCCCAAGTCCTCAAAGACATGGGCATCGTGGTTGGCATCAAGGTAATTTTCTTGTTTACACACAGCAATGAAAATGCTTGCCCAAAACAAGCCAACCAGACAATAAATTGTAAAATGTTTTAAAGAGGGGACAATGGCCATGCTGTTAATCAGTAGCAGACTCACAATCTTCATACTTGCATGCTCAGGGTACCCTCAATCAAGCACTTGTTGGTCAATAGGGCAAAGTTCAGACAGTACTTGTATAATCATGAACGATTGTTGTGCCACGATTCGCCTTCTCCCCATTTTCCAGTATTATTTTGTTCATTTGCAGCAGGTTGAACTGGTTTTGTGGCACATTTGTGGCTTTTGCTTATACAGTTCTCTTTTGAAAACTGTTTCAGCCTGTTTTTCCACTCAGGGCGGTTGTTATTTTAGACATCACTACATTAACTGTGTAATTAAGTCTGTTCAACCTTTGCTCTACATTAGGTCTTCTTCCAGAAATAATATTGTTATATATCACAGTTCAATTAATTATGTGTGCTTCACAACAGGTGGACAAAGGCACAGCAGGACTGAACGGAACAGATGGAGAGACAACCACACAGGGTAAATATAACATTTCATTTGTAATAAACAATATAATAGCATTTAGACCTGCTTGCAATGTGAGGAAATAGATTTAATGCCAGAAAAGAGCCTTTTCATATTTAGATTTGCATGTATTACATATATTACATTTATTGGCTTGTGTCATGTTAGGTAGCTTTGTGATATCTAACATACTAACCTAAAGCTAAGAGTGTGATTGGAATAATTCTTTATACAAGGCATGCTTCATACCTTGTTTTTTGATCCACATTTTGTTTTGTTTTTTTTGTTGGGGTTCTGTCTTCCCAAACCACAATCTTTGTGTCATGTTCGTATTCGTATTTTTTGGCTTGGTTTTAGAACCGTTACATTACTGTTGTACTGTTAAGAGAGCAGGAAGCCATTTCAGATTTAAAATATCTGTCCTCTCTTGACTGGTCTGTTGTCCATTTGTCTGTCAGGACTTGACGGTCTGTCTGAGCGCTGTGCTCAGTACAAGAAGGATGGCTGCGACTTTGCTAAGTGGCGCTGTGTGTTGAAAATCTCAGATGGCTGCCCGTCCGCCCTTTCCATCGCCGAAAATGCCAACGTACTCGGCCGATATGCCAGCATCTGCCAACAGGTGCGTCTTGGGACGTGAGATGTGTGAAGATTTACGATTTTAGACTCTCCGAAGTGAGAAACCCTTCCTCTCCGCCGCACGGTCATGGGACCTTGGTGTGCAGCGAGGCGTTCAGCTACGCTGCCTAGCCATTAGTTTGAAATGATGACAGCCAGCATCACACAGAAGTGTCATTCGGTGGCCTCTGTACTCCCAGATGCTAAATCAGCAGATGTTGCTGAAGTGTGATAGAGGGAAAATGGCTTACTCTTGTAAAAGTGACATTGAGATGGTTGTTTTGCGCTGCCTTGTCTTAAAACCCTTTCAAATGAGTCTCAAATTACAACAGACCTGCTTTTTTGTGCGCTGTCTTTCTACACAAGGTTTCACTGAGTCATTTCTTTCCCTAATTCCCTTAGAATGGCTTGGTGCCTATTGTCGAGCCTGAGATTCTTCCAGACGGAGATCATGACCTGCAGCGCTGCCAGTACGCCACAGAAAAGGTGAGCACATGCCAAGATGACACCTTGAAAAGACATTTGAAAGAGACAACTAGGGCATAAAGCGCACTGAGTGACTCAGAACCTGAACATAAGCATTCAGATCTCCCTCCCCCAATTGTGCCTCAGGTCTTGGCTGCTGTATACAAGGCACTCTCTGACCACCACGTGTACTTGGAGGGAACTCTGCTGAAACCCAACATGGTCACAGCTGGACAGGCCTGCCCCAAGAGGTACACCCCTCAGGAGGTGGGCATGGCAACGGTCACCGCCCTCAGACGCACGGTACCAGCTGCTGTACCAGGTAATATTAAGGGTCCAAGTTAGGGCTGTATGATCTTAGAAAAAATGACATTGCAATATTTATTTTTACTGCAGTATGTTCTTACTGCAATATTTTTGAAAAATACATTTTTTACCAAAAGACATGAACTGGTTATATTTGGAAAGAATTGGTCATTCTAGAATGATAGTTCTTGATCTTGCATGTAAGTGTATATGCGTACAAATTAAATAAATAAATTGTGAAAATCTACTTTGTAGATGCAACATGACTTCTGTTTGGTTTAATTTATCTTACCTGACTTTGCAGGCTCTTGCGATGTGACTGTTGCACAAGTGCACATTGCGTTATCGATGCTGAAACAATACATTGTGCAGCCCTAGTCCAAGTGCTCTTAAAAATATATATGTTCCTGTCTTTTAGGAATCTGCTTCTTGTCAGGCGGTCAGAGCGAGGAAGAGGCTTCTCTCAACCTGAACGCGATGAACCAGACTCCAATGCACAAACCTTGGAAGCTGACCTTCTCCTATGGACGTGCTCTCCAGGCCTCAGCCCTCGCAGCGTGGAAGGGAAAGCCAGAAAACAAGAAGGCATCCCAGGACGCCTTCTGCACCCGTGCTAAGGTGAGCAGTGTAGGAGAGAACTGGCTTTTAAATTGATTTTACAAGCGGGAAAAGATTGGCGAATTTTAGTCACCTTTTGTATTTACTGTATATAAACTTGCTTAGAAATTAAGTAAAGCACCTTTGAGACAGTATTTGAGAATAGCTTAAGAAAGCCTAATCTTTTTACAATTTTAGATGTACTGACTCAAACCTGTAGATTTTGTAGATTGTAGAGAAAAATGAACGAAAAATGGGAACGTAACAACCTGACAGATTGTGAGGCGTTGCATCTGTACCCAAAGCGTTTTAAGAGCCCAAAGACAAACTGGAGAGGAGGAGACACTCTGTAGAAAACAAATACTCTGTATAGCAGCAGATACAGGCCTGGCAAACTGGTTGACACGATTGTTTTTTTTTTTTCCTTTCTCCCAACAGATTAACAGCCTGGCATCTAAAGGCGAGTACAAGCCCACAGGCCAGACTGACAAGGCTGCCACCGAGTCCCTCTTCACTGCCAGCTATGTCTACTAGACCAAACATGCCACCAATCACGCCAACTTTCTCTGGAGCACATACAGTGACGACTGTGAATACAAAGTGACCAAAAACCTGTTCTAGATAACATGATGATGATGTTAGCTGGAATTAGGAACCTACGAGCAGAATTGCAATCTGCCTCTTTATTGACTTGTGACCAAATCACCACATTTTGTAAATTCTTTTGCTGACTTCTTTCTGTCTTCACACTGACCTTTGCATAAGGTATACAGTACACTGAGTGGACAAAAGGCTCAAAGTCTTGATTTTCATTTTGCAATAAATACGAGGGAATACGCTGTTCACTGTTGTATCATTTTACTGTTTGCAGTATATTCACAGCGTTTCGCAGATGCTCTTAATTCAGAGCAATTTCCTAATGACGGAAACAGCAACTTGCTCCATGTCAGGGAGCACACTTTGAGCTAGGACAGGATTTGTAAACTGCCTTTCAATAAAAAGGATCTGGTTTTCACTTAAGCACTGAGTACCCGCTGTACGCTGATTAGACAGTATTTATTGTCATGGAAATGTCACCGGAATTACTCGAAATCAGCCGAAGGAGTCTTTTAAAGTAGGAAACAATTTAGTTAAAGCCTAAGTGGAATTCAACTCAGGATGGAGCTGGATTTGACCCTACAACTTCTTGGTCTAAATATCCGTCCACAGCAGGGTCTCACAATGGGATTTTCTGTGTAAAGAACGGCACAGATCATAGATTCATGGCAAATATGTATCTGCTTCATATTGCTCGCTTCATAGCAGTGGGACAAATCTATACTGCAGCAGCTTGGCCACAATGTGTGTTTTTGTTCCTCCCTGCGGTATCCAGAGCAGTCCTGCTGTTATAATCCCTCGGTTCATGTTCACACCAGCCGAGTTTCATGCATGCCAAAAGCTGGGAGTCAGCAGTATTGACTGTCCTTGACAAAAAGAGTGAACATGCAGCATGTCAGGAGTGCAGAGAAAACTAACAAAGAAGGAGAAGCTCTCCTGGCAACCGGGTGATGTTTTTCTCCCCTTTAACTATTGGATTTTTGCAGTCTCAAATGTGGAAAAGCAATAAGTGTGTGCACAAAATTTTAGCTGCTTTGAATATTGTCAGGCAAAGCTAAGTTTGTCTTTCCTGCTTTGTGTGTATCTGACGAGCTCAGTCAAAGCGTTTCCGTTTCCTCAAGAACTTCCCTATGCAATGTATATGAAAGTGAATAATGAATGTGGTTTATTGTAAAATTACAATGACACAATAGCAGCACAACAAGGGAAGGAACTGGACATTGACTAAACTCAATAAATATGTAGTTCATCTAGTTGAATAATAATAAACTGCTTATGCTGGTAATTTGCATATTTTGGGCACTCAGCACAGTGCACAGCACAAGTGCCACTGCACAGAAATATGGCCATTCAGGACATTTCTAACTGGATCATCACAACTGTGACAACTAATGGCTGGAATCATGGAACCGAGATGATGCAGCTGGACAGACAGTGTGAAATTGGTTGCCTCATTTGACCTAAAATGTTGACTCTAACCACACTGCTCACATATCTCCAGCCACTGCATGACAAGAAGTGTAGTCAAGCATCACTTCTACTTATCCTCTGATAAGATCGTTTTTTCACAGATTCTGTAAATACTGAGAGGTCCTTGGATAAAGTGTGGCATCAACAGCATAAAACTGACTGACGTGACAGCTCTACAATCTTTTACAACTCACCAGAACCAACTGTATAAAGAAAAATTATAAATAAAGACCTCCACATTTTCAACAGCAGTTTGACTCTACTCCTGGTTCATGGATGGCACATGCATTTTAAATGCAATCCGTCATCTCAAATCAGTTGAAAGGGGACACTGAGGACCTCAGCTCACGTGTCAGAGTGACGGTCCTCACTGAACAGTGAAATTGCTGGACAGGGATAAAAAATGAGGTTGGCAAATGAATCTCATTATTCATCACCTGAGATTTCACCTGTGAGGACTGTTTTTTTTTTTTTTTTTTTTTTAAATGGGCAGTGTACGGCTTCAAATATTCATCATGATTAATCATATGGTGCCCCAAGTCTTACAAATATAGTTACATTATTAAGTAGTTAATCACCACTGATTTTATCTCAGCAGTACGCTAGAGATCTTAAATCTGTCAGCCAGTATTACTGAATCATTTACCCAAAATTGGGCCATGTGACAAATGAGTCAATTTTTATAAAACTTTAATAGTTCAGCTTAATTAAGGTTCAGCTATAAAACCATTTCAATGTTACCTTGAAGACCACATGCGGTCCTCATCACCACCCATCAGCATAACTAGCAATGTCATTCAAATTCTGTACAAATCTAAAATATGAAGTCAAAAAATGCATTTAAAATGAAGAGGTCATAACCTTGGCAAGCAATTGTCATTCAATTTTATCAACGTTTGAATTTTTTGGTTTAAATAAACGTCTGTACTATTTGCAGATCGAGTGGATTTTCCAAATTCCCCAGAATTGCCAACTGACTTCAGTAACTTGGCCATTAATGTCATCTTCTGTGTTATTATGTGTGACATTTTATTTTTATTTTTTTTGTAGCAAAGACACAGGTTTTTAATCAAATAATTTTTTATTGGTGACTGAACAAGTACAACCAAACTACCCTAAGAACATACACATGCAGGAGCAGTATCTAATGAGCCTTTCCACACTTACGATAAAATAGCACATTTGGAAGCAACTTGCCAATACAAAGGAAAGAAAAAAATGGCAGTGTGCTTAAAAAAATAGGGTCTTGGTGCTCATCTAGACTACGCATCAGATACCTGCAGCTGCTCCTGTGAAATCTGAGAAAACGTTGCGGCCTTTGGAATAGAAAATGTCGACCCAGAACTATTCACAGCAATCTTTTTTTGTTGACTTGAAAATGACTATGAAAAGACGATCAGAAACACACCGTATCCCATGCCGTTGCAAGTGATCGCGCAAAACGAACCCCGTAAAATCATAACCCCCGTGTAGCCCTTACCGTTAAGATCTAACACAACTTAGGAAGACGCCTTATTTGAGGAAAGGGGAAGTAGCAAACAATGGTCTCAGTGAGGTATGAAAACAACATACTGAATCAGATCATACTGCGTACAAGCCGAATCTAACCTGAGATCCAGACGCACTTACCTTTAATCCCCCCCAAAAAACACCACTTTTGGCATCACGGATAGTGTTATAGTCAGCATAAGCTGACCCAGTTTTTGATGCAAACGTAGTGATTTTGTTCGCCAACAATTTAGATTTATCGGTCAAAATGCAATCCGGCTACACCTGACCAAACAAGTTTGCCTTTGGTGGTGATAAAGCGCTTACGCCGAAACCGGTCACTGATTTCGTCTAACACGGCATGTGATGTAAAACGTAGTCTAACAACAACCCTTCACGAACAGCTAGCCACAGAATCGAGACGTCTTTCTACACCTAGTCACATCCAGCGAGTAATTATGGAAAGAAGTATTGCCACTGATGCTACTAAAAATCTCTAACAGGCAACTCTGAGAATGATGAGTAAAATTTACCAGGACTACGTTAAAAATGTGCGTGGGACCAGATTTCACAGGCGCTTAAGCAAGGCATTGGAAAGTTTTACGACCTAATGGCAATCCGGCCGAAATGAGACTGAGCGTCCTTGAAGGAATTCCAATGAATAGTCAGGTTTTTTAAACACACTAAAAGAGGCAGAAGCTCTCAGATTATAATGGTATGAATCCACATCCTCACGCCTTCATTACAATGACCGTGGAGAATCCAATGAAGGAAAGGCAAACCTCTTGAAAAGACTCTTTCAAGCTATTTTGTCGTCACTACATCGCAAAATGTGACTGGAACACAATCTGAAATGAAGCCTTTCCTTCGGTGGACCTTTTGGCAGGCCGGTAGAGAGCGTCAAGTCTCATGGAATACGGACCGGGAGGTCAAGGCCCTTGGATCGAGAGGCGTCATGTCGGGATTCGTCCGTCCCAGGGTGGCGTCACACAACACGAGAACCGACTACTACGCTCTGGAGGCGGTGTGGAGGAGGAGGACGAGGAGGAGGAAGGTCTCATCACATGATGTAGACCTTCTCAGCCTGCGAGAAGTTGAAGACTTCTTTGGTTCTGGGGCACACTACCTTGTCGTCTTGGCGGATGGACAAGAGAGACTGAGGTGGGGAGAAGAAGGGGAATGAAAGCATAAAACAAGGTATAGCTGAGAGAGATCACTGCAAATCGGTATCACGATTAACTGAACATTTAATAAAAAATATCCAGGGACAAGATTACGTTTACGCACAAATGTTTAATTAGCGACGCACTTATTTAAGAGACCCTGTAAAACCGGGAAGGGAAAAGAAAGCAAACGCGCTGGTCGCAAACAGAACTTCTCGACTTACGTTGTAGCCATAAACGTATCCGTTGGGCAGCATCATGGGCGGGTTGTTCTCATTCATCACCTCGCCAGAGATTTTACACACCAGGCGGGAGTTGGCGCAGTGGGCCATGGGAAGAGGGTGTGCCAGCTTGTTCAGGGACTTGCTGCAGACGGGGCAGTCTGGGTTTTTGGACGAGCCGTCCTCTTTATAACACTGCCTGGGGGCTGAGAGTCAAGGGCAGAAACTTGCGCAGTCACTGAAGAGTTACTGGAGCAACAATACAGTGACAATCCACCATCACCAGCTGGAATTCTTAAAATGTTAACCACATTGATTCCCTAAACTAATGCAAAATGGCATTTTGCAATAATTATAACCTACGGGATTTGCCAAGTTTGGTAAGTGCTAAACTTTTGTGCTAATTTTATCATACAGATTTAATACTTATGTTGAGTTATATATATATATGAATGCAATTTTATGACTATTCAGTATTGGGCCCGTTTTTGTGCAACAGTCAACACAGTTCTTATGTCACCTCACTGAACACGCATCTCAATCTGTTTTGACCTGCACTCGTCTTTTTCTTGCTTTTATCATCCCTCGTTCATTCCCCACTCACTTCAGTGCATTTTAATCAAAGTCTTTCTACTCGGCCAGTTTTCAACTCACATCTACAAAACTTGAGCAATCACACTGACATGTTCTTATGGAAATGCATCATTATTTTATGTTGTTTACAATATTCTCTGTTCTACTGTTCTTTGTTTGTTTGCACTGGAAATAACCTGGAGCCACGTCGTCTCGTCTCTCTATGTATCTGTACAGTATATAGCAGAGATGACAAAGTTGACTTTGACTTTTGACTTTGAACATTTTGCCTAAGGGTCTCATACCGTCAGAATGCCATGAAGACCCACACCGACTACCTATGTTAATTTCAACAGAAAGCTACGAGTTCATCCGCTCTGCATGTCATATAAAACAGGGTGTTGAAGGCTTATCGATGTCAACACTAGGATACGGAGTCTTGATGGCAGACAGTCCTGCCTGTAGAGTGATGGTGAAGACAGAGTTGTTCCCCAGCTGGTGTAATCTGTAGTTGTCATATCTGAACTGCTGGATCAACATTTTCCAGCGGCCTGGGTCCAGTAGGTCCTGCGAAAAATTACACGAGGCGTTCGAAAACTGGTTTCTTTCTTTTCACAACCCTCAGCATTGTTGACACATTTTTAACGCGAATATCTACCTTGTACGGGGAAATGTGAGTGTCGGAGGGGAAGGCGAGCATGCCCATCACCTGCCGGACCTCGTCCAGCTGCCCGCCTTCCGCTTGGCTGAAGTGCTTCCTCGCGTGTCTGTGGCACATAAAGGTCATTTTTTCCTCAAGTCATGTCTGCTCAAAGATCGCTTACATAACAGGATTATTCTCCTGAGAGGTTCCCAATATAGACCCAAAAGACTAGAGGACTATGACTTTTTCCAAAAGGTCATGTGTGATTTGAGATTAAATGAATCTCTGAATTGCTACTGTACCTTACAGCATCCATGCGTTTGTTCTGACGAATGAGCTCTATGAATTCCTGGATTCTCAAACTAAACTCTAAACAGCTCTGAAAAGGGAAACAACAACAAAAATCACAAAACGTGCCACTTGGGATGTACCTATTTGTTCAACCGACTGAAATTAACTGGAATAATTTACTTAGGGTCAGATTAATCAGGATTAAGAGGCAGGACTTTGAACAGAGATTTGTGTGACATGCACCTGCATTTACAAAAATGGTTTGTTTAATGCTGCATCAATTATTGGTTTGAGATAAATGAAGTGAAATTAGTGAAGCAAATATTAGTGGATACTGGACACATGGTCTATGTATCTGGAGATTTTTAGTGGAGGTTTTAATACAAATTCATGAGTTCTCCTTGAATGTGAAACAATGAAATAAATCTTGGAAAGCAAGCAGCCTTGAAGCTTGGAATAATTGGAATAAAGAAGTATGAAGGGTGATAAGATGGTCATATTACAACTTTTGGGAATTTATATTTTATGGTTCATTTATACAATGATTTTGACAAGCCTAATTTTAACTTAAAAATGTTAAATCGACTTTTTACAGTTAGGTACTTAACACTATAACTACCAGGTCGCAATGACCACACTCGAGTAGCCGGGGAGGAAAGAGATGTTAGTCCTAAATCCAGCCTTACCTTCATTTTCCTCAGGCGAGACTTGTTATCATGGCACCAGGCCAAGCAAGTGGCTGTCTCCTGTCTTTCAAGGGATTCCTCCACTTCTTTTGCAGTGAGGAACATCTCAATGTTGACTAAATCCTAAAGAAACAAAATAATTTAGGGATTAATTCAGAATGCCAGAACGAACTAAATGAACTGAAGCTAATAAATCAGTTCTTTAAACCCTCATTTTAGCAGAACTGGGCAATAAATCTAAATGAATCAAAACCGACAAAATCTTTGCCCACCTCAATGCCGCTCTGCTTGGCCAGCTTGACGGCGGTGTTGTAGTAGCCACAGCGCAACAAGTGCTCCACCATCATGCGGTCCATGCGTTTTCTCTTCCACACGTTGGCATTGGCCGGTTGGTCGCTGCTGTGCTCTTTCAGGTGCTCGATGCGTCGCTTGCAGAGCTTGGCGCTCTCGTCCTCTGCCTGGATGGACTCTGCCGCCTTTGAGAGAGTCACAGTCCGTTAAACTGGGCTACTTCATGGACTGGTGTTTTCTATATATTTATACAGTATACTTTAGATTCAGTTCTTGTAAGGTTTCTTTAATTTAATTTGCTATTATTTTAAGACTAAATAAAGAATCATGTTTCAAATACAAACCACACAGATGATCAGAACTGAGCTTAAGATGGGCCATAAAAAGTTCTTCACATTCCTCATCTGGTTCAAATATGAAAGAATATCTAGCCGAGAAAATTGTTAATCCCACTATTGCGTTTGCAAAATGGAAGTTGTATCTTAAGCTAGAATAAATACTACAAAGGTTGACCAATTATCGGCTGATATTAGGCATTTTGCCAATTAACAGTATCTGTGTTTAATCTGGACCATCACCAATATAAAGCAATTAACAAGGTGCGCTACTGTGGCTCCACTGCCGTCTCTTCTCTGTGCCGTTTGCTCTTGACTCACTCCTTCATTTAATGTGCTGCCCACAAGTCTCTGATTGGCCATATGTCACACAAGTAGTAGCCAAACAGCACTGAAGCCTTGTTGTCACTCCCACCACACTCACACACAAGCGCAGTGTGAACCTCCAAGAAGAAGAGTTAAAATACTGTAAAGTTTAAGTATTTATAAATAATAAAGTAATTTAAATAAAGTGTTGGTGTTTGTACAAGTCAAAATTTTGACAGAGATTCTCTTTCTTTCTCAGTTCCACGTATCGGCTATCGGCCCTGTTATATGCAATAAACGGTATCAAGAATCACCCCTGAAAAACCAATATCGGTCGACCTCCAATAAATACTGAAGCATTCAAAGACCAATTAGATGGTAAATTTCTGAAGAAAAAATGTGACGACTGCCGTGCTCTAAACAAAAGAAGAACTAATAAAAGATTTTCTTATAAATGTTTCTGATAGTTGACCCAGCTGTTGAATCAATGTTAAGTTGATATCAGCAATGAGTTAACATCCTGAAAAGTAATAGCAAAGCTCTTCTCAGTGACGATACCCCCTTGTGGCCAAAATGGGAAATAACAGCCTTTGCAGTGGCTCCCCCTAGTGGTCTAAATGGACAAGTACATATGTAACCTGTACTGTACCATTGACAAGAAACACAATACCCTGAACTCAATGAACTGAAAACTTGAAACCCTGAACAGTGACAAAAACTGGAAGAACTTCATTAGACAAAACGTGGGAGGAAGAAGGAATAGGGATGAAAACAAGGTGATTTCCAGTACCCAAAAATCAGAATGATTGCAGCATTGTGACAAATTAGAGAAAAGAGCAAAAAAAAGAGGAAATGCTCAAGTGTTTTCATTTATTAAAAGGGAAATATTTGAGTTAAATATGGCACTTACTTTCCTTTTGAGGGCGCTGAGCTTCTCAACCACTCCATCCAAGAGCGAGACCACAGAATCCACCACAGGGAAGGAGCTGCTCAGAGTTTTCTCCAGCTCCGCAACCACCATGGTCACGTGACTTGTCTCCCGGTCTATGTTCTTCTGAGCCGCACGGAAGCGCTTATTCAAGGTCTCATAAGGAACCTGCAGGGCATGTGGAGAATACAGAGTACAGTCAAGTCTCCGGGCTACAAAGCCTGGCTCGTTGCTGGCCAAGCAGTTTGTTATTTCTAATGTACATTAACCTTTAACCTGAAACACGGCTCACAGAGCATCATGGTAAAGCATTACTTGCTAAACATCAGCTTTTAAAGATAAGCATATCAAAGCAAAAGCTTTTTTCTAGAAAATAAATAGGACCTGGAATATAACGTTATACTGATTCTAGGAATAAACACAATTATTCATATATAATTATACAGTACTACCAAGCTCTCATTTAAAAATATATTTTTTTGTCTTTTCTTACTAAAGGTAGGTCATCACGTAATGAAATTTTCCATAACATGGTTTCACATCACCAAGCGGCCTTTTTCATAGGAGTCATACTGATATGAAATAGCATTGCAAGCACAGGTGTAAGTAATGACATTAATTAAGGTTCTAATTATGCTACACTGAAATTGAACAGAAGCTTCATTAATGTCATTAGTATCACCTGTGCTTGCCATACTAATTCATGTCAAAATGGCTGCTCTGAAAAGGGCCTATTTCAATGTGGCTAATAAATGCCATTACTCAGTCCTGCAGATGGAAACAAAGTGTGAAAATCGGTCAGTTATAATCAATCAACTGCTGTCAGTTAGCTGGTGAAGATGAAAGCACTCAGTCTCATTCACCAATATCTTGTTTTTTCACCTATGTTTTCTTCTAAAATTTGTTTTTAAAAAAGTTACGAAGAAAATCTACGTCACATTCCTTACATGTTCTTAAAATAAGGAACCGTTCACAAATCCATTCTCATAATGATGAATCCATCTGTCCTTGTAAACTGCAGAACAAATCTCAAAGAATCTTGTGTATGTGGGTTTTAAGAACAAATTTCTTCTAAAAAGCTGCTTGTAAATGAGGCCCATTGTCTTCTTGCATTTTCACAATTTCACCCCCGAGAACAAAGTGATCTATCAGACTCTTCCAGTAGTGACTTCGCAGACCCTCTTGATCCCAAACCCATGACTGGTAGCTCAACATCTGAAGATGTAAGTAACGTTGAATTTCTATTCTGATTCTAGTGGTCTCAGAGCTCATCCAGTTTCAGTTTAGTTTTTGTTTGTTTTTCAGGTTGATGAGGAAATGTTTGATCTATATATTCTGAAAACACAATGAAAAACTGCATGATCTCAAATATAAGGCCCTTTTTGATAGACATATGTCTCACAGAAAGTCAAAAGTGTGAACTGAAGAGAAAAACAAAGTATTCTGATTTTACCATTAACTGTATTTGTTTAATTACTTTGGAATTACTTTTTTATTCATTTTAACTCACTTTTTATTCCAATTGAAATTATACTTTTGCTGATAGCTCTAGCTTTAGTTTTTTTCATGAACCTTTGACTATGTACCATGCACTGATCACTAACAACTATTCGGCAGCATGGTAAGAAATTGTTTTGATGCACACATCAGCTAAGTAATGATATCTCAGCAAAGTCTCAAAACCCAAAGACCAAATTTTCTGAAGATGATTAGCATTGGGTTTAAGAATAAATGGACCTGAGTTTTACATCTTTTTCCACTATTCAATTATTATTATATTATAACTACTCATGGTAATATTTCATTTTGAGGGTAGGACAGCATTTATGCAAAATGGAGAGCTGAAAAAGAGCATTAAAACAATATGTGAACCGTTGCAGTTTATATTAAGGGATATAGAGCCAGTCAAGGTCATAATAAACTTTGTTTCTCTTTAATTTCCCTTAATTTCCAAGATAACAAAATTTCAGTTGTATGGGTTACTCAAGTGACTAATCAGCACGCCGATTTTAAAATCTGTGACAATGAAATTGTAATGGAATTACCCCAGCACCCATTAATAATATTTCCAGGCTTCAGGCTAACAAAGCAGAGAAAATGTCAGTGAATCATGTCTGTAAAATCTTAAATCTGTAAGATCTTAAATATGTTCATTAAGACGTGTATCGTGTTAATTTAAAATGCATTTTTTGCACCTACCTATAAAACAACAGTGCAAGATATATACCTGCAATTGTGCTATACCTGCTCATCAGGCCAACACCTTATGCAGCCTGATCCACTATATCATAAAGTAGTTTAATTATATTATGATCTAACACATAAATTTGGACAATGAGCCCAGATGAGGCTTAAATGTCTGTTCTGCAAAATGATCTTAATGACAATTATGCACCACAGCTATTCTAATGAAGAGCAAAGGCTAGGCTAAGTGAATTCTGGAGTCAGTGGACGTGGTTAGGTAATGCTGTCATCATGATCGCTATCATCATCATCATCATCATCCATAGACACAACTAGGCCAGTAGAAATCAGACACCACTCCCACGTCTATAACTAAGCATATATAAATGATATCCCTGTCTACCTGAAAGTCAGCAATGAGGAGCTGTAGGATCTTATATCAATTGAAATTCCGCCTGCGTGCACAGCAGCCGGAGGGGGAGAAAATGACTGCTCCTCATTTTCTCCCCTTGTTTAAACCCGCACGAAAACAGTCCAAAACGCAGCACCGCAACTCGACACCCGACGTCCGTAGAGATGCTTCCAGACCTGAAGGCTGCGTGACAAAATCTATGACGCAGAGAACAAAGGTGGCACGCGAGCCATCAAAACGTCAGACCGTCAGCACGAGCTCTGGCGCGTGCCTCCATTTCATTCGGTTCTACACACAAACCCAATCACGAACCCTAATAATACCCAGTGCATTAATCGCTCCATCCTGAACCTCGCAGCAATCCATGTGCATCTGTCATCTATAATGATATGCCCCATTAAGCTGCTTTGCTCGTTCTTAAACACAACTTATAGCTCGGTACCAAAAATCCAGACAACGATCAGAACCATTAGCACTCCTTCTACTGAACTTACGGTCCCGATCCAGCCTTGATCTGAAACAGAGACGGCGCAGGTCCCGGATCGCTTGGCCTAGTGGCTGGTGAAATGGTGAAATCGTTTCTTTTGCAGAGACGACTGCTTAGCTAACGTTAACTGTACAGAACATCCTAGGTTACGTCATGTTAGCTTTCAGCTAACTGGCTACTTGAAAGCGAGAGCAATAGCGAGTTAGCTAGTTATTTCCCCCGAGCTAACATAACCTAGCCAAAACAACCACGATCGACCGAGCTCTGTCGAGTCTTAACGGCGATTCTAAAGGCATGCAGCCTTTATGGCTAAGCGACTAACGGGACAACTAAACAAAGCGAGCTAGCCGAAGTAATGTTGTTTCTAGTCGGTTTGAAACCGATTGGCTCACAAAATATACCAGCTTTTCGCTTGCGTGGCTGCACATACCCTTCCACAGGAATTCAGCTCACTAACTGTCTGTCTCTCTTTCTCTGACTTGTTTTGCTAACTTCGTTAGCTTTCGGCTAGCCCCCCGAAGGCTCTTCATAGTCGATCTCTTGACATCTGTGTAAAACTGGACAGGTTGGCGCGACTGCGGCATAAAGCACTGCGACCTCATACCCCAGCCCGATCCAGTGTGTCGTAAAAGGAAAAAGACAATCACAAACCTTTAAAGTTGGATATTCCTGAACCTTAAGAGCCATGGAGAGTTGAGCAGCTGTTTCTTGCACCGCCATCTTGGGTTGGGGAATGCTGTAGGACGTTCTAACTCGTCGGTTGCCCTTACTGTAGTAGAAAACTGTGACTTGCTCTCTGCTGTCCCCTTTTGGATAAGCGCCGAAAGTACGCTTAAGTATATTTAAATATATATATTTAAAATAAATCTTTAAAGATGGATAATATCGACGTCCGTCGAAGAAATAGATTAACATAAATAATAAGAAACAACCTCAATACGAGTATAATGTAAGTCAACGGGGCAACCTCGGCAAATGAAAATTATTTTAAAAATATTACTCGTGTCTTGTTAGGAATAGTGATGACTTGTCTAGTTACGTCAAAAACGAGTTTGTGATGGAAAAATACTGTGCTTTTCCATTTGAGTAAAAAAGAATCACTGCAAACTAAATCACACACGCTTGCTGAAAGTCTTACTGTAGCATGCAATTAAAACCACAACCACTGTTACGGTATCCAAAGCCAAAAGTCACGTTTAGGGTTATTTATTGATTTATGTTCCTGCATAAGTTAGTGACCAGCAAGAGCTGATTTAGAGTAGATTTGGAACGTAATCCATATGTGGGGAACACGGAAGCCTATTAAACGCTCGTCTTTAAATAGGGTGTGTATTCAAAGTGAAAGTAATCTTTTTTGTCATCTCTGCTATATACTGTACAAGTACACAGAGAGACGAGATGACGTGGCTCCAGTTTTAACAGTGCAAAGAACAATGAACCAGGAACAAAGAACAAATAAGGCACAATAAGCAATATATAAACAGAATATAAAATATACACTTTAAACTAGAGGTAGAATATAAAATATAAAGTTTAAACTACTGTAGAAGTAGAAAGAGAGACTATTTGCTTACATGCTGTATTCGGCCTACAATTATGGTCTTAGTATGTTCTTTTACACTGATTGGGTAGATCTGTAACATTTGCAATATGAAAAATTCTATAGAGGCAGTCTATTAAATAAAACAGTATCTTGTATAAAGTCTGAGCTAACATTCAAGTCGCATCTAGTATGAAACGTTTTTTTCCAACTTTCAAGATACGTTAATACGTTTTTTGCATGCGTATTAATCTTTCTGAATCGGATTTTAAAGCGGAGTGTCACAGTCTCATTTCCTTCCTGACAAAATATTCGTGTGAGAATCATTAAATAAACAGCAGTAAAAGTGCTGACAGACTTCCTATTACATTGGACAGATGGCGAATGACACTCTTATTAGGGCAAAAAAGAGGGGGGGAGAGTATAAAACTTATCGCTTGGAGGAGCTATTCCACCCCAAATCTCTTTATCCATCCCCTTAAACCATCCCCCTTCACCCCGTTCACCTTCCCAAATCCCTCCTCCTCCATCCCCACATTGCTCAGAATGTCGCCTTCCTGCACATTCGAAGGAGGGAAAACCCACCCCTAGTACTCTGGGTTGCATCCCAAACCGCACATTCTAGCCCCCTAGAAAGTGCATAAAATCAGTTGGCCACATTTGCTAGCGTACTATTTAGATCCCAAAGTGTAGCAGGCAAGCGTTCGGTTTGGAACTAGCACCCTTATGGCTGTCGGAGCCAGAAGTCGTCATACGATTGGCTGGTTTCCAAATACTGCTGAACACCGATTGGTTGCATGGCGGTCACTCGTCGGTGATTGGCCGCTTGTTTGCGCTGCATATCTCACCCAACTCCCAGGCACGTTGTTGAGGGACTGGGCCTGCAAAGCGGGTGATGCAAGGTTGGTGATTGTTTTTGCCCCTTTCTCCTACTTCCTGTGGGCGCGTACTTGTCAGTGCTAGCCAGCTGGTCTCCCTTTTACACTGAAGGACGATTTCTTTTCTCCCCCCGCAGGCAGGGAGAGGCAGTTTTTAGAGACTGGTTTGGTGAGCCCGGCTTTTGAGATAACACACTGCCAAGGAGGGAAGTGTTAACTCTTGCAAAAACAAAAAAAAGAAGAGAATAGGAAAAAGCATGGTGGAATTTGTGGTGGGTGTGTTTGAATGGGGGGAGGATTGTTTTGAGTAATTGGTTGAACTACCCACAGACATTACAACTTTTATAATGTAGCTGGCTTTCTTTCCAACCGGTTTATGCACGGAGTCAGATGTTTATATTAAATAAAAGCCACAATTATATCTATCATGGCTTCAAGGGAATTCCTCTAGTAAGTTTGTGAAAGTTTCATGGGAGAAACTGAAACCTTAATGGCACCTAAATTAATCAGAACCTTGTCATTACAGTGCTACTCCATCCTTAAAATGTTTTTCGTAGAAACATGGAAAAGTACTGTTTTTGTGTGTAACTGGATAATGCAGCTTGCTGTGACTTAATAAGAGCTTTATAATGCATGTTTTGATTCGATTTTGGATATCCCGAGAAAGGATAATCTGGGCTGCAGTTCTCACAGCATAACACTGCCTGTCAAAAGTTTTTGCACACTGCTTTTCAATTGATTTTATAAACTGCAGTTTTTGTTATTCTTGTTAGGCACTAGGAGGTTAGTGAGAGAACAACTGCAAATGAAAATACGAGTCAAATAAAACTGGTTTCCTTTGTAAAGTGAAAAGAGTAAGCAACAGTGCATCCTATTAATTCAGTGTTTGATAGATGGTGTACTCCATTTCTAGGTTCCTCTTTAAATGCTGTGGTTAACTGTTTGATCCCATTGGCTGTTGTCGCTTAATGATTTGTTAAATATCTAACACTTGTCTAGCACTTAACCCTATACTAGGTGTCTTTTTTTCTAGGTCAATAGAGAGACATTTTGTGTGTCTGACAGCAGAGAAAAGATGAGCAGTTGTCATTCTGAGAGGAAAAGGCTATAGTTACGGAGTCATTGCCAAGAAACTGAAAATTCCTTTCTGCACTGTTGCTTATACCATCAAGACACAAACAGACTGGATCTAATCAGGACAGCATGAAAGCTGGTAGTCCTCAATCCCCTTCTAATGCGCAAGACAAGTTCTAACTTGCATTGACTTGCGAAATAAAATGTCAACTGAAGTGAATAAAATCACTAAACCGAAGTGATTTTTTTAAACAGAAGAAGGGAGTATTTATCTATTGTAATGTAAGAGCTGCGCCTTTACTAAAGTAGACACATTAACTTTGTATATCATGACATCATCAAATAGCCAACCAAATGGATGTAGAACGGCCACAGAAATGCAAGCTCAGGCTGTATAGTATTAGGGGTTAAACAATGTCATCATCAGTATTTGAAATAGGACATTTCTTCACTTGACTGATGGTGCATAATTGTGGAACTGGTTTGGCGGGGTTGCAATATTGGTGGCAAACAACAGTTGAAGGAAATAGCCGAACAAGCACTAAATAATAAAATTCAAGAATGTCGGAATTTCTAGGTGGGTGAGACAGAAGAGTTTTGAATAAATATGGCTCTTATGTCGATCCTATAAGAACCAGAGAATGCATTAACCACATTATTTCTACATTCTAAGGAAAATGACAGTTGACCCCAAGCCCGAGTGACACAGCGGCGTGGGTGAATATTACTTTGAAGTGCTGAGGAATACCAAGCAATCTGATTTCTTCAAGCCCACTTTTGCTGGTTTGACATTTAGACATCATTTTTGCCTATGCCAGACATCTTGCCCTGCAACGTTGTCCAAAGGTCACACTGAATCATGCTGATTATCTGCTCCTAAAATCTCAACGCTTTCTTAATAATATAAAAGACCATTTCCCAGGAAAATGCAGCATCTTTAAATATATTTGGAAGGACGCCGTGATATCCCTGTTGTTATCATTTCTTTAAAAAAATTATGGTGAAGCTGGTCCCAAAGGTCATTTTGGCACAGCTGCTTGATAGCCATTTTCTCTGTTTTATTAGGGAGCTCAGTTTAATAGGATCTGTGCAGTCGTACAGAATTTATTTAGGGAAGTGTCGTCCCTGCACTCCCTCTTGCCAGGCAGTGTGAGTTTAACCATTCGCCACGCTGCAGTGTGTGTATGTGTGTGTTTCTTGTCAGCGAGGCAGCAGCACTGTGTGCCTTAGACACTGTAATCTTTCTCAGGGGCATCTTCCTTCTCTCCTCTCCCCTTCTCTCTACTTCCCCTTTTTCCTCATCTCTTCTTGAGATTTCCAGTAGCGTATTGTAATTTTTCTTTTCACTGACGCTGTCTGTTATAATCTGTCCAGCCGAGGCTTTTGGCCGACAGCTCTCCCTCGTCCGCACTGGCCATAACGTCTCCAGGATTCATCTCGCCCAGTGTTGGTGTGCAGATTGTTGCTGAACCATTTTCACCTTGCTGCGTCCTTGTGCCTTTTTCACAGTGGATGTGATCCCTCAAGAAAAATCTCTGGCTTTAGCTAAAAGCAGCGGCCTTTTTTTAAGAACAGCTTGTTGGTATTTTGGCTAAGTTGATTAAAACTGTGGCTGGCAAGGAATCAAAGAAGGATATGACTTTAAAAAAAATCTTCTTTAAAATAAGGTGAATAGCTGTGGACTTGTCCTATATTTATATGTGTTAATTGCATGACTATAGACATTGGCAGTGCAGTTTTTATGTGCACACTAATTAGCATGGCACTTCTTCTTCCTGACACTGCTAATCATTTGGCAGTTGAGCTGATAAAAAAAAAACTCTCCGTAAATGGCAGGATGCCAAATTTAACATGACCTTTTTGAAAGAAAAGGAAAATTGCTTGATTCAAAACAGCACATAGTTAAAAAAAATAATAACCTGCTCACCCACATTGCTGGGCCACCACACTTGTGAAGCGACATGGGATTTTGACGACTAAAGCAATGTTCCCTGAGGCCCCGGGTGGCCCTAATGAAGTCATAGAGAAAGGGATCTTATGCTTCAGTACAAATCGGCCTGACTTTTTCTCTGGCGTGAGCGTGCCCTGACTGTTTGTGCCCCTTGACTGGGTTGAAAGCTGGACAATATAGCAGCTAGTCGACTTTCTGACATAAAAAAGCACTCTATAGAGGCTCATTCAAAGGAAGTCAGGGTTGGAGCAGAGGAATAACTTTGGGAAGAGACAGAAATGGTCTGGTCAGTGAAGGGAAGGATCTGGAAATGTTGGGGAGGGGTATTAAATATAGAACATTGTAGAATTAAATACTGTTATAATATTTAAAAAAAGACTAATAACAATCTTGATAGTGAAGAACTATCGATCAGTATTCATCCCCAACCACCCAGAAATACAAAATATTTTGGCCACAATTTCTAATGTGTAGTTAGAGTCCACATCAAAACAGCATCACACTGTAATTTTAAAGTCAACTCGTTTTACTTACATGAATAGTATTCTGAACAAAAACAAAAATTATATTAAAGCTTTGAGTCAAAAGTACTAAAATGCAAAAATACAGACTTTGGAATTGCCCTCTAGTAGACAGAAAAACATACTCATAATGGGTGAAATATCCACAATTTATCTGTCTTTTTAATATACTCTTTTTAATCTGCTGTTATAAGTGGTGATTATTTATTTTCAATCAGTTTGTATCTCATAATATCAGCACCCTGGATTATCAGCTTTTCTCTAGGACTATGTAGTTTATTGTCATCATAAGGATCACTGGAATGCATAAGTTCATTTTCTGTTGTACTGTTTCTCTCCCATCCATCCTCTGTGATTTAGAACTACATGATACTTGAACACAAGGTCATTTTTATAGGTTTGTGTTAAACACAAACAGCTGCAGCGACAATCGTAACTCATGTGTGACATTATCGGATTAATTACAGAAATAGTTTGCACTAGTATTAGATTATAACAGCTGGAGTTTCACTGTCTCTCACCTAAAGGAAATGATTAACTAGCTGCCAAGTTCTTGGAGTGTGACTCACAAAGGAGTATGCCAAAATGTCTGACTTTCCATCAGTATATTTTTGCAGTTTAAATCAAGGATTTAGGAAGTTCATAAATAAGTCTTTTTTTTCCTCCATCCCTCCTTCTCTTTCTCTTTTCTTAATAATTTCGGATCAACCCTGAGCCGCACAGTGCAGCCACAGATTTCTGTAATTGGTTCTTCTTGTCTGAGCAGCGTAATTTACCTTTTGAGTAACCACCGGCAGTAACGTGCTATGCCCCGTTCTGATTTTAAGACTGTTTTGTAGTATGTATATTAATATAAAATGACTGCCTAAAATGTGTAATTCATATAATGTCATTGACTCAGATGTAATAGTTCAAAGTATTAAAAATTGGGTTGGAAATGCAAGCACTCTCTCTCTCTCTCTTCTCTGGTCCATGCCTCTTCCCGAGCATTTCCATAATTCTCTTTTTTCCCCCTCTCAGGAAACAAAAGATCAATTTTGTGCGCGAGAAAGCTCCACCCCATTCCTCTTCTCTTTCTTGCAGGCACCTCTCTCTCTCTCTCTCTCTCTCTCTCACTCTCTCTCACTCCCCCTCTCTCTCACACACACACACGCGCGCGCGCGCGCGCACACACACGCACACGCAGTGACACTTGCATTCTGTGTGTGCATGCGTGCTTGTCAGACAGAGAGTGTCGAAATAGAAAGTGAGGGAGAGAGAGAGGGAGTGACGGAGAGAAAAGGACACAGAGGAGGGGGGGAGCGCGTGTGTAAAAGCTACTCTAGGGCAGGAGCCAAAAAAAGGAATAAGAAAATTGAGGTAGCCGCCATATGCTGAGGATTTTGTGAATGTCTCGTTGAGGCGATATTCTCCTCATTTAAAAAAAATAATCCTGGTGGACCTTGAAAGATGGGAAGCTCGCACTTGCTGAACAAAGGCTTGCCTTTAGGTAAATGTCTATTTTTTTTCCCCTTCCCCTCCTTTCATTTTCTGCATGGAGCCGCAGCGTGAAGTAACGAACGATAATGCGTGTGCCATTTTTTTTTTTTTTTTGCGCGTTTTGACTGTAGGATACAGTACCGTTCCTTCCCCTCCCCCTCTTCCTCCTCTCCTCTTCTCCCCTCCCCTCTCTCTTATTATTATCTTTCCTCACAGCCGTTCGTCCGCGTACAATGCCGCATTCGCTCGCTTATTTTTTCTGCTATTCTCTTTCCGTTTTCACGTTATCGCGCGTTACGAGGCGCTCGAAGTCTTCTCTTTCGCCGAAGTGGAGGACGGGAGAGGCAGCCCTGAGTCTCTCTCTCTCTCTCTCCCTCTCCCTCCCTCCTTTCCTGTGGAAAAAAAAAAGAATCAAATCGCAGGGTTTGGAGGAGGACATGGACTCTCTCATGGCCCTCCCGCATAATGTACAGTGGAAATGTGGCTTCCAGTTCCGGCCTTGACTCGCTTCCTAATTTCGCCTCTCTTCGAAAGGAGGAAATTTTCATTCGAGAACAGTCCAGCTGAGGCGCTTCATAGCTCACAGAAAGAATCAGGAAGATTTTTTTTAGATAGAGCTTAGACTTCCAGACCCCCGCTAATTTGGATGTAACGCCATGTTTTCAAGAGCTAAACATTCTTAACCATCGCTCGTTTTAAGTAGAAGTTGTTATTCCAGCAGTTTCTGTTAGGGCTTCTCGATATATCGTTGATGTGCACATGCGTAATACTTACATGTGTGCAATGTAACTAGTGCAATGCCAAATATAATAAATGAAATTAAACACGTCATCCAAGAACTTTTTCTGCTTTATACGAAACAACTCGCCAGATTCTCATTTTCCATGACTAATCCACAAAAGTAATCCATTTGACGTAATCTAATTTGCTCGACTGGAGTGATTTTGTAGGAGTGCAGTTTCGAAATTTCTATAATAATTGAGAAATTCATGTTTTTTTTTAAAGATTGCAATACATAACAGAAGACTAAAAATGCAGTATCGTTTATTTTCAATATTGTGCAGCCCTTATTTGTGCACTTCTTGAAGGCTGGTAGTTATAGTAGTCATTTAGATCTCAATATTCCACAATCAGCGGAGTAGCTTTGGGTTGAAGGTTGAGGAATTTGCCTTTTCGCTTAAATAGGATTATTTTGGTGGTGTATTGGCCAGATTTGATTATCGGGTGATTATATGCCCATGCTCTCACAGTATCATGTGTTATAATTCCTGATTTGAAAGGATTAGGACGTGTGTCAAATCCTAATCCAGAAGTATGTCAGAAGGTCTTCACATGTTTAATCTAGGACTGGGTTCTGACACTGGCTCTTGCTTGGCACGCGGTACTACAGAGAAGCTGTGTCAGTTTGAATTATTGCCCGTGGGTAGTTGAGGTGGACGCTGCATGAGACTGACCCCGTTGGTGCTTGTTGCTATGAACTAGCTAATTCAAACAGATACCACTCACCCCCTGGGGCACAATAGTATGAACACGGCAGCCGCGACAGAGGGGCGTAGGGCATGCGTGTGTACGAGCACCGATTGTTTTGTTCCTCTTCAGTTGAGGGTGCGTTTCGAATTAAGAAAAAGAGAGAGAGCAGCGATACAGAGTTAATTTTTCTCACTCCTTTTTGCCATTGCCCTCGATTCTGTTTATAGCCTTTATTTGGTGCAACTGCATGTGTGACATGGATTTAGGGGTGTGTTTGTTATGTGGCGAGTCTGCAAAAAAAAGCTACAGATAAAAGAAATCTATTTGTCTGGAAATCTAGACAATGCTAGACTTCACACCATGCCAGTGTCTAGGGGGTCAGCAGGTAAAAAAAAACAAACAGAAGAAATGGATAGCACCGCGTACGTATGTGATGAAAGAGAGAGGCAGCGAGACGGAGAGGGCGAGAGACAGTTAATTGTCCTACTAATAGACAAAATGAAGACCTGTTTGTGAATAAATGTGGTGTGAGTGTGCATTTGGTAGCATAGGGAGAGGGAGGTGACTGCTCCTGGGGTGTGTGTAGAAGAGATTTCGGAGGGAAAAAAACAGTCACGCCATGTTTGCACATGCCAGATTAGATGTGGTGGATATGGTTCAGACGTGTCGGATTCACAGGTGCATGCGTTTCACCTGGTATCGTTATACCTGTCACGTAATTAAGGAAAGCCAATTTTCCCCCCAAAACCTCCAATCCCTGGATTGCTGTGTGTATTCAGGACTGCATTTAACTCATTTCTCCTTTTGTGCGGTCCCTCGCTTAACCTTTTTATTTTTGCAAATTCGGTAACCACGCTATATCTCAAAGAATGACGGGCTGATTCTGAATTAGCTGGTAGAAGGACAGAATTAAATACCCACATAGATCCGGAGCACCAACTGCAACTTTGTTTTACAAGGAAAGCCCAAGCATTTACAAAGTCGTTAACATGTGTTGTTAGATCAAGGAAAGTAAAGCGTTTAGACAGCATTTGGAAAGATTAGCACAATCTGCTCTTATTACATGCACCCAAACATAAACATTTACCCTACAGTATATACACTGCAAATATGACAAATCCAACAGCTGTCTTGTTGGGGTGACTGCCAAATGTAACCTAAATATTGTACATGTTAAGGATTTTTTATATGAATGTTGAGTGGTAAAATAAATACAATCACTGCTTTTGTTTACTACATATATGGGTTGTTCTAAGCATTTATGAGGCTGCACAAATGACTTTATAGACTATAAATCCTTCTGGGTTTCTTTATTCTTTTGAGCTTTGGTTTACATTGTGGCAGTATTAAGTTGCATGCCAATGTGAGGATAATTTTGTCTCTACATTAGC
This sequence comes from Distichodus sexfasciatus, assembly GCA_032718565.1. NCBI lineage: Eukaryota > Metazoa > Chordata > Actinopteri > Characiformes > Distichodontidae > Distichodus > Distichodus sexfasciatus. The sequence goes on from JAVGVS010000114.1 coordinate 222,878, forward strand.
CAGGCAATAATTTAATTTAATGCTATTAGTTAATATACTACTTTGCATTTGCAATTGTCACATCGCAGGGTGTGGACAGTAAAGTAAGGCAAATTAATACAAACACTTCATGCTGCTTTTTTTATTACTGCTGTATGCAAAAAATAAAACAGGCCTTGTTCTCGTTTTCCAACTAATCTACAAGAGAAGTTTGACATATCTGCAATTTACCTAGGTTTAAGGAAGTATGGTTTGCACCTGAAGAAAGAGGTTTTACTTTATTATATTTTTCTGTGCAAATGCACTTGCGTCAAAAATGAGTCATTTTGTAGATGCAAGAATGATGAGAGGAAATGGATTTGTAGTTGGTGCTTCGCGCGTTCAGATCACAAACAATATACTGTAAGATTCAAGGACGTACAAGGAATGTCCCCGCTGGTGGTGAAGCACCGAGTTCTTTCTTCAGGCTGAGTTATTATTTTGGGAGTCTTCCCAGCGAGACCAACCTTGAATTTGAATGTTTGGGTATATCCTTGATTTTTTTTTTTTTCCTCTTATCACGGCACGAAGGTAGAGGAGCCGCTACCAAAGCGAAGCGGTTTCAAGGGCCACATGGGAGCCATTGTTCGAATGATCCATTCCATTTCAAATCACATTACCTTTTTCCTTTATAGCGCTTCCTTGCAGCTCAGAAAGCATTCTCAGCCTGCGTTTGGTGAATGGGGATCGGATGATGAAGTGGTTTTCTTCTAGAGAAGCAGGCAGTGGAGAAGGTTTGATGAAGTGAGATCGGGCTGCTTTCTTCTTTCATACAGGTCTTTGAGAAGAGCAATCCTGACCTTGTCGCGCGTTGAGATTGCTTCACTCGCTGTGCTTTTATTCCTGACGTTAAATATTGTGGATTCAGGCCTCAGATGAGTTTATTGAGGCTAAATGTACATCAATCAGACTGAGGACGTTATTCTCCCGAATCTCTTTTTAAATGTTGTATCTTTATTTAATCACCCTAGGGGCATTGAGCTAGCCGTGCCATGATTCATTAGACCAACGAAATGGAATTGATCCTCTCTTTATGGGGTAGAGAGAGTCTTTAGCTCTGCACAATATCAGTGGCTTCAATTGAGGCCCTTAAATGTGGATCGCATGCTGTGGATTCTGCGTCGCAGAAACAAAACACTAAAAACCCAGCGGTTTTGCCACTTTTGCCAGAGAACGTCTGATTGAATGGCTCCTTTGGAGCTTCAAGTGGAGTGTTGTAGCGAAGCATCGATATGAAGCGGGTGTTTGTGATGTGTTTTAACACCAGCGGTCACAAATTGTTAGACTGAATGACAGTTGTGGTCAGAAACAGTAAGACTCCGCTCCGCCGAATTTCAGCTGTGAAATTGCGTCAGGCCCAGGTGTCTGCAGAACTCAAGGCAGACAGAATCCTGAGCCATGGAGTTGAGATCCTTTTAACAGCCGATCTCACTTGGGGACATGATATCATTACTCGATTGTAATCTGTGCTCAAAATCAACACCTGCATTTGCACAAGTTGGTCATCTTCAGCGATCTGTTCTTCTTGTGTTAAATTTTTGCCTGAAGAGTGCGCACTAACCAGGCTATGACTGAGTTTCAAGATGCAAATCACCAGTTTCAAGACGAGACAATATTCAGTGGACAACCATTCGATGGCTGCCAATATCACAAAGTCTCAAATGATATGATTTCAGTTTGATTCAATTCAGGAGCCAGCAATCAATATGAGACTTAAGTAATTTCCTTGCCATCACATCACGAAAGCAATTAAATGATCATTTAACATTTTTCCTGAGCTCACCCAGACGTGTAAATGGAAAAACAAACTTATCTTTTAATAAAAACAGACCTCAATATAAAGTTATATTACATTACGTCTGATCAGTGGGACTCATTCAGCAATAATTTCAACAAATTTTGTCTTAAGCTTGTTCTTAAGAAAATTAAGGCACTTAATAATATAATATAGAGCTGTAGAACTGAATAAAAACCCAGTTAGCTATTGTTTTGCATAAACATGCATCCAGTGAAATCTGAGCAGTTGTAAATTCTGTTCTTACAGGTGCATGTCAGTGAAAACTGTGGAAAAAGTGGGTTTTAAGAACCAATTTCTTCTTAAGAATGGCCCAATTTTTTCCTTTAATAAAAATAGACCTCCTGCTCAGTGTAATGTGATGCTACGATATGTATGATGTCTGATCGATGTTTTCATTTTGGATCGTTGCTGTGGGCTTGTTGACAATTGAATCGATGTGTTGACATAAATTGATGCATCGTTAACGTCCTTGTTCGCTTCACCATAGGCATCAGGCCTCCCATAATGAACGGGCCCATGCACCCTCGCCCCCTGGTGGCGCTGCTGGACGGCCGGGACTGCACAGTGGAGATGCCCATCCTGAAGGACGTGGCCACCGTGGCCTTCTGCGATGCCCAGTCGACACAGGAGATCCATGAGAAGGTAGAGGAACACTATATTACCTTAAAAGTGCCCTATGTTGTAAAAGAGCGTTTAAAAGAGTTTAAAAGAAGCACAGTACGTCTCCTCAACAAGCTGAACATCTTACACCGTGAAGTTTTTACTTTTGCCCCCAAAACCTGTTTAGCAGTTTTTGTGTCTCTACAGCAAAAAAAAGGTATTACGGGTTGAGTGGACAAAAATGGGTAGAAGAACTAGAATAAATTGCATGATTGGTGTGTGCTGAAAAATGTACAATGGGATAAAAAATAAGGAAGGGGGGGGAAAGAGGGTTATTGACAAGAAATGAAATAGCCCGGGTCTCCTCAATGAGCTAAAATGTTTAAGCCATGAGTGGCGTCCGAATGAGAAAATTTAAAAAAGGTTAACACAAACAAAGAAGAAGAAATAATGAGAGAACAATGTTAGCAATCTGCAAGTTTAGCCATAATTTTTCAGAAGCTTTTATAATTGTAAGGATCACCAATGTTCATTTATCAATATATCCACAAATACTTTCCTCTCCATTTCGACTGAAACTCCTCCATATAAGATTTATAGACGCATTCTTTATACCGCTATAGTTCTACATGTGGCGCCTTAAAAATAGAGCCATAATGTAGACGATTCGATAAATGTACAGTCTGTAATGGATAATTTACAAGTTTTTAGAGGCAGAACATGTGCAGTAGTTCATACGTGTGTAATATGATAGGAGCTTTATGCCAAAGTTCTATGGAACACAGAGTTTTTTCCCTGTTAGCAACAACTCAGCCGTTTTTTCAGACTCCACAGGCTTTTTTTGGCTTTTTACGTGGAAAGAAAAGAACTTTCCCCAGAAACTAAGACAGGTAGATTCCATAGGGAAGAGAACTCGAGGCCAAGAGAGTTTGTTGGATCCGAGATACAGATTGTGGTTCAAATGAATGTTAGTGTGTGGTTGCTATTGAATTTGATGACTATTGCAGGCAAACGTTTCATAAAAATAAGATTCTCATAAATTATGGATGGTTATTTAGGGATTTTAGGGAGGTCTTTTTTTCGTCGTCTGCAAATTCTGGAAGGTTAATAATGGGCTTATTTAAGTTAACTGAATTTGTGAGTGTAACTAAAGGTAAATATTGAAGTTATAATTATTTATAAATGTGCATTCATATTTAAAAAAAAATACTGGTGACTCACATACAACATTTTCTCAACATGTCACTCAACATATGGCTGAAATATACCCGAAGGATTGATAACAGAAATAGAAAACACATTTAATATTGAATTATTTAATTATGTAATGTTTATTTAATTATTTATACATATAACACGATGCAAATTTGTTGTTTTTATGTTGTTTTCAACGTTTGCATGTATAAAACTATAACTGCTACAACTACCCCAGAGGCAAAATAACAGCTGCTTCTTACACGCTCGTTATAGTTTACTGCCATAATTATTATGTCAGTTTATCTGGATCATGAACTAATAAATTACACAAATCTAAGACATTTTGTGCACACCAGCAGGAAGTTCTCCCACATATTCAGGGATTCCTAAATCATGCTTTCACATTAACTCATAGATATTTACATTTTTTTTTTGCTTGCTCGATCAGACTTTAAAAGTGGCGGTTCGTTTTTTGTGCTGATTTGCGGATTGTTTTTGGCAAATGTTAGCGAGGCTCTGGAGTGCTGCCAGCCTGAGTCTCTCGCAGGGCTTTTGCTGCGGAGACAGATGGCTCTCCACTTTTTCCCTCTCCGTCCTCTTTCCCGGGCCTGCGATTATTTTACCAGTTTAAACTTCTCCCCCCCGCCACCACCACTCTCGCTGAAAGGACAGGGATATTACATGCTTCCCTCAAGCATGAAAAGAAGCTCTTACGCACTCGAGTGCTATTTGTCTGGCCGCGATCAAAATCTGCGTTGTGCTGCGCCGTTTAAACTGTCAGTGTGCAGAAGAAAAAAACCCAGTCCTCCGTCAGAATTAACTTGTAATTGCCAGAAGTTTGATTTCTTATTCGCCTTCAAATTCCGCTGTCTTTGTCTGGCTTGACAATTGCAAGTTGGCTTTTTGAGACACTAATTTTGTGATCGCAGCACAAATTTTTGCTCCATGTGGAATCTGAAGGATCTAAAGCTTAAAAAAAAATAGGCTGAAAAAATCTAATGTGGATTATAAATTAATTTAATTTGTCTCATTGTTTTAAAAGGTGGAATCTTGAATAAAATGTAGTGTGAAATCAGCAGAACACCACAGTGTAAAGATTACTAGACACTGGAACCTCTGACGTGTTAATTAAAGTCACCGTATTTTAATTTTAAAAAAAGGTCTGTAAGGGGACAGTATAAAAACGCATTCATGGAAACATTCTACATTAGACTGATGAATGCTATATATTGTTTGATAAATACCACATATTGATTGATTTTTTTTTATTTTTTTTTTATACATCTGTATTCAGTGCATAAGGAGCCAAGTCAGTATATACACATAAAAGCCACTGAAGCATGAAAGTTGGACGTGAGCATTTCCTCCAAATAGTTCTCACCTTATTCAGATCAGTTTAAAGTCCTGCACTTACTGACGAGTCTTCTGAGATGAATGCAAAACAGTTCTGTGGTCAGCCATAAAAACAGCAGTGGATGACGTTAATCGGACACCTAAGTCCAATAATGGCAAGAAGAATGATCACGATTCCTTCTGAGAGACCCCACGTGGAACTATTTCCTCTAATGTGACCTCTGCTTTAATTAGAGACGGTTGATATGCACGTATTTGGGAGCCACAAATTGGATCTTCAAGCTTACTAACACTTGAAGTTTCACGTCTTGTAGAGCTGCAACGATTAGAGATGTAAATAAGATGTTTCATCGTGTTATAATATGCTGTAGTATTGATTCAATGGACGACAGTTTGATGTCTGCTGATATCACAGGGTCTGCTACAATACGGTTTCAGTTCAGTGAATGAGCCAGCGATTGATATGAGACTGTCATATACTGATTTAACACAGTCCTGTTCATATCAGGTCAGTCAGGTTAATATAAAGCTATGCTACAATATGTAGGATGTCTGATCAATGTTTTTATTTTGGATTGATGGTATGGGCTTGTTGATTGTTCGTTTGATGTAGATTTATGGAGTGTTACACCACAACGTTGAGACAGGGTTTTATTATGAAACCATGTAAATATTCAATTAATATTGCAAATGCATCTGATTAAGGTGTCAGTCTTAGGGGCTGTTTACACGTATGCGGATGTTTTTATGAACACACATTTTTTAAAAATACATTTGGGAATTTCGTTTACACGTATGAAAGTAAAAGTGAGTGATTATTTGTCATTGTGAACGCACCACAGCACAGCACACAGTGCACCACAACGGAAATGTGACCACTGCATTTAACCCGTCTGTGAAGGAGCAGTGGGCAGCTAACAAGCGCCCGGGGAGCAGTGCTTGGGGACGGTGCCTTGCTCATGAGTACCTCAGTGGTAACTTTACCGGCCCTGGATTCAAACCTGAGACCTTCAGATCACAGGGCGAACACCCTACCGTTACGCCACCAGCTGCCCCAGAATCCACAGAATCCAGCGTTTTGAAAAATCGTAACTTTGGAGGGCGTTTAAAAAAAAATGCGTGGTGGCTAAAACTCGAGTAGTTTACGAGTAAACAAAGGGCCCAAACATAAAAAAAAATTGTTTATAAAAATATCTGCATATGTCTGCTTAAGTACACGAGGGCCCTAGTTTTGTGGGTCATTGTATTAATTTTCTATGGGAACTTTAACTTTAAGCGTTAACAGGTGTGTAGACTTGAGAAGGTGAGGATCAAACATACGCCCACAGGAAGCAGAGCTGTGGTCGTGACAGAAATAATCTGCTAACTTTATTAGCTCATGATCCTGATAAACTGACATCATAATTATGGCACGGAATTGACTACCAAAATTATCTTTAATTGCAGCCGTATTTTCTCGGTGTGTAAAATGACATTTATCTCCCGTGTTGAACCCCAGGTGCTGAACGAGGCGGTGGGGGCTCTCATGTACCACACCATCACGCTGATGCGCGAGGACCTGGAGAAGTTCAAAGCGCTGCGAATCATCGTCCGCATCGGCAGCGGCTTCGACAACATCGACATCAAGTCTGCCGGGGAGTTAGGTAACCCTTTCCTTTCGCCTTTACCGTTAAAATTCAACCGTGATTTAAAAATGTCTGGACACAGCCGTGTGTTTTTAAGTGGACAGTACATGAACACACACTGAGGAAAGTATTAACAGAATTTTCAGAATAATAGAAATACTCTTTGCGGCCGAAATGATGTCGGTTTGAAGTTGTGAATGTCGCTTTGGATCCTTTTTTTGATTAATTATCCTACGTGCGATTGGGATTTTCAGGAATAGCCGTGTGCAACGTTCCAGCCGCATCAGTGGAAGAAACGGCCGACTCCACGCTGTGCCACATCCTCAACCTGTACAGACGCACCACCTGGCTGCACCAGGCTCTCCGCGAGGGCACCAGGGTCCAGAGCGTGGAGCAGATTCGGGAGGTGGCTTCCGGAGCCGCACGCATTCGCGGGGAGACGCTCGGCATCATCGGCCTCGGTCAGAATCGGCAAAAAATAATCTTTCTTTAAGAGAGTGTAGGGTGTGCATGCACTGTTCCTCTTTAGATTTTTCCTAAATGTGTCCTTAAGGAAGTTAAGAGATTTAAATACTATAATATTACACAACTGTAGAATTTGAACCCAACCCAGTAAGATTAAATTTTTCACGAACATGCATGCAATAGAATTTGTGTAAGAGTGCTCTTCAGCAGTTCTGTTCTTACCTAGGAATAAATATTAAATAAGAAAACATTGGTAAAATTCAGAATCTTTGTGTAAAAAAGTTTTAAGAACAGTCTTACGAACGGTTGCTCAATGATGCCAGTTGTTATGCTTTTATTATTAATGTTCTGTGCTTAATCCAGTCATTTTAATAGAATTTGCATGTGCCCTTAGTAAGGCACAAAATATGTCTGGCCGTAAATATGCCTGAACACAATTTTTAGAGCTTAAAAGTTTCCCAAAAGATGAATTCATACATTTTTAATAGATCACTTTATTCTGGAGAGAGCATCTGAAGTCCAGGCGGTGGGTTTACTCTTAGAGCCATGTTTTTAAGCTTTATTGAACATCCACTTCAGGGACTGTGAAATCTTTTAATACAAGTTGATCGTATTGACGGTGATATAAAACATGTTTTTGAAATAATATTCAGTTTCCATTACAAAAAAAAACCCCACACACAATTTTCTGATTTCCCATTTTGTGCTCCAAAAAAAAGAGAAACTACTGTATGTAGGAGACACCTAACCATGGTAAAATTCTGACTGATCCTTTCTCATTTGAGATTTGTTCTAAGAACAGACTCTATGATCACTAAAGAGCACTGTATTAAATATTATATTTGGTTTTCTTCAGTTATAGTTGTATAATGTTCTATATAAATGTCAACTTTCTTAAGGACACATTGAAAAAGCTCAAGAAAGTACTGGTGAATGAGGCCCAATGATTTAATATTTCATTTGTAGGTAATGATTTGATTGTTGGTATTTAAAACACGTTCAACACGGTGTTTTTAAGGACGTCTGTTGCTGTAGATGTCATGATGTTTGGCTGATGTGTGTGTGTGTGTGTATATGTGTGTGTTCAGGGCGTGTTGGCCAGGCGGTGGCTTTGAGGGCCAAAGCGTTCGGCTTTAACGTGATATTTTACGACCCGTACCTGTCTGACGGAATGGAGCGAGCGCTGGGCCTCCAGCGGGTCAACACACTACAGGACCTGCTGTTCCACAGCGACTGTGTCACTCTGCACTGCAGCCTGAACGAGCACAACCACCACCTCATCAACGACTTCACCATCAAACAGGTGACACGCACATAATGACTCAGTGCACATTTAGAGAGTGACATCAACATTATCTGTGTTAACTCTTCTGAACCTTATTAATTGGAACTCCATTGGTGCATATCTTTATAGTTTTGTATGTAGTGTCAAATGTGTAGACATTTGTGTGTGAACTAAACTGGCGTGTGTTTGTGGGGGTGTGTGTGTGTGTGTGTGTGGGGCAGATGCGTCAAGGTGCGTTCCTAGTCAACACTGCACGAGGAGGCCTGGTGGATGAGAAAGCTCTGGCTCAAGCGCTCAAAGAAGGCAGAATACGTGGAGCTGCGCTGGACGTCCATGAGACGGAGCCCTTTAGGTGAGTGTGTGTGTGAGAGAGAAGCCAGATTCAGATTTTAATAGTTTTTGGATTTAAAACAACAAATATGTGTTGGCAAAATATATACATATTCTCAAAATATAAAGAAACATCTTAGAAGAGTTTTGACAAGAGTCAAATGAATCACAACATAGAAAGTCAACAGTGGAGTTGCAGTGTGCCCTCTGCTGGACGAACTATCCAACAACAACACTTTTTACATGGCTTCAGGATCCATCCTCCTTTTCTCCACCTCTATTTAAAATGTTCATTTATTGACGTATAATATAATAGGGATATCCCAGGTAGAACAGTGAAGTTACAGGGAGTAGAAGTAAAGAAGGTAGAGGACTTCAAGTACTTAGGGTCTACGGTCCAAAGCAACGGAGAGAGTGGAAAAGAGGTGAAGAGGCGTGTGCAAGCAGGTTGGAATGGGTGGAGAAAAGTGTCAGGCGTGATGTGTGATAAAAGGCTTTCAGCAAGAATGAAAGGAAAGGTGTACAAGACAGTAGTGAGACCAGCCATGTTGTATGGTTTGGAGACAGTGCCAATGAGGAAAAGACAGGAGGCAGAACTGGAGGTTGCAGAGCTCAAGATGTTGAGGTTCTCTTTGGGAGTGACGAGGATGGATAGGATCAGGAATGAGTTCATCAGAGGGACAGCTCATGTTAGATGTTTTGGAGATAAAGTCAGAGAGGCCAGACTGAGATGGTTTGGACATGTCCAGAGGAGAGGCAATGAGTACATACAGTAGGTAGAAGGATGCTGAGGTTGGAGCCACCAGGCAGGAGGCTGAGAGGAAGAGCAAAAAGGAGATTTATGGATGTGGTGAAAGAGGACATGAAGTTAGTTGGTGTGAGGGTAGAGGGCGCAGAGGATAGGACTAAATGGAGACAGATGATTCGCTGTGGCGACCCCTGAAGGGAAAAGCCGAAAGAGGAAGAAGAAGAATATAGTAGGGATATCCCGATATCCGGTGTTTTAATGCTTATATCTGACCACGCCGGTAAATCAGCAAGGCAGAGTCGAGCGCGAGTGCAAACAGAGATGAGCACGTAAAGACAAGATGTTTTGCTTGCTGAAGTTCCACTGCACGCTCAGAATTTTGCACAAACTCAGTTTCAGCCAGGGGCCACTGAAAGATGCCCCCAACCTGATCTGCACCCCCCACGCCGCCTGGTACAGCGAGCAGGCCTCCATCGAGATGAGGGAAGAGGCGGCTCGAGAGATTCGCAGAGCCATTACAGGTACAACAAGGACCTGCCGGTTTAACTCATAACCAGCTGCTTCTCATAAACAAGTCAAGTTGATTGGTAAAAGGGTGTCTAAACCTGGAATTTGTTGGGGTCTTAAATGACCAGTTTCATCACAAACACTATGATCACTGGCAATATCATGTCATATTATATTGATTAAATGGACAATGCTATGCCGGCAATAACAAAGTCTGCTATGATACCATTTTGATTTGATTTAAGTCAGAAGCCAGCAATCGATGAGACATGATATACTGATGTATCACAATCACTACCCATCAAATCAAATTACAACAAAGCAACTAAAATGTCATTTGATGTTTTTATTCCTGACATTTAAATGGAAAACAATCTCTTTTAGAGCAAAAAGTGAAAATACAATATACATATACAATATGTATGATTGTTGATTCAATCATTGTGATTGTTGTCTTCATTTTGGAATATTGCTATGGTCTCATTGATCGCTGAATCAGTGTCAATCATTGTATCGTTACACCCCTAGAAATTTCCAGTAGATTGTTTGTCAAAATTCCATTTCAACAGGCCTTCATCTTACCCATGCATTATAACAACAATCTGATTCCTGCTGAACTGAAAAGCCTATTTTTTAGCAAACGTACAACATATTTGATAAAGATATCAAATATTTCTTCCTATGCCCGGAAGCCCCAGTTGCACCCGAGTAATGAACACAGAAATGAGATGCAGCCACTTTCAGACGAGTTAATATTCTGCTGTCTGTTGGGATACTGGAATATGGAAGTGAAGAGCGGCGCTCTGGTTGGAGCGGATGAAGTGTAATAGAGTTTTCTCCCCCCAGGCCGTATTCCAGACAGTTTGAAGAACTGCGTGAATAAGGAGTTTCTGACCCAGACCACCCACTGGGCTGGCATGGACCCTGCCATCCATCCAGAGCTCAATGGAGCCTACAGGTGCCACCAGTTCAGCATCTACCCAGTTTAACATCTAATCCTGCATCAACATTGTGGATAAGTACATGATAATAAATGCTTTTTTAAAGCTTATAAGTTCATATTGGAACATATTTAATGGCGTGATGGTGGTCTGATGTTTTTCTGGACAAGTTCCCCAAGTTGCTTCAGGGACACTGCACCTGAAATTAGGAAATTGAAGTCACTATGGATAAGAGTGTCTGATAAATATAAATGTAAACACATGCACAATGGCAAATGTTTAGGGCAGTTTTTAGAAACTGGGTGCAGCATGGAGGTAGAGTTGATGTTATGAGTTTTACAGAGAAGTCTGGTCCATTTTTACACTTACTTAAGGTATAATTATACACATTGTGTGGGGTTTTTTCATTTATTGATTAGTGGTGTCCTGGAAAGACTATTTATTATCTGCTAAATCTAAATGTATTAAAGATGGGATAAATGAAGAGCGAAATATTTTGAATATCAAGACTTTTTTGGTGTGTAGTTCATAAAAAGTGCTACCTTAAAAAACCAAACGCAAAAATTTGATACAAGACAATGCAATATTACAGTATTACAATTCAAGTGTGTGACTTGAACAAGACCCATAATGCCTTAAGTTACTCCAGGGAGATTGTGACCCTAATTAGGAAATATTAGTCTGATAAATGCCGTAAATGTAGTACTCATACATATACAATATGGGGTGGCAAAATTGTAGCCAAATTTCAGTACTTCTAAGTGTGGAGAAAAAAGTCTGTTATCTAATCTGTTTTTGCTTCCTTCTCCGTCCTGCAGGTACCCCCCGGGTGTAGTGAGCCTGGCTTCAGGGGGTCTTCCTCCACCGGTAGAGGGCATTGTGCCCAGCGCCGTGCCAATCTCCCACAGCCTGCCCCCTGTAGCACACCCGCCCCACGCCCCCTCCCCGGGCCAGACAGGCAAAGCTGAGCCTGACAGAGAGCAGCATCCCAACGAGCAGTTGTAGCCACGTCGTCCTGGAGCGTCACCGTGCCACTAGAGAACTCAGTCCCGGTCCTTCTGTAAACCCCAAAGAAGAGGAGCTCCAAGGCTCGCAACCAGCAGCCCTGAAAGAAAAGCAAAATAACACAAATATACACACACACAAAACCGTGACTCTGTCCGAAAGTAGTTGACTGAGTGTACCGAAAGTGGTGGATTTTTGCTCCTTCTGTCACTCAATTCCCTCACTGTCTCTCTCTCTTTATCTTTCTCTTCCCCTCTTTCCTTCTCCGTACTTTTTTGGAAGTATCCTGTGTGGAAACGAAAAAAAAAAAAACATTGTGGATTTGAACCTAAAGCAAACCGTCTCCCTAAGGCAAATCCTGCCGGTTTAGATTGTAGTCTGTCCAAGTGCAGTGGGCGATTTTATCTGTTTCTTCTTCTCTCTGTGTGTCCAATGGGTTTCATTGTTAAAAAAAAAACAAAAAAAACAACCATAGTTATGAATGTAACCTGTTTTGTGTACAGTTTTTAGAACATGATCCATGGTTTGTAGAAAAGAAAAAAAAAAAAAGAAAAACAGCAAAAAGGGAGGTTACCCTACCACCTAATAGATATTTTAAAAAATATATTAGTTTTTTTTCCTCATACAATTTTTAACTGCCCCAAAAGAGGCCTGTTTTTTTGCACACCCTCTCAGGAAATTATTTTTTCCCTCCCTTTTGACTTAAACCACATAGTGCATTGGTTTTTTGTATTCATGTGTCTTTTTGTAGTCTAATTAAGTACAGTACTTTCAAAAAAAGTATATTGGACGTTTTCTTTATTTTCAGTTCTTGTTTGTTACCTTTTGCATGTACTGCCTTATGTGTTCCAAGGTTGGAAAAAAAGGCTATTTTTTATTTGATGGAAAACAAAGTTGTCTTGTGAAAAAGCCGGCGTCATGCTTGCCTGTTTTCTGTGTGAGTTTGATTGTACTGTGTTATATGAGGCAGCTCCGGGCTGCAGCGCTCCATTGCCTACATAGTTTCCTTCCTGGTAAAGTGGTAGGCTAGCAATATACATACTATATATACTATTGAGATATCATTATTTTTTGTTAAACAGAATCCAAAAAAGAAATGTTTGTGACTGTATGCATTTGTATGAATTATTTTAAATGAAATAAAAGTCCAAATAAAATGACAGCCATGGACCGAAGCTTTTATCGCAGTGCAAACATACATTTTCAAAAGGTTATTGCTTATGTGTGTAAAAAAAAAAAAAAAAAAAAAGTGAAGAAAAATAGTACACATTTTTTAGTAAATTACCATCGATTTTATTCACATCAGCTTCACATTTCATTACAGCTTTTTCCCGAGTTAACACAAATCGTCAGTTGCCCCCTAGTGGACACTTGCCGTATAACGCAAAATCGGACGGCAACAAAATCTGTCATGCTTGGAAAAAAAATTCTTGAACACACAATATTATTAATTCATATGATTGTATTACTTGATCTGAGATCAGAAAGAGGCCCTGGTTATCTCCTGAGCACTTCTGCCCACACAAAACCTGAGTAGAGCCAACAGACAGCGGAACCCATTCAGACTTTATATATATATAAAGGGTCCGATTCGTTTTACATTCATCATTGCCATTATGGATCGGTCGTGATCGATTAATGAGCCCTGTTGACGATGAATAATACGTGTAAACATGCAAGAGTGAATTCGACATTGACGGCCAATTAGATACATTTCCCCCTGATCTCTACAGCCTCCTTTTGTACTTCACATGCAAGAGAGAGAGACAAAAGCCAGGAGACGACATTCCCAATCAGAGCCGTGGTTATAATATCCAGCGTTAACATTATTAGGATTATTTTAGGCTCGTGTGTAGTTACAATGCAGTTAAATATTGAATTTGTTTTCAGTGTAATTATATTCAGTCCAAAAATACTCAAGTGACCGGATCTGGAAAGGGAAGACGGAAGGTTTTGTCTTGATGGATATGGACTAAAAAGTAACAAATATCTCCATTTTTTTCTGTGTCCTATCACAAATGAGGCAAAAAAAATAATTAAAAAGGTGTAGCTCAATCCAAAAAAGCATGTCCATCTCAATCCTTCACTGGGGCGGTGCGTCCTGCAGTTGGCGAGGTTCCTCTCGTTCTAACTGGTGGGCCCCGTGATGGCTGCCGGGGCCATGCCTGTCCTGAAAGATGTAGAGGTTGTTTCTGGCGGCGATGGCGATGATGTTGTCCGTGGGGTGCCAGGCGGTGTGGAGAATCTTCTTCCGGAAGTCTAGGCTGTCCACGCTGACGTCTGTGTCCCTCCTCTTCCTCCCCACACACACTCGGCGAGGCCGGAGCACGGCACGGCGCCGACACACCTCACGGCTGGCCTCCAGGGTCACGTCGCGCCTGCTCACTCGGTCAAACATCCGGAAGAAGTTGTTATAGGCCCCTGTCATGATTACACTGGCAGGGATGGAAGGAGAGAAAAGGAGAAAGAGAGAGATGAGGGGTAAGAAACTTCCCATGATCATACTTTACTGAAGTCGTTTAGTGTTCCTAGATCACTTGAAGTCCTCAGATCAGTTGCTCCTGGCAATCCTACAAGTGATGTTTAAGAGGGATCATGCATTTGCAGTGGCTTCACCAAGACGAAAGAACAGTAACCCACCTGATATAAGACTTGCCTCTTCAGTTTCTGTTTTGAAATCATGGCTAAAAACTCACTGGCATTTAGACAGTTTATCAGAAGAGCTTACTGAGATTGGTTTTGTTTTATTTGTGAATCATCTTTCTCGGTATAATTCTATTTAAAGCATTCCTAATTGCAGAGAAAGTCTTCCCGGAGCAACTTGCAGTTAAAGTCTTGCTCAGGTACCCAGTGGTGGTAGTGCTGGAATGAATGCATTTGGTCAAGAGACAACTGTCTTACCACTTTGGTCAACAATAGTTGTTTTAATATGTTCTATAAATAAACTTTACTTTCTTATTTAAGGAACCTGCTGTAGCTTAAACTATGAGATGTTGAAGTTCAGTAAAGCTCACATCAGGAATATGGCTAACCACAAGAAAAGTGATAGCACAGTTATCCTTGATGGAGATGCTCCATTAATAGTGAATGACAATGTTTGTCCAAAAAATGTAGACAGGGTTGTAGTTGGGCTTTAGATAAAAAACACAATAGCACAATTTGGAAAAAGTGGAATGAAGTATTTAAGGCCATGTCCATACATACACGGGTATTTCTGAAAACAGAGATTTTCCGTTTTCATTTTTTGTAAAAATCGCGTCCACACGAGCACATTTTCAAAAATATCTCCGTCCACACGCAATCGCAAAAAACGCTGTCAAAAGCATGCCTTGCATTATAGATTAAAACCTAATGTAGAAGTAACTCTGACGTCATATGAGTGGCGCACAGTGTTTTTCAAAATCTTTGTTTTTCTTGTCCACACCTAAACGCAGAAACAGAGTTTTCAAAAATCGCCACTTTGGCCGGAGTTTTCAAAAACCTTCATTTTCACTGACCCAAAACGCCATTTACGTGTGGACGAAAGGCCAAAACGCATAGAAAAACCTCAGTTTTCAGAAATACCCGTGTATGTGTGGCCATGGCCTAAGAGGACAAAGTGATTGCTGGTACCCAGCTATCATGATCGTTATTGTTAATAATAACTACTACATTGGTGTAAAGGTCAGAAGCAAAGGGTCTCACCTGTCTGTTCCGTTCCAGGCACATTCAAACTTATCGAAGATGCAGTCACTCTCATAAAGGGTGCACAGTTTGGAGCGCAGGTAATCATGGACCTGCAAACGGCATCTGTACATTTACATGACCCTAAAAACGTGATGGAAAATGTGAAATAGAGTAAGAGAAAGAAAAATGGAGACAAAAGAGTAAAAAAAGACCTGGTATGTCTCTACTGGTTTGTTCTCCATGTTGAGGTCCCAGACTTTTGCGCTGAGGTAGTCTCTGGTGAGCAAATAGCGTCCACTGTGGCTGAATTTAACATCCGACACTGAGGATGTGATCTCTGAGAAGAACGAGCGACTGGCTGGGTCCACCGCCTCCTCAAACACTACACACACACACAGCAAAAAAGAAAATATCAACTTTACTATTATTGTGCAGTCAATAGGACAGCTGATAAGGGCTTAGTTGGTAGCGTAACGGTTAGGGCAGTCTCCCTCTGACAGGAAGGTCGCCGGTTCGAATCCTGGATCGGTGAAGGTACCACTGAGGTACTCATGAGGAAAGTACTGTCCCAAGAACTGTCCCCTGGGCGCTGCCCATGTCACCCGCCCACTACTCCTTCATGGATGGGTCAAATGCACAAGTCACATTTTGTTGTGCTGAGATGTGTTCACAATGACAAATTAGCATTGTTAGCATTTAACCAGAAGTGCAAATAGAAGACATACAAATACAAAGATGCATGCAGTGCAAAACTGTGATTAAGTTCATGTGTGAAAAAGAGCGATTTCAGTGGCAACTACTGATTAATGCTAACGAATGTGAGCGTGAGAAAACCTCACGTTTGGCATGTTGGTCACACAGAGCACGAGATCTCATGTCACAGAGGCGTGTGGTTCCTGCACTGCTGCTGAAGGCCAGCAGGTGGCAGTGGTGAGGGTGGAACTCGGCCACTGTGATCACTTCACTGAGCTCCTCCATGTTCTCCGGCTTCAGATCCACAATGTCTAAGAGAGATGTTAAAGAAATGCTTAAATGTCAGCACACATACACCCAAGCACTCCCACAGGCATGTGAAGGATACTGAAGCTGCGATCGGTGATGTTCAGGTGCCACAGGTTGATTCTCAGGTCGTCCGCTGACATGTAAGTTTCACAGTCACTGTTCATGCTGATGGAGTGGATGTGGTAGGCATGAGCGTTTGCGAACACACGCCGTGGAGACGCCTCCACCAACAGATCCATTGGCTGCAACACGGGGACCTGCAGCAAAACACATGCACCGACTCACATGAAGGCAGGCACACAAGAAATCTGGACTATGGATTATATACTTATGTGCGTAAACCTATATAATAATATACAACTATGTATAGTCACTATATACAGTATATTGGGGCAGTTGATAGCGTTACGGTTAGAGAGTTGCCCCCTGGATTGGAAGATTGCCAGACCTTTAAAGGTACCGTCCCCAAGCACTTCTCCCCGGGCACTGCCAGGGTTGCCCACTGCTCCTACTTGGGTGGGTCAAATGCAGAGGTCAAATTTTATTGTGGTGTGCTGTGGTGAATTCACCATGACAAATAATCACTCACTTACTTAAATATTGTATGTGAAAATCGATTATATTCTTATATATATAAACTTGTATAATAGTATGTGACTATTAATAGTGTATGACTGTTCTACACACACACCACACACCCACCCACCCACCCACACACACACACATACACACACACACCTGTAGAGAGTTGATTTTTGAAAAGTCCTTTATCCTGCCTTCCTCATCTTTCAGGTTGTAGCCTTCAGGCCGCTTGTCTCTCTCGCTCACCTTCCACAGCTTAATGGTCTTGTCTGAAAACATAGACACTGATTTTTGTCTCATATAACCATCTGCCTGGTTCAGAATTGTGATATTATTATTATTATTATTATTATTATATTATTATTATTATTATTATTATTATTATTATTATTATACATATATTATTTTATTTTAACCACATTTTTTAAGGATAGGTTGCTGTGATTTATCACATAGCTTACCATTGGTGGTCAGTAGGAAGTGTGCAGAGTTAAGTTGAGGTAACCAACGAATCTTATTAATCTTCTCCTCAATCTCCAGACTCTTCAGGTAGTCAAACTCGGGCTCATGGCTCTGAAACGTGCTGTACACATTATACTCGCCCTGAGAGAGACAGAAAGAGAGAGAAAGATGCCATTTGGTAACTTAAATTCAAGTCATTTGAAGATGTAAAAATGTGATAAATATTGGACGAAACAAATAACATAAACATAGTGGACAAACTACACAACATGGTTAGGATCCAACTTCTGTCTTTCCTTTTCAATTGATTGACCACAAGTGCCAATGACAATCAGATCATTTTGGCAGATAATATCAATTTATCAGAAGGACCCTTACCTTTGGTTCTCTCTGGAAGATGACGACTCTCCCGCCCTTATCACCTGTGGCCAGGAACTCCCCAGACTGGCTAAACTCCACCGTAGAGATGACATCAGCTGAATTGGGGATTAAATGTAAAACAAAAGTATTTTGTGAACCTGGACCTCATTTCTATATCAGTGTTTGCACTGGGCTCTTGCAAATACTAATCACTCTTATGAATTTAATAGCAGCTTCACACCTCTCTTTCTTTTTAGCTGAAACTGATATTTGCCCAAGTGTATTTGAAGCATTTTCAGGACCCAGTCTGGTCATCAGTACGTTTTGGGAATTAAGGTGAGAACTGATGATGAAAACAAGCAAGTGAAAGCACTTGATTTTAAGACTTTGAGTCACATATTTTTGTAATGGCTTTTCTTCGTGTTCAATACCACTATCAGATACTTCAGTACTTTTACTCAAGTAGAATTATAATGACTTTTAACTTGCTGGAGTCGTTTTCTTTTTAATGAAGTGTGGCGGTGGTGTTTATGATTTATCATTTTTACCCTCTGTGTATTCCGGCTCTAGGGTGGAGAGCTCGGAACAGAGAACAGGGCTCAACATTCTTGGGTGGGACCGGACCGGGGCTTCAGCTGAACCAATCCTGCGAAATGGGTGGAAATTTGCATAATAAATTGGGTTTGAATAGAACAGAAGCAAAGATTAGCAAAACCAATCAAATGTAATGGCAGCATAAAGCTTCTGTTCATATACAGGGACAGTTATTTAAACATGTGGGTCAGATTTATGGCGGCAATGCAGACGAAACCTCTTTATGCATGTGTACACACACACACACACACACACACAATTTCTCTCTCTCACATGCCCACACACTGTCTGAGATTTGAGATTAGCTAATCTAATCCTGATCAGACAGAGATTAGACATAAATGACAGATTATGAGTGGAAAATCCCAGATCAGACCAGACTCTCATGCTCTCTCTCTCTCACACACACACACACTCACACACACACACACACACACACACAGAGCATCCAAATGCTTTTGGAGCCTTGAGAGAGGATTATGATGCTTCCCAGAAGCCAATGGATGCAGACACAGAAAAGAGAGCATTAAAACAAAGGACTAAAGAGGAAAAGTAAGACCGAGACAAACAAATCTCCTGCTCCGCACATGCATTCTCACCAAGTTTGCCACAATCCAATGACACGCAGACAGAGCTGGGCAATTATTAAAAAATAAATTGAAACCAATGCTCAGAATCTTTGATTCAGTGGTCCCAAACCTTTTTGGCAACATGGACCAGCTTCATTTCGGACACTTTTTCTGTGGACCGTAGGGGGTTGGGTTGGGTAGATATGTAACAAAACACAGTAAACATTTAACTTATTCACCAAGTGAGTTGCCTTATTGCCACCTATGAGCCACAGATGGAGTGGTTTTCAAAATAAAACACCACACAGATTGTGATGGTCAATAAAAATGACACATTTTTTGGGAAAACGTTTCTTTCTGTGTTTATTCGGCCCGTCACGAAATGATCCACGGCCCAGTGGTTGGGGACCTCTGCTCTAATCAACATAATTTGCCCATGTTGGTAATGTCAAAAGTTCGGTTAATACTTTCTCTAATGTGTTGACGTACTTTTCCCGTTAAAAACATTTTCACGTGACTCTGCCTAGTCGACTCTGACTACATTCAATTCTGTGTTTCCTTCAGTTGCTTTAAAATATTCATCTTAAAAGACATGCACCATTAGAAAGAAAAACATCCCAGCTTTATTATTTATTTGAGCATATTTACAATACACACTTTGTCAGTAAACTATAAGAAGTTTAAGATAATGGTTCCTTAATCGTAATTGAGATAAAACATCAATTAATTGTGATAATGATTTGAGGTCATATCGCCCAGCCCTACACACAAACACATCCATACACATACATTACTACACACACACACACACACACACACATATTCCTTTCTTACCTTCAGTCACATTGTTGTCACGGCCGCCATGCTTAAATTCGTGGGTGCAGAGCTGACTTCTTCATTGAGTCCCTTCACTGAGCGACGACTGTGTCAGTGTGTGTGTGTGCGTACGTGAGTGTGTATGTATGTGTGTGAAGCCCCCATTCTTCCTCCATCAGCACATCCATTCACTGCAATGCCTTATGGGGCAGGGGTTGGCAGAAGGGATTCCGAGCAGAGAAGAACGTCAAAATATCTAGACACTTACATATGCGTGCACACACACACACACACACACACACACACACACACACATCTGAATCAGCTCAAGCCAATGCATACACGTAGATTCCGTTACCTGCCAACGTTTCTGCCAGAATGCTGGGCTCCAAAACACAGAGATGCTCCGAGGTCAGATCATCCCCTTTCTTTTTTTGATATAAGAAGCCATGTAACGTCCGTCTGCTTGATTCTGATATTGTGAAGTAGATTTCTGTGTAGGCGTATTGGTGTGTATGTGTGTATATGTGTGTGCGAGAGTGTGTGTGTCTATGTGAGAAAATGAAGGAGGAGTAACATTCTGTCTGTGCGTTTTTCTGCTGCATAAACTCCTCCCCCCACAGGGGCTGAGAGAGAAACAAAGGTTCTGACTGACTCAAGCTCTTCCAATCCTGTGAGGGCTTAGACACCTGGAGCCAATCAGCGCCTTGCACTCTAGTCCTACAGTTTCATGGTCCAGTCGCTTAGCAACGGCATCATTCTGCTCCGGATGAACAGGATGCTGAGAGCAGTGACAGATTGGCACGGGATGGGAAGATGAGGAAAACCTGGAGGAAGCACTGATGGAATATTTCGATTTATTTTGGATGTATTGTTGTGGGGGTTGTTAAGTATTTGTTTAGCAACGTTTCATGTTTTAATCATTAAAATAGTTATAAAATTGCAGTTTTGATTATTGCTACTATCTACGTAGAGCCTCCGTTTCTAAGATAATAAATGTATCTAATTTCCAGAGAAATAAGCATAAAGAATCTAAAGCATATAAAGTCTTAATATCAATTCGTTTGAATCTATAAATGATAAAAATGAAAGAGAACAACTTACAATTATATTTTGTATTTTCTTTGCTATGGTTACATATCAATTAAAGGTATTTTTACCTTGCACCTATGTTAATAAATACTTCTTTATTTTTATATTTGAAATAAAATGCATTTCACTACTCAAGTTTCTAAATTTAGTACAAAAGTCCCCATGTTTAGGATGCTTGCCTTTTAAATGATTTTTGAATAAAACAATTCTTACACATATAAGCCATATTTTTTGTACACTGACCAAGCACACACTGCATTAAAGTCATGTATACAATACTACCCTTTTTTCTTAGTAAAAGAAAGAAGAAACAAAGAGGAACATGAATTATGTGTGACTTGTCCTGCATTAGTCTGCATTAGTTTTCATTCACTGCTGACTACATTACATACTAATGAGCGGGTTATTAATTAGATCAGGTTTCTGTGCACATTTTGGCGAAGGAAAACTTGGTTAAACTCACTATATGAAGCCAGTCTTTTCCAGTCTACAGGTAAACATCTTTATATTTAAAAAAAATTTTCTAGACAAATCCATCATGTACTGTATCATCTCATCATAAAGAAGACATAAATACAGAGATCAATTTACTTGCATTTTTTACATAATTGGATATGATCAGAAAATTTGAATAATGCTTATTGAAGTGTGCATGACCACAAAAAAATCTTTGCTTTCATTTCTTTCAAACCAATGAAGGAACCAATCTTAATCAATCAATAAAAGAATGAAAAATAAACACTTTCAAATCTCAGTCACAAAATTAATGCAGTATTAGATAATTTGTCTTTATTAAAACAGTTTTATCATTATAGCAAAAAGCAGCAACAGTGTTCTGAGAGTATCTATAGTGCAATTTAATATTCTTTTTAATAGTAATTATTATGTCTGGGAACCTTGGCAGGCGTAAAAGAGAGTTTAAGAGAGTCTGTACTGCAAAATCCCCTTAACTTTACATCCTCAACTGTGAACTGCTAGCCAGTAATAATAGCACAGTGCCCCAATCAGTAGCACTAACAACCAAATCAAGTAGCAGTGATGAAGAAAATGCAGAAAACATATTTTTAAAATCCAGCCCTCCATCCCCTCTAATGTCCATTTTAATGTTCATCCTTTGTTGGTTGTTTCTCTCGAGGAACTCTGCCCATGTTGTAAAACTCTGCGTTAGGCCGCATGTCGGTGAGGTGAGCCAGGCGGTTGGACATAGCAAAGAAGGCGGCGATGGCTGCGATGTCCCAGATGTCCTCCCGGTCAAAACCATGAGCTTCCAGGGAGCTGAAGTGCTCCTTGGTCACCGTGTCGCTGCGACACACCGTCATGGCAAAGTCCAGCATGGCACGCTCCCGGGGGGAGAGATCCGCAACCTGGTAGTTCGCTACCACCTAATAAGATGATCAGACACAAAGAAGACACAAAGTTCATAGTTTATATTCTACCTCTAGTTTAAAGGATATATTTTATATTCTATTTATTGCTTATTCTATGTGCTTTATTTATTCTTTGTTGCTTGTTCTTGGCACTGTCAAAACTGGAGCCGTGTCGTCTCCCTGTACGCTCGCACAGTATATGGCAGAGATGACAGTTTACTTTGACTGACAAATAACCACAAACAACGGAACAGAATTTGCTTACCTGATCAGCCAGTGAAGGTTTTTTGGAGTAGATGCGGTGCAATGCACTATGGGACACGACGCAGTATAAGCAGTGATTATGGGCGCTGGTGGCCACGACGATCAACTCCCGATCTGCCTTTGATAAACCACCTGCAATGCAAGATGTTGTTAGACCATCTGTGTTCGTTTTGTGAACTAAGATGAAAAATGTCAGTCAACTAACGGTAAGACTGCCTGAATGCATCTAATTGTCTGTCCAAATATTTAGGCAATGCAGTCCCGTCTCTGGTGGCATTGATACTGTTGGCAACTCAATTTTAAATCTAAATTTCCAAATGACGTTATAGCCAACCACTCGTTTTTTGGTGGAACCATCTATCAAATTCATTACCTCACATCCAACCATGATCTTTGGAGTTCTGCAGTTCTATGTGTTCAAGAACTACAAAATCATAACAGCGTCCAAAATTACAGTGTGTATAAAGTGCCTGAAACGATATCATCAAAACAAATGAGCCTCATACCTGTTTCTTTGTTCATAAGCGCCTCATAATAGGCGAAGAAGGCTCTGAACTCGTCTGGACGATGAGCAAGGACCTTGAACACATTTGGTAAGAAGCCACCCTGTAAAAATGTAGAATACACTGCATTACCAATGACTAAAACAGATACAGACATGTATGAGGAATAAAGTTGACTAGAAGGAAAAAAAATGGTGAATTGCCTTTGTCTCAACCTCCTCCATCAGCTCAACAATATCATAGGGTAATGTTTTCTTGTACGGCACAGGGTAACGACTGATTCTTTCTTCTTCATTACTGCTGTAGTGTCGGAGACTGGCTGGGAAACTGTGACACCAAGCGCCTTCTTTCAGCAGCAGAGAGGACTGGAACATTTCAACATATGAAAGTATTAATCAATTCCTCAACATCAATTCTTGATCAGGTCTAAATGCGGAGCACAGAGTGATGCAAAACATCCTACAGGTGTCACAAAAACAGTTATGACATCAGGCAGATCCACATTTTCGCTTTGTCCACACTTTCAACTATCAGAACAAAGCAAGCAAACTAAGATGTGTTGGAACAGCTCCACCTTGCAAATTAAATAACTTAAAAGGATCAGACAGGACAACTTAAGCGGTTTTGGAGACTCCTTGAGTTGTTTTGGCAGCACACAGGAGATCAAATGCATTTTAGGCATGTGGCCATAATTTTAAAGACACTTATGAAAAAGCTGAGCTTCTCTTCAGGTATGAGAAACGCTTTTGCTAACTCACCAAAACACAGGTTACTGGCATAAGGCCTATTATAATAAAGTTCCTGGCAGAAAAATAAAATTGATATAGATTTGCAAAATGCATGCCGGGGCAGCAAGATGTGACATTCTTGAACTTTTATTTGCACATTTTATAAGTCACATAGCAGATGTTTTATGCTGTGTGACATTTAGTTAGTTAGTTTAGTTTCCAGGATTTATATGTAATTACTTTTTCTGGTATAGTGGAAATCAGAATTACAAGCTGTTACTGTAATATAGGCTGAGGCTCAGCATGCAAAGACGCCGATGCTTTACATTCTATTTAGTGACAAGACCGTAAACTCGAAATAATGATTTGATCGTAAACTCGAAATGAAGATTTAATACACTCCTTACCAAAGAGCTCACAACACGCGGGCTCACAGCCCTAACTGCACAACGCCACAACATGCTACAACTTTCTCACAAACTCAAGCAGCTTCAGCGAGCGAAACAAGTCCAGCGATATCGCCGTCAGAGCTGGGAGTCGACTCCAATTAATCAGAATCGATTCCAGGTCTTTAGAGTTGATTCTAAGGAAACGATTCCTTTTTGGACTTCCTCTTTGTAATCAACACATTTTCATTGCACGGCCTTACACAATACGTCACTAAGTAAATTCATATTTTACAATCAGTGCTCAAATTGAGTTCAGTCAGATTTTAGACTGTGATCGACAAAACGTCATATGGAGAGGTACAGTTCGAGGTGTGTGTTTATTCAATAAAAAACGAAGGGTTTCTAAATAACTAAGGCTAAAGTACGTGCATTGATTATACTTTGTTTTAAAAAATACTATCTTAGGAACAAACCAGGTTATATTTCACTGATGGTACTTGTATATCTATATGACTAATAAAGCATTGAATTTTGAACATGTAAAAATAACAAAATTGTGCTAACTGGTAGCATGAATATTAATAACATTTAAATAATATTTATTGTAAACTACCGATATCAAATGTCAATTTAACTTTTTTTGTTTGACCTTTTCCTTACATTTTGCTATTAAAATCTACAAAATCACCGTCCGCTAAATCCAAAAGTAAACTATTTTGATAATAAAAGAAAACCAAGTGTGCAATATAGTTGCTATAACTTTGGATGGCCACCAGATGTCGCTGTGGTCCTTTACAAACTCACAAGCATCGGCTCTTTTATTCGATACGCAGCAAGAAGCATCATAAGCTTCAACTAGGCTTCTGCCTCTCATCCGTGGGCGTATCCATCGCGCCAGTTCGTCAGATTTAAGCCCGTCCCCGCGCGGGATTGCGTCACGTCTCTTTTCATCCAACCAATCGTTTCCTCCTCTAAAGCAACTTCACATTTCCTGTTTACAGAGCGGCGATGAGGGAACCAAAACACAGTGAGCAGCAACGCAGCCGTACTGAATGAAATTCAGTTGTATTTATAATGTCAGTAAAGTGTTGATTTTAACCTTTTTCAAAATCTTTATGAATCTCCAAAACGTCTTGTTAATACATTTAGCATTTTCAATAGTATCATTCATAATCCGAAGCTCTTAATCCGTTTTGTGATATTTGTGATTTTGTAACATTTTTATAATAACAAAGCTAAAAAATAACAAAGAAACAATGATGTTTCTAAATAAAGACATTTAATATACATTTTTATAAAGACAACAATTATTTAACAACTTAAATAATCAAACCAACCAAGTGACTTCACACGTCATCAATAGGGGCTTCGTCACTACAAGATGGTTTAAAACACGTAAAGTAAAAAATGTGCGTCTCATTAGATAATTAAGTGCATTAAAATAACCTTGAAATTTCACGTTTTTCTTCAAATGTGTCAAATACCTTGTTATTGCAAGTACATGATAGCAAAAAAAAATCATGTTTATGCTTGTTTGCTTTTATACAAACTGGATAAACAAAGAAAATATAATTGTGACTAAGTTAAACTTTTATTTTGACAAGACGATGAAGCAGGACAGCAGGAAGTGAGTTTCGCTTTGAACGATACAGTCAGGGTTTTCTTTTGGATGTTTCTGTTTTGGCGATCTTTATGTTATTGTGAATTTCGACAAGCAGTACATATATTTTTGCAGTGATGGGAGGTTACGGTGTGATGGCGAATGAGGAATCTTTAGATTATTCCGTGCATGAAGCGTGGAACGAAGCAACCAACGTTTACCTGCTGGTTATTTTGGTCAGCTTTGCTCTGCTGATGTACGCCAGAAAGTAAGAAACGCCTCTACATCACTACTACATATTTATTTAAGACTTTGTCATTGTTAAACATTAATTGGCGATATTGTCTAATGTCTACTACTGACGCTGGTCTGCCTAATATTGCATTTTTTATTTACCTTTTAAATACTTTGCCGTTTAATTCTTAAATAGATTTTTAAAAAATAGAATTTGCTCTTCACCAGTTTTATAGTCTGTTCTTAGAAAACGAATCATAAATAATAAAATATTTGTGAATGGCACAATCTTGGTGAAAATTGCGTTAAAACAAACACCAAAATAAGGTTGGAGAATGAAGCCCACTGACGTATCTGCTTGATATGGCTTTTTATTTACATGTTTTTATACGTCTCTCGTTAAATGTTTTAATATGTCTCTCTTTAATTTTTTTATTCATGTCTATGTAGGAATAAGAGGAAGATCATGCGCATTTTCACAATGCCACCTACAGTCGGATCTTCTCCAGAGCCAAATTTCTACGACAGTTTGCAGAAAGTTCGCCTACGACAACAGCTGGAGATGTATTCGCTTGGTAAGTGCTAGAATAGCATTTCATATAATGACAAAATGAAAGGATATAATCTCATGGATTGACTTTAATTTTTTTTTTCTCTTCATTTCTTAAAAAAATTGTTTTAGCTCGGAAGTTTGATCAGCAACACCAGCAGAATCAGAACCAGGACAGTGTGCAGCTTTCAATGGAGTGAGAAACTAAAACTAATACAGGCCAGGGACAGAATAACAATTCTACAAATGTGAACAAGCTGTGTGTCTGATATATTATAATTTAACCACCAGACATAAAAGCCCTGAACTTAAGTTTCTTTTTATTTCTACGTGGAATCCCAAGAATGGTTCCTGAAACACAATTTAGAAGAAAACACACTGGCAGATTCAGTTTTTTCTGTACGGAAGTCTTAATGTTTTTATTTTTATTTAAGAACATTTTTGTTATTTCCATAATTAACGAAATGAGGAGATGTGTTACACCGTATTCTGTGACCCGTCAAATTCTGTGACCCCCTATACCTAACCCTATACCTAACCCTAACCCTAACCTTAACCCTAATCCAAACCGACGCTGTGAACCCGTCTTTCAAGGCAGAGCGCCCTCTGTGGTCACAGAATTGGCCAGGTCACAGAATATGGCGTAACACCGGAATCTGATTTTATCATAGCGTTTTGCTGCCCTCTAGAGGTAGTTTGGACTGGCACTGTTGAAGTGTATTCGAGTACTGATACGTATTGATAATTTTCGTTTGTCTTAAAGATGAAATCAGATGGTTCGCTATCATCTTTGGTTAAATATATATTTTTTATTGTAAAATAACAATTTTGTTGTATGTATTTTGGTCTTTTATTAAAAGTGGTAAACTGTGTGTGTGTGTCTGATGGCAAAACGGAAGAGCACCTTTGCTAAAATGTCACCCTCTGGTGGCCATTTGGGTTCATTACCTGTATTCTTTCCTACTCCTTGCACTTTTGACCGAAACCCATTTTCTGTAAGTATTTCTTCACGTATACATACTAGAATTATGGGGTTGATCATTCCTTTACAGATGTAACATTTGCCATGTTAATAATATCTAGTGTAAAGGCGAGAGCAATGTTTTAAAATGCGTTTGGTCTCAGTTTCTTGCAATCTCTGGATGCACTGGATAAATGTTTTGTTTAAACAAGGATAATTCACACATATTATGTATTTTGACGCTTGAGATGGTTGCTCTAGTGCACCTGAACCAAGAGTCCCTATTATCATTGTATGTCATGATTGAGTATTTGCCTTTTTCCTCTTAGACAGTATGGTTGGTTTAAGATATATGTGATCTTATATTAAGTGAAATTGTTCCTTATTAAACAGGGTATACATTTGTAGTGACCATATACAGAGATAATTGTGAGAAATGTTTTTATTTGATATATTTTCATATATTATCAAGAAAGGTTGGTTAATACTCAAAAAGTTTTAACAGTTAAAAGATCTTTTCACCTTTTTATTATTCTTTGTATTCTCATTGCAGATGCTTTACTCCGCAAAATCACTTCTAGATTTTTTCACTAATTGAGCTATTCAAATCAATTGAAAAAAAAAATCTCTGTTCATTACTGTGCAAAATGAGCCACCAGTCATTTCTTTATATTTTTCTAGGAATGGTAATGATTTGGGATAGAGTAGTTTATTGCAACATTTACAGACATGTAAATTCCTCAGGTCTATGTAAAAAAAATCACAAGAGGGAGCAAAAAATGAAAATAAAAAAAAAAATAGCGGTGGCTCATGACATTCTCACAGTATTCTCTATCACAGCAAAAAAAAAAAACAATTCACGCAAAAATCACTCTTAGGCAGATGAAAACCTTAGCTTATTGAGATTTCTTCATTTCTACAGTTGTCTAATATTATACCATTTAAACAATTAAAAAGTAACAACTAAATAACAATTGGAGAAAAATACTTAAGGGACATGTTATTCTTGATTATCTAGTGATTTGTTAAGTATTGTCACTCACTATGCTAATTTAATTGAGTTGCAAGTAGATGTGACAGAAATATGCCAAAGGGGAAATGGAGTCAAACAGTACTCGAGTTTATCGACGGGTTCACGCAGTGTCACGTAATGAGTGTGAAATAGCGAAGAAAAAAACATGTCGCGTTAGAGAGACAGGAGAAAGGTAGATCCACCGAGCTTGATTAAAACAGAAATAAAGTGCATGAGAGAGTTTTTTCTCTTGTCACAAGGAGTCTGCTTTGTGTTCTGGCCCTCTTTGTATCGCTCGTCTGTTTCTTCTCCCATCTCTCTTCCGCTTGCACTTTTGATGTGCGCTGGTGTCATCCCCAGACGATTCACTACAGCAAGAGTAATGGAATTTATTGGGCTGACGTTCCCTCCCTCCTCCTTCCATAACTCTCCCGAGTTCGGGCCTCAGTGGAGATAAAGAGAAGAGCATCTTTAATTCTTTTCTTCTTTCTTTTGTCTTTCATTTTTTCCCATGTCCTATGCCCACTGCTTCCTTTCATCCACAGCCCTTCTGGTGTGTTGGGGATGTAACGCCGTTGTTCAACACAGTGTAGAAACATTTTTTTGCTTCTTGTGTTCCACGCACCACCACCACCCTCCTTTTTGTCATTTATTAAATATATACGATCAACAAGCCATACGTTTTTCGAGGAAAAGATGACGGGAAATGCACAAGAAATGCAGTCTCTTTTGAAGCGAAATACAACGAAATACACGTTACATCACTATTTGAAAGAAAGGTAGTAACTTCTAATGAAAGGGAGTGATTATTTGCCATTGTAAACACACCACAGCACAGTACACAGTGCACCACAATGAAATGTGACCTCTGTAAATGACCCCTCCGTGAAGGAGCAGTGGGCAGCTAACATGGACGGCGCCCGGGGAGCAGTGACTGGGGACGGTACTTTGCTCATGGGTACTTCAGTAGTACCTGGGATTTGAACCGACAACATTCCAATCACAGGAGGAGTATCCTAACCATTATGCTACAACATTTAAAAAGACTACTTATATGCTACTGAAAAAGTTAAGGTAGTGTCGCCACTTGAAGGTTGTTGGTGGCCTAGTGGTACGACACTTGCCTGTGGACCAAGAGGTTGCGGGTTCGCATCCGACCTCTGGCATTACCAACACTGGGTCTCTGAGCAAGACCCTTAACCCTAAGCTGCTCTCAGGGGAACTGAAATTAGGAAATGTAAGTCGCTCTGGATAAGAGTGTCTCCTAAATGCTGTAAATGTAAATGCTGTAAATGAAGTTACCTACTCCCCAACAGGATTTCAAACCAAAGCTGACCCCAGGGGTCAGGGAGGGGAGCCGACACTTTCAACACGTCTTTCGACGGGTGGCTTCATATGTTTACGGTCTGGGGTGTCGGCTGCTGCCCCGCCCGGATCGTTGGCTCATTCTGGGAAGCTCTAGCAGCCTCTGTCCTGAAGCTCCAGGCCCAGACAGATGTAAACACAAGCCGACCACACCGCCTGGCCTCCTGCCAGCAGCCTGCAAAACCAGGAGAGGAACGGCTCCTGTTCACTGCCTCATGTCCACACACCCTTGTCAAACAGTTAAAAACACTGCTGCTTTATTGAAAGAGTGCAGCTACACGGTTTAAGACGTTTACAAGGTCTTCACAAGCATTTGGAAACCATTATATGAAAATGGGAAATCCTTACAATAGATTGCAGATGGTAGAGATGTCCGGAAGTGTTTAAAAAGCATTTATCATAAACAAATGAATCTTCTATTTATTGAGCTCTTTTCTACACCCTCAAAATGCTTTTCAGACCCAATATTTCTCCACTTTAACTGGCACCAATGTGCAACTCCACACACCAGGAATGTAATGACACATTGATCTACATCAATATATCGATTCAATGATTAACAAGCCTACAACATTGATCCGAGATGAAAATATGAATCAGACAATATAAAGCCATGTTACATTGAACAGGAGGTCAATTTTTAGTAAAAGAAAAAGTGAAGATTTGTCTCATATTGATCAGTCGCTCTTGAATTGAATTAAAAAAAACATTGTGCTACAATACTTTGATTGAATTCAGGAAAGTGAATTCTCTTGCGCTCAACCAGATTTTGAATCTTCTTTTTGTAATAAATATTGAATATATTAATTTAAAGTGATACTACATGTATAGTGCCTGATCAGTGTTTCCACGCTATGGATTTACTGACCATTGATGTAGATCTACAGTACAAACCGTTTTTCACCTAGTTACTAAGCTTTATTGACGATCTGATTTTGTGTTGGCAGATTTCCGAGAGAAACTTGCTCTTTAAGGCTGTTTCAAACAAAGGTAACTTTAAACAAATGAGATTGCACGAAGCGTGTTTGAATTAACGCTCAGGGACAAATGTGGGTCTCAATCAAGCACCCAACACTGCGATGCCTCTTCGTTCAAAAAAGTCTCTCCCTCTCCCTCTCTCTTTCTCGGTCTCTGCTTTCTTCCCTCCACTTTCTTCTTTCAAAGGCACACATGTGGCACACGAGCGGGCGACTATGTGTGTGTTCCCATCCTGCGAATCTCTGCAACCCGGCGCAGATGAGACGTGACAATCGCATTCATCCTCCCCTCCGCCGCCGCGGCGTTCCGAGGCCCCGTGCGCCGCGTCTGTCATCTAACTCTCTCTCTCTCTCTCTCTCTCTCTCTCTTTCTCTCCATCTCTTTCTCTCTCTTTCTCCACGTTCCCCGCTTCTTTTTTCATCGCAGGTGGAACGGGGGCCTCGGCTGGGAATAAAAGCGAACAGGCGCTAATTAGAGGAGGGGGAGCGAGACAAAGAGCTGCGAATAATAAGACATTTAAAAGATGAAACTCTAATCTGGGAGGATTGGAAGCGGGGCTGCCTGCTGATCTCTCGTTCCGAGAGGGGGAGACGCGGATCAGACGGCGGAGGGGAATGCGGAGGAGCTCGTTTTTCTACGTCGCCGCCGCCGCGGTCTTTCTCCTTCGTCCCCGAAAGCTGTAAACCAATAAGAGAAAGAACGGCAGGCTCATTTGTGTCCCTAAGCGCTGTAAACTCGGTTCTAAAGCTGATAATAAGTGGGCATCCGGGCCCCGGGTTGGCACGATTGTTCTATGCGGGTGTTCCCGACAAATATGTGCAGTGTAAAATGAACAACACTGCTAACTTAACTGGGTTTTTTTTTCAGTAGTAAAGCTGCTTTTACAATGCTCTAGTTTTCAAAATAACTAACTACTTTATTTACAAATAGCAGTCTATTGTGTCAAAAGAGTGTCACAGCGCACCCTTGGCAGCTGCAAACCGGAGTCTGAGGATGGATTTGAGTGTAGCTTATTCAAACCGAAAAACACACACTACCTCCAAAATGTAGTTAAAACCTTATTGTGATTTGACTTTAGATTGTTAAAAAATATTGATTTTCTTAATAACATCGTGTATTTTATATATATATATATATATATATATATATATATATATATATATATATATATATTATATATATAATTATTATTTATTTATTTATTTTTTTAATAAATTAATGGCTTGGATGTAGTTAACTACTATATAAAAACAGTAGCTTGGCTGTAGCTTAGGTACGTTTAATCAAAAGGAGCATGGAGCTGGAAAAGCTACCGTTTAAAAGTTGCTTCCCCAAATTGATTTTTTTTTTTTTAATGGCAACTACAAGGATGTGAGTGTCTGCTCTAGACTTGCCTCCTCTCCTTGAGGTCAGTTTTTTCTTCACACTCAGGCTCCAAATGGCCTCCCGGAGCCCAGAGCCATTCATCATTGGCAGATACGTTATCCGTGCCCTGGGAAGAGCCCCCTTGAGGGTTCCAGCATCGGGCAACTCGCTTCGGTCACTGGCAGAAAACAGGCTGGACACCACCCCAGCTACAGCCAACATGGAGTCTGAACAGCAAACACTCCTGACCCTCGTCTCTGGTCCAGGTATAGAAACAGAGTCGCATCTACTCTGTTCACTCTAGTGGAACATTTTTTAAACAGTAATAGCGGATCATGAAGTCTCTTAATAGTTCCTGGAAGTTAGTGGCAAATACTGATAGTGCGGTAGTTTTGCAGCAGACCACATTCTTTTTGATGCACTTATAAATGACAAGACGTTTACAAAAGAAGACTGAATTTTATCACGTCTGAATAAGCTTGACGTGCAAAATAAAACATGTCAGTGACATAATACCTGTGCAATTAATCGACTTAGGGAATATTAACTCATAACTTGCATTGGCAACAGCATGCTGCTGGTTGATTGTGTCATCAGTTATGCTTTGCATTTTTGGGGGGTTTGGGTTGGCATTGTAGCTACATGTTTAAGGTGTCATTGCGAACACAAATAATTGTTGATTAAGTCATAAATTGACATTTCATTGTTCACTGCTAAAGTTGTCACGTATGGTTAATATGAACATATTGTTTGTGATAACTGTCATTTCAAAGGTATTGTATCTGTCACGGCTGTCATGCTGTGCTCATGTCTCTGAGCGTCCGCAGAAAGACTCTAAGAGCATTTACTGTTTTGTTTGGGCCATCGTGCCAGTTTTGATTGTATTAATAAAGGATGGCTTTCTTAAAGTGTGCCAACTATTTGTTCTTCACACCCACAGCGGGTGTGACAGTAGCTACACATTTAAAGTACGGTTAGCAATGTAACAGTCAATTCCTGTAAACCTATTTACATTTATATTTATGGCATTTCGCAGACATTGTTACTTAATTCTATGTTATAATTTCTGGGACAGTCTCTCTGGAGCAACTTAGAGTTAAGGATCTTGCTCAGGGATCCAATTAAGGTAGGATTTGAACACAGAACCTCTTGGTTTGGACCAAAGTTTCACCCCATAATGAATGTAACAATGAAAAAATATTTGGAAATCAGCATTAGCCAAAATCATGGGCAAAGAGTTCCTTTTTGACTCACAGTGCAAATTAAGATGCATGCGTGAATAGAAGAACATCTCAGTCCATAATTGCTAAGGTAATCTTCAGAAATCCTTGGTTTCTTGGTTTGGATCCTCTTATAATTGGATAGCAGAATAATCGAGTTCCCTGTCATTTATCTCAATCTAAATTTATCCCTGTGCCTCGCTGAGACTGGGTTGGGTTTCAGGGCATTGCTTTGCCAACCGTCGCCGCCTGTCTCCGCAACGTCCATCTGACAGTCTCCCGTAAACTCCCCAACCAGTGCTGTTTGGATTCTCACGTCCCGCTCTCTCGCTTCACTCTTTTTTTCCTAAGTGTCTGTTTGCTATTGACACAGACAGGCTGCCTCCTGCCTGTTTGGCGCTAGCGCTCACCTTTCCATCATGAGCGCATCTCATGTTCATGTAACAGGTGCTATAAACTTGGGGTGTACTGGCGCATCGATCTATGTCGATACATTCAAAGATCAACAAGCCCATAATACTGATCCAAGATAAAAACGTTGATGAACATCATATTATTATATCACTATATATTGATCAGGAGGTTTTTATTATATTTTTTTCACTTAAATGCCTGGTTGATCTCAAGAATAAAAATGTTATTTTTTTCATTGCTTTTTGTAAGTTGAAATGAACAGAAGCGATTGTGTTACATCAGCTTACGATATTGTCCCACACCAATCGCTGGCCCCTAAATTGACTCGAATCAAAATTGTATCGTAGCAGACTTTGTGATATTGGCAGATATTGAATAACACTCTATTGAATCACTATGACATCTTATCTTGATTTACACCCTACCAAATTCCTTCAGGCTAACATAGTTTGTTGAAATTTGGTCCATAATGCCAATTATCTTATATAAAGTAAGCTTTTTAGCGATTCTCAGCTCAGTGACCTTTATTATAGTTCAGTGTAAGAAATCTATGCTAATTTAGGCTAGATGATTTTCTATTAATATTTAAACACAAATTTGTAATGACACTCGATGGCAGCTGCAGCTTACAGGAGGTGTCTTTGCTTCCACAAGCAGCCGCAACACTGTACAAAAGAGTAATCCATTAAACCTTTAAAGTGTTGGCCCGACTGCTTATAAAGCCGTCTGGAGTTCCTCAGGGGGTTCTATCAGGTGAAACAGATGTGCCTAACAGCTGGAACAAGAGCTCCACTCCAGCAATAGCTGCTAACGTTTCGGTGTGATACCGTCTGCTAGCTGCTCTGTCGCCAGCCTTAGCTTCAGAAAGGAGAAATGTGACACATGCAGCGTGTTGGGAAAACTACTTTTAAATGATAGCTTTTCAAGCTGCAAGCTACTTATGATTAAAAGCAGGCAACTACACATAAGCTACCGTTTTAATATATTAGTTAGCTACAAGACAAAGCCAAAGAGAAAAAGCAGAAGCCACAAATTTATTCTTCTATCTTCACCAAGGTGGTCTCCACACTCCGACTTCATCTCACAGCTGCCAAACTCCCCAACACTACACACACCATAATGTGTCACTCATCTCAAGGTGTATCTTAAGCTGATACTTCTAACTTCTAGCAGAGTTATTCAAGCACGTCAGATTAACACTTGAGTTAAGCCCAAATAAATGACCGCTTAACTCATACCACATGCAATTAATAACCTGTATGAACTTGTTTGAGGCTGGTTCTCTCGGACCACATCTAAGGGAACCAGACGGCCTTTCCAGTCCCCTTCCGAACCACATAGAGCCGGATGTCCTTTATGCCTTACACCTCGCTCATTTGGGTTGCACATGTGCTCACTTCCGATGTATAGGGACCTGATGTACGGCGTTGCTCTCGAGACTGAACCAATGCCTCGTAAAAAAAAAAGGTACCGGTCAATTTCCTCTCCTTTCCTCCTTTTTTAATATCATTGGGAGGAAGTGTACATTTAAAAGGTAGAACCCAAGCCAGGGTTCAACAATAGATTGAATGCAGGATTTTCAGGCACAGATAGAGAAAGAGGTATATGACCAAAATTGGTTGCAGAATCATTTTGAGGGAAGAGCAATGGCCTCATTTCCCAATAAATTTTTGAAGAAAGTGTTTTCTTCAATTTATTCTTAAGAAAATTAAGACATATAAATAGTATATACTGTAGAACTGAACAAAACCCAGTAAGATAATGTTTTGCACAAACATTAGCTTATTGGGATTTACTCAGTTCTACATTAAATTATATTCTGTTCTTACCTTGATAGAAAACATTGATGAATATCAGAATCTTCATAAAAGTGGGTTTCAAAAACAAATTTCTTCTCAAGAACAGTTGGTTTTTCGGAAAGATTTTCTAAAGAAAAGTTGGATTTGTGACAAGTTTGTTCTTTGAATAGTGAATGTTCACATTTAAACAGAGTTTAACAAAACCCAATACATTGTTTTGCAATAAAATTTGTCATAGGGTGCTGTTCAGCATTCATAGATTCCGTTCTGTAAGAAACATGAGATCTTGATGATAACTGTGAAGTGTTTTTTAGAACAAATTTCCTCTTAAGAATGGTCCTATTTTTTCCACCATTTTTGTAGCTTGTTTTGGAGTCGAACGTGGGAATGGGCTCAGCGTTTTTTTTTCCGAGGCCAACCTGCTCATTGATTTAAAGACTCTCTGACAGCCATGTTTCTTTGATGAGGCCTGTCAGCCCTAGTTAGCGCCAGCCAGCTTTCCCTGACAATTGATCAGGGAAAGCTCTCTTTCTCTCTCTCTCTCTCTCACACTCTCTTCCTCTCTCTCTCTCTCTCTCTCTCTCTCTCTCTCTCACACTCTCTTCCTCTCTCTCTCTCTCTCTCTCTCTCTTTCTCAAACATTACCATCCATGTACTGTTGAACTTTCGGCTAGAGCTCAAACTTTTGGCTCTTGAACGTCATTTCACAAAGGAGTGCAGAGAGACAGATGTAACTCATCTCACATGGCTGCTGACATTTTGATTTGTTTACGCCACCCTCCGATCCAGCTTGATGCTGTCATGCTAAAGATATCGTGTTCTGAGCTGAAACGCTACATCACTTGGAGCGAGTGATCTTCGGCATGTGAGAGCTCTTACTCCGAATATATTTCGCCCGTTTAAGAAGTTGTAGGTAAATCTACTCAGACATGAGAGCTTTTGGGTCATGAGCTTCTGAATGAAGATGAACCAGTTGAACTTCCCACCCGTATTTTAACCGTCTTAAGAATTCTTACTGTCAATTTTCTGAGCGTCATTAAGAGCTATAATTAACATATAAGAAATGGAACCTATAATTAACATTCGATCCAAGCTAGTATAAAGGCACAACACACAAGGCACAATGCTTTGCTGTATTCAGACAGCAGTTAGTGCGGTAAGATTAAAATGACTCAGTATGCACACGCGCACACACACACACACACATTTGTCTTGCTATCCTTGTATGGTACTTTCTTTGACTCCTATAATGACTAGATGTACATAATACTACAGCCACACCTAACTTAACCCCAACATCCTAACATTATCCTCAATAGCCAAAAGCAAGTATTTCCTCTCTCTCTTTTTTCTAAGTTTTATCAGTAAAATCTGCAGCTTTTATATAAGGTCAATTTTCCTGATGAAGACACAACAGTGTTGCAAATCGACAAAAATCTTACTTTTTCTTGTCTTTTAAGACACCATGAGCTTCCCACAAATATCAAAAACCTACTTCCTTTCTCTCTGTCACATACACCTACAAACACACACATACACACTGAATCCAGTTTCATCTGTTTTTGGACCAACATGTAAATTGAGGGAGAAAAAGTGATGGAACGCAGTGAAAATTCCCCCAGTTGTGTAAAAGAGGGCAGTGCTGATGGAACTCTAGAAATAAGAGCTTGAGGAGAGAGTGTGGTTCACCATAATTACCAAGCTCTTAAACCCTGGCTCAGATACTGTCTGACTGCTGCGCTGCCCGACACAGACACACACTCACACACGCCCACATATATACACGCCTATGTCTGGTACAACCAATCTGTGTTTTTCACTCAATTTTCACAACACATGTCTACAACAATAAAAGGCATGTTACAAGACGTATAAGACTTCTCACTTAAAAACATGTTTTCAGTTTTGCAGTTCTAGAAGAGGTGGCTTTCCAAAGGCAGGGCTTAACCCAAGCTGTGGAAACTACAGGATAATGTCACTTAGCATGTAATACATTTTAATGATTACATGCGTGATAGCAGACATCCTATAGATTTATGAACTCTTCCTTTTAGAATAGTTAAGGTTATTTGAGAATTTTTGAGGAATGACAATGATGGCAAAACTTCTATATTAATGGCTTTCTAAAGATGATTTTTTTATGTGCGGACCAGTCTTCATAAGATAAAGAATCATTTATGGAAAATCTCCAAGATTTTTCTTTTAGTATAGATCTAGTAATTATGGAATTCAGTAAAAGTACCCCACAATGATAGCAAGACATGGATGTGTGTATGTGTGTGTTAGAAAGAAAGAGAGAGAAAAGAGAGCCTGTCTGCCTGATCGACATATCGTATAATCAGAATGGTTACAGCAGGTCACAGCTGTGCTCTAACGGGGTTGCAGGTGTTTCTCTGAAAAAATAAAAAAGTGGATGGAGGCTGATTATAGCTGTCATTGGAAAATGATTACGAGAACTTTCAGAAACAATTCTGCATTTCACTTTTCCCTGACTGCCACTGCAGCAATCAATGGTCATTTTTAAGGGTTTCAGGTCTTCCTGGCAATTTTTACACTGTGAAATGAACCGAATGAATTAGACAGCAACATGGATGTCTGTACTTTTGAAAAAACGTCATTTATAATGTGCTTATATAGAATCATTGAACATAAATACAGTTGCGGTTATCTAGTGGTAGGATGTTCTCTAAGAACCAAGAGGTCATAAGTTTAAATCCAGGTCTATACTACTGCTATAATGACCACCAATGGGCCCTTGAGCAACTTTAGCCCCAATTAGCTCGAGGGAGACTGCCCCTGTAATTAGGAAGAGTAAGTCTGTCTGGATAAGAGCATTTTTATTAATGCTGTTAATATGTTTTGGTTTGATTTTCAGTTTTTGAGAGCCCCTATGCTTCATTATTATGTTCAGAGGCCATTTGTTTTGGCCACAAGGGCCCTTAAGGAAGTGTACGCTCCCCAAATTATACGTCTTATTAATAAGGTATGACATCACTAAGAGAAACAAAAACATTTCCCTTCCAGCTCATGCTGTAGTGGTCCCAGGATAAGTCTATCAGCAGAATTCCCCTTTCTCTGTAAATATTATTTCAGCAGCAGAGTAAATTTCAGCCCAAAAACCTTTTCAAAACCTTGTTACTACTATTGTATTCCAGAAAGAAGACTTTTAAAACATGACAACAGGTATATTGTATTTCTTGGACAGCTGTACAGGTCTGAAGACCAGATGTGGACCACAAAGCACTGATATATGCCACTCTAGATATGAACGTTTGCTAAATGTTGTAAATGTAAATGCAAATAAATAGTTTTTAGAAATATACAAGAAACAGTTGAGTTTGGATTAACACAGAGGGGTCTTTATGAGTCTGTAGGGTTGTTTTATGAGGCCCAGCTTCCTTCACCCCCACCCTGGAGGCCATCACTTTGGGCTGGGTTCTCTCTGTGGTCAGGGCAGCGCCTGGCAAGGAGACCGGAGTCAGACGACGCGCTCGACTCCCACTGCACCCACCATTAGTCGTGATCTCAGAGGCCCTCGACCACGTCTGGGCGGCTTAAAATTTACACGGTGCCCCTCGCTGACAGCTTTGTGAAAGCTCTGCACACACACACACACCTAGAACATTTTTAGAGGTGTGTCTTGAGAGTCAGTCTGAGGTTTCCTGGATCGAGTCATGTTTTTTACATCATATTAGTGTTGTATTTCTTTAAATGATAGCTATTCATTTTTTTATGACTTTATGACTAAGTGGGTTTGGGTATGTTTAAATAGTAATTTATGTTTTTTTGACCAAAAATGAAGACTGTACAGTAAGTGTGTGTTTGTGTGTATGATGGGTGGGTCAGTGTTGTGATATTGAGTGCTTGGTGAGGACCACTATGTTAGGAAACCATTACTTTTTGATGTAGTTTGGAATTTTTAGCAGACTCATTTTTTTAAAATTAATTAATAAAATAGGCATAATATTTCATTTGGTTTACTGAGGATAAGGTTAGGTTCAGGGCAAATTTACATTTAGTTACCCTAATTCTTAATGTTAGTGGTATTGTTAAACTTCTGTTAAACATAGGTACATAAATAATACTTATGTGAAGTTTTAACAGTCACTGTTTTACAATGTTAGTTCAACAAGAAACATTTGTATGTGTGGGTGGATTTTACGGTGGTTGTTAGGGCCTGGATATGGTCCGCTAAAAGACGGGCAGACCTGAGATTTGTCCGATTTTTGGGCCTTTGAAGGCGTTATGTATACGTGTGTATATATGTGCTTGCACAAAGGAGGACAGCACTTGAACCATCCTAATTATTCAGAGTCGAGGTCCATCTCTAACTCCAGCACTAGAGGGAAAATGGAGGGCTGTTCAGCTGTCTGAGTGTGGCAGTGTTGACTCTTCATCACACGATCGAGTCGACTCCTCATCCTCCATCTGCCCTGATGATTCCTATTATAAGAGCAAACAGAGTTGGTTTAATGATGCATATCAACACAGAAGCTACTGCTTTGTGGCAACAACAGAAAGAGACTAAAGTCTTATAAGCAGTGTTGGGAAACTGCTTCAAGTGTTGGTAGCTTCAAGTTATAAGCTAAATTCTGATTAAAAGTAGCAAAGCTACAACCAAGCTACTGTTTTAACTTAGTTAGCTGCGCTACAAGCTACAAAGTGAAAGTGAGTGATTTTTTCAAATTGCGAACACACCACAGCACTGCGCACAGTGCACCACAAGGAAATGTGGTCTCTGCATTTGACCCATCCGTGAAGGAGCAGTGGGCAGGTCATAAGCAGTGCTTGGAGACGGTACCTTTCTCATGAGTACCTCCGTAGTAACTTTACCAGTCTGACTTTCTGATCACGGAGCAAATGCCCAACCGGAACGCCACCAACTGCCCCTAACTGCATCCAGGCTATTTCACACATTCTTGCTTCCATCTTCTCCTAGGTGAACTCCATCTTGCAGCTGCCAAGAGCACGCTGATGTTAGACATCCCAAAGCACTTACTACTGATATAATATTCTAAATAGAATACTTAAATGTAAGAATAGTACAGCAGCATTTCTCTAAACATTTTTTTTGTCTGTCCATCAAGGTCAAGATCTCTCCTGCAATCATGGTAGATGTCCGGTTGCACGCTGTGATCATCTTCTGCAACGAAATCAGACGCTTGCTCACTTTGATGAAGCCATGTCGCAAATCATCAGAGTTGAAGCTGCAATATCAGAGTCCCTTGTATACTGTAGGTGTCAGCAGAGCAGTTTGCTACAGCTCAACACCGCTGTGACGCTTCCATTCTTCCTCAAGTCTGTCATCAGTGGTCAGTCATTAGGCTGAGTGCGTGCATGTGTGTTTTTGTGTGTGGACGGACATGTGGTGTGTTTGTTTGGTGTCGTGTGTTGGGTCAGGGCGGATGTGTTGTGTAAGTGAAAGGAGATGTGGGCTGTTCAGATCAGCTGAGGTTGTTGTAGCTAATCACACTGCAAGTCTTACTTCGAGGTTTCTGGGGTCAGAGTACTTAATGCATTTTTTCTGTCACACAATGTATTGACATACACCTACGTGCACACACACATGAATGGCTTGCATTTGTATAAAAAGGATGAAGAGCGACTATGTTTCTTAACAGCTTCCTCTTTTTAATGGGAGAGCGTAACTGGCCACACATCTCCATTATTTGCCTGTGTTTCAGGGGTGTGTGGTTAGCTGGGCAGACATGGTGGCTCATAATAAGTATAATATACCCATATAGAAATGAAATAAATGTGAACCAAAACCAGGTAACTTTAGCAAACAGACACCCTTAATAAAAATTGCTCAGGCTGGAAGAAAGCACATGTCTAGAGCAATAAAAGACAAGTTACAAGAAGTTTAAGACGTCCCTTAATATATTTGCAATATATTATATTATTTGCCATGAATTGTTTTGGCCGGCAGCAGCCTCATTGCATTCTTTTCGTTTGCTTTAACAATCTACACACTCACAGAGACAAAGCTTTCATATAAATGGAATACCAGGGGCACCTGGTGTTGTTGGTCGTGGTTGGGAGACATCCGACAATACGTTCATAAGACCCAAAATTTTAACAAAGCCCTTTCGTGAAGCCAGCGTATTTATTGTCTGTACTTATTTTTTGATGAATAAGTAAGTCAGTGTTTGTGGCATCTGTTACATTAATCTCACCTTGCCTGTCTTCCAGATACACCTTTGCATCTTTCACTTGTATAAATGTTTAATCAAATTTAATCAGTGTTCAGTTAATTTGGTTATTTTATACTTTGTCTGACGGTGTTGTCACAGCAACATTTAATAAAAAAGTATCCAAGGTACAGCCAAGTTTTAGTATTGTAGTTAACTACACTACAAGCTACAAAGAAAAAGTAGCTAACTACATTCAAGCTATTCAAAAAAAAATATGGATTCTTGCTTTCAATCTTTGCAAAGCTAGACTCCATCCTCCAACTCTAACTTACAGCTGCCGAGAGTGCTGTGACTCAGTAGCTCAGTACAATGTCAGATACCTTGTCTACCAATTAAACACCAATCAGAAACACCTAGTAGTTGAAAAAACCCGTCTTTGTAAAGAAAAGTTGTCTTATGTAACAATGTATTGTTTTGCCATTTTGCTAGATTTATATTTTAACAAGAAAGTAGTAAAAGTTATAAAAGTAGCGTCACTACTGATGAGCTACTGAAAAAAGTAGTCAAGGTTGTAGCATCGCTATGTGCAGTTTGCTACTCCCCAACACTGTTATATGACCCCCAACATGTCTGCAAGACAGTCTTTGCAAGAAAAACATGTTGCGTCTTAGTCACAGGTGCATCCCTGTACCATATGCCGCTACCAGAGATATCGAACAATGCGCGTGCTCGTGCCTCTCTGGGCCGCTCACTGCCCGTTAATTGCAGCCCCGAGTGCGTTCCACTTGCTTTGAAGTGCGTCTGAAGAGGGACGCCTGAGAGATCGGCAATTAGCGCACATCATGGGGCTCACTGCAAGACAGTTGGTGCGCGCCCGCTTTCTTGAATTAATAGCGTAATGATGCTCGGGATCCGTGTGAGACAACATCTCATCAAACCAGACGGAGAAGCAGGGAGGAGGAACAGTGGGGCGATTTTGAGCACGAATGATGCATGGGGGTTTTTTTTTGGAGGGGAATAGTTTAGAAGATGAAGTGGGAAAGCGAATTCTGAAAAGAAGAGAAAGACCTGCATTAAGAATAGGGTTGCCACCTAGCTCTGACAAAAAAAATTGACGTTTCGCCAACCCCGACCGACTTCACACATCTGGCCTGTGACATTCAAGGAATACCAATGAGACTAATTACTCAGGCTTATCGTTTACTTTATTTTATTTAAAAGAAAACACCAACCCATTAGCTTTTATGCATATATACATACATATATATATATATATATGTATATGATGTGTTTTTATGTATATTTGTGTGTCCCCACAAAGCATGGCTAAGACAGATGTCCCCAAAATGAGACAAATACAAGGAGATGTGTGTGTGTGTGTGTGTGTGCGTGTGTGTGTGTGTGTGCTTGTGAGTGGAAAGATAAGATTGTTAGAACCCAACTGTAACTTAAAGACTCCCTAACAGAATCTGAACATTGTTTGCTTTTTTGAATTTGATAGGAGAGTACCATTAAATTATAAACTGGTTTTAGGTGTAGCTGTAGTATTATTTAGCTGTTGGAATAAGGCTGTCAAAGGGAATACCTAAAGATAGAAAGCTCTCTCAGTATATGCTGTGTGTGTGTGTGTACTTGCCCGCATGTGAGAGAGAGACAGCAACTTGGAGTTGTGCCAGACGCCCAAGGAAGTGCTGCTTATTACACAGTTTGGTGACCCTGGAGGTCATTTCAAATGGCAGTAAATCCATTTTACAACGTTGTATCGCTGCAGCTCACACAGGCAGAAAATATACAGCTATGATACAACTATGATAAAACCCACACAGCTTAGTGGACTCAATTATATATCACTCCTTGTACCTCATCGTGCATTTAGTTTTGTAATGCACCCTCCTCTCCTCTAGGGGGATTACATTCAAAGTTACGTAACAATGCTGCTGATGGCATTGCACAACCTTTATTGGCTGATACATTTATTCATTTAGTCATTTTTGCATTCAGAAATTGGTCACTGGTTTCACTGTGACTGTGCAGTATGGCTGGTTTCTATTAAGAAAGAAAAAATATCTCTGCAGCTGTGACAAGCCACACCGCTTTTTATTGCACTTAGAAAAAAGATAAAAGTGTTGAGCACAGGAAGGGAGTTTTGCCGCAAATTAATTACATATATAGAAACACAGGTGCTAACCATCATGTCTGTGGTATACATATTAATCCACCTCAATTGAACGGTCAAAAGGGCAGCACGTAGGGCCTTTCTGTGTGGAGTTTGCACGCTGTCCCCGTGTTTGCATGGGTTTCCTCCGGGTGCTCCAGTTTCCTCCCACAGTCCAAAGGCATGCACTATAGGTTAATTGCTAACTCTGAATTGGCCCTGTAAGGTGTGAATGTGATTGTGTGAATTAATGAACGGTCAAGATCAGAGGTGTATACAGTTATTAGTAAACCCTTAAAAGTAACAGACTCAAACTCTTAAAGTTAATTTGTTTGTTGTCAAAACATGATGCCAATTGTCAAATTCTTTGAAGTCCAAAAATGTTGAGGACCAGACCGTGGTGCAAATAACCATCATGTTGGCACTGAGTAAGCAGAACATGCGTAGGCCTGTTTTACCAATTTGAGATATAGAGATTTACACCACCAGTTACATAAAAGCCAACAGGTGGTGATATCAATCTTTCAGTAATAGTTTCCAACAAAAATGTTCATTTCTAAAGCTTTGGGTGCAAAATATAACAATTAACAGCAGTCATCAATAGAAAGGTACTCTACTGAGTAAATGTAATATTAATGTACTGGTGTTTAAAATACATTACTCTTAATATATTTGAATCGCTAAT
Organism: Distichodus sexfasciatus; assembly: GCA_032718565.1. Classification (NCBI taxonomy): domain Eukaryota; kingdom Metazoa; phylum Chordata; class Actinopteri; order Characiformes; family Distichodontidae; genus Distichodus; species Distichodus sexfasciatus. Next base: position 267,616 of record JAVGVS010000114.1, read on the forward strand.
ATTAACAATACTCTGTCCAAGAACAAAGTACTCAAAATAATACAGTAACAAAATTAAGTATTATACATCAATGGTCGTGATAAGCTTGTAAACCAGTGTATAACTGTTAAGGCATGCTGAATTTCAGGTTAACTTTTATGCAAAATTACTAGTTTTACAAAAAATATTTTAAATATCATTAGATAAAATTATGTTTCTGTTTATTGATGCATTCTGTAAATCTAATATTTTCAGATTTAGCCAATGGCCAATGATAAAATATCTTACTGGCCATACAATAAAAGGTAGCTGTTATTCTGTAAATTCTGTGATAATGGTTTGCCAGCATCTCTGAACGCTGTTCACTGTAGCATGTTGACTACTCGAAGATAAATGGCAAATAAATCAAATTGCCACACTAGATGTCTGCAGCCATTCACATGAAGCAAAACAAATCAGTGTCACCGCACTTTCTGCATGCTGTCACGCCGTCACGCCATTGGTCCAGAGATCGCTGAGTGATGATGTCACCGCTCCAGATGGGATTTTCCGTAGTAACGGATTAGGATGGATATTGGTGAAGGAAAGAGTTTGTTGGGATATGTGATGTAATCATGAGCCGCTTTCTAGGCCTGTGGCATGTGTGTGTGTGTGTGTGCGTGTGTGTGTGTGCATGCACATGTGCACGGTGGAAAACCCTGTTGGGTTATATGGTAAAGGCGTGTGTACAGATGTTTCTCTTTTAAGGCCAGAAAGTCAAACCGCAAATGAAATGTTCCCATGAAGCAAACCTGATTTGGTGATTATGTATGTGAGAGAGAAACAGAAACGTTATTATATTCTGTGTCTGCCTTTCCATCCAATTATGACTTCTCATGGACTAGAATATATGAATTTATGATATTCATTTTCTCTGAAAGCATTAAAAAGCACTTTAAATATACTTTATTTATGAGATTTGTTATCTCTGTAATCGCACGCACTGAGATTAAATCACACCACAAGATGAATTTCTGAGATTAAAACCTAAAATATGTTTGCCACCGCGTCACATGCTGATATCACATGCCGATATTCCCTTTTACCTCCCTACAGGGCTTAAAGCTGTGTAGTAATGTTGCTTACCTGTATCTTCGCTTGTGCTGGGAGGTGAAACATTGAAAACAACAAAAGAGGAGCGTCTACACGGCCCCCGAGGGCAAAACTGAGACATCTGGCCTTAGATCATTTCAAAGGGGAGGAATGAAAGGTGTCAGTACAACTTACAAAGTGACAGAGGGTAAAACAGTCTGGTCTGTCCAGAGAGGGAGAAAAGATGTAGTCTTTATAAGACAGTTATGACACAGCCATGTATTTTGTTAAAAATGTTAATATATGTTTTGTGTTACTCAGGGTCAATTAAGATGAACTAATTATGTGTGTTCTGAATCTTGAATCACATACATGTACACACAGATAGTTTATATTGTGTACTTGTGTGTATAGTTATGTCAGTATATTGCATTGGCAAAACCATACAATCAAACACACACACACACACACACGCACATTTTATACTGTATTAAGATAACTACTACACACACACACACATGTAAATATATATATGTGTATATATATATATATATATATATATATATATATATATATATATATATATATATATATATATATATATATAAATGCAGTATACATATACATACACACACACACAACCAGTCTTACATTGTCTTATCAGACACACACACCTTTAATTTGAGCTTAGATAAGTATACACACATATACGTGCACAATACCTTTATGCCGTGTTAAGATTACTACACATACACTCACAAAAGCACACTCACACGCCCACACACACACACACACACACACACTTCTTCAATTCCTTAACACAGCAGCCATCTGTAATCAGAAACCTCTGGCCTGCTTTACACACACATACTTACACGCATAAAAAAAAGCAACAGCCAGTGTGCGTGTGTGTGTGTGAGGGAGAAAGGATTTTACCCAGCCAGTTTGCCAGGGCAGGCAGCCAACATGAAGAGCTGAGAGCAGGAGAGAGGGAGGGAGAGAAAGGACAGGAAAGTCCATACATAGCTGGCAGGAAGGAGTGTGTCGGGCCAGGAAGTGCCTTGTATGGGCCGAGAGGTTTCCTGGCAGCCTAAAAGAGAAGACATTTCCTCCCTGAGCCTGAATCACATGACACACAGCGGGGCAGCCGAGGGACTGCGGGACATGTGTGTGTGTGTGTGTGTGTGTGTGAATCCAAGCCACTCCCTGCTCCCCTGCACTCTAGCCCTACTGCTCTGGAATGAAGCTTACAGTGACTCGACTAAACCGAAGTAATCTCTTTGGATCACACTGAGGTTACATACGCTTAAAAAATAATTAATTTACATAAAAAAATAGCTCAGGCGTGGAACGCGCACAGTGTCCAAACCAGAGCCCTAGTCAAGGATTTTAACTGACGGGAAAAAAATTCTGTCCGACTGTTTTTTTTTCCTTTTAGAAATGCTTTCAGCCGTCTGTACAGAAGGTTGAACCGCAGTGGCTGCAAATGCGTAGAAGGCGAAATGTGCGTTGATGCAGGCGAGGAGCTGCACTCGTCCGGCTTTGCAGGATTTCGGCACAGGCTTATGTTGCTTTATCAACTGCTGTGTGACCTTTTGGACCGCACTGTTCAGTGAGCTACAGCTCACTCAATGTTCTGCCCTGGTGTGTGTCCCTTTGCGTGTGTGTGTGTGCAGATTTTTAGGTAATTGTGAGGACTTGGTTGTCCCCTAAAATATATATAAAAAAACATTTGCCGATGGTTACTGAGGTCAGTTCGATTATTTAGGTCTTGTAATAGCGGAAGCCAAAGGAAGTATCTCACAAAGACTGCAAAACACAGCTGTGTGTGTGGGTGTGAGCAGGTTTTTAGGTAATTGTGAGGACGTGTTTGTCCTCTAAAAGATAGATAAACCTGAGATTTGCTTTAGGTTACTGAGGTTAGATTGATTATGTATTAATAACAAGATTAATCATTGATTAAGTAGTAATAGTAATAATGGGTATAATACTGTAATTTGAGCATTTATTTGAAAAATGTTTGGTTAGAGTTACAATAGGTGTAATTGTAGAATGTTTTAGTACTAGAATTTATGGGAGTCAATGGAAGCTCACAATCATAGCAAAATGTGGCAGTGTGTGTGTATATAAATACAGAGATAGAAACACATGTCAAAAATATAAAAGAAAGGCAGTCATAAACATGCATTCATTTCAGCAGTTTACTTTACATATCTAAATAATAGATGGAATGATGGTGCTGCACTACTCGAACCTTTCATTCCATCCTTCTGTAAAAGGATCGAAGGTGGTTTTTCATTTCAACACCAAGCCAGTCTTTGGCAGCATTTCAAAAAATAAATTGCGGTATGCTGGTATTAATAGCGTGGATATATTTATGGCACGTTTATGGGACTGGAGTTCTCATCAAACCCCAAGAAACTGGGGCAAGTAGCATTTAGCCTAACTATCTCAGCACGCTTCCAAAGAAAACAGTAGCAATGCACTTCCTTTGGAGGTTCAGTAACTTGTGTGTGCCTGAACGGCAAAGATGTGGTTTGATGTGGTACTTTTTTTATCTCAATTTATTGCTTAAAAAGATTTGGTGGAATTGTGAATAGAGCTATAAATGACGCTTTAATACTGAGAGAGAGAGGTGGAAGGGAGTGTGCATTTTGTACATAAATCTGCTCTGTGACATGTGTAAGTCCATGCACCTGTCTGTGCAGAGCTACGAGGAAAAAGAAGCAAGTGTTTGTGTGGTTAGACAAACACACACACACACAAATTCCACAAATAACTGACAACATAATTCCTGACTTGAACATTGCAATCACACACAAACACACACACAGACAGTTCGGTGCAGATCCGGCAGTAAGTGTCTCGCTGGAATTTATTTCATTCAGCAGGACAGTTGGAAGGGTGAGAGGACTAGGTGTGTGTGTGTATGTGTGTTTGTTTGCCCTAACAAACGCAGGGCATAGTTGGCGTTCCGCCAGGTGGGGGGAGGGTGTCCGGGTCCGAACACTTCCACAAGACAGGATTTCCACAGTGGAAATCAACAGGCGGGTCAATTTCGGGACAGGACATTAGGGTTTTGCTTGGGGACTGGAGGAAGAGGGGAGAAGGCGTGGAAGTGAAAGTTTGTATGTGGGGGGGTTGGTTTGATTGTAGGTATTTGAGATGGTTTGATTGTCCCTTAAAAGATGGGAAAACTAAAGATTTGTTACATTTGTTTGGATATTTGTTTTGACTAGGCAGCACGGTGTCGCAGTGGTGCCCGCCCAAGGTTGGCTCCCACCTCGTGCCCATAGTCCCGGGATAGGCTCCGGTCCCCGGCATGAATTTGTTCTGACTTTTTTGTTTCCAAGCTTTTTTTTTTAGTAGTTTGCTACAAAACAAATTATAGACAAATACTCACAATACTTGCTTCCATCAACACTAAGGTGGACATCTCGTAAGTGCCAATAGTGCGCTGTGATGCAATGAATGTGGGCTACACGTTAGCTTATCAAATGCCACTTCTGTGAACAGAGTTGTTAACTTTATTTAGCTATTCTCCAGTATTGGAGATGACTGTGTGTTAACTTGTCCTCATTGTTTTAGAAAATCCTGACCTTAAGGTAAAGCCATTACAAAAATGTTCAAACTTGAGAAACTAGCAAAAAAGATTTTCAAACTGTGGGCTGTGTAAAAGGTAATTACATGTATAAGTCTCACGTGCATATGATACCAGTTTCCATGAAATAAAGTCTACGTATTATGATGCTGAAGGAAAAGAGGAAGATAAGATGACCTTATAGATGGTGTAATGGTCCGGTGTTACGGGTCTGTCTGAACATCTTAACGTTTGAAGTGAATCAACATAATGAGAGAAAGTAGGGCCTAATCTTCCAGACGTGGCTTTTGACGGTTGAAGATGGTGTCTGGGAATTTGCAGAGGGTGGATAATCATTTCTGAGAGAGACGGTGGTTTACACATATATTCTAAGTTGAGTTTCTTTTATATCACAGTGGAGACGGAGCTTCTCCATTTGGTCTGCGACCCGGAAAAAGAAATTGCAGGGCTATTAATCTAGACGTATAGAGTCTCCTAATAACGCCTGCCTTCTAAGAATGGAGTCTGACGAGTATAATAGCGTTTCGCCATGCCACTAGCAGGCCTCGAATGCATTAGGCACTTGCGTAAAGTTACAGCCAGACTACTTTACAGGTGATATCAAACAAGGAGGAGGAGGAGGAGGGGTGGGGTGGACAAGGATGTGAGAAGGACGGAGACATGCAAAAGCTTCCCTTTCGTTTTTCTTTTTTGTAATCTCGCCGCTTTTAGCCCGCCGTACCCGACACAAAAAAGTGGCGCGCCGGCGTGAAGAGTCATTACTCTCAATGGAGTTCTATTAGAGTCCAGCCGGTGTGGATAACACTTAACGGGGAGCGTTACTCCAACCAAACCAGTGAAAAAAGCGGGATGGGAAGAGAGGAAAAAGGAGGAGGAAGAGGAGGAGGGAAGCGGGAAAAATACCTGCGAGGTGCTCTTTTGTAATCCGACGCAATTATCCGAGGCTTCACGTACATTAGAGCGAGAGAACAGCGCAGGCTGGGGAAAGCGGGGAGGGGGTTATTGTGTATTTATAGCACCGCGGCTTGACACGCCGGGTCTGCAATCTAATCACGGCTTATGAGCGCTGGTTTTTGAGAGGAAATGTGTGTGTTTTTCCCCCCTCCTCTGTCTCTCCACCGCCTATCGCTGGTGATTTTGTGTTTAACCTTTAGTGGTTGCAGGGTTGAGGTTGGGGGCTGGGCAGAATAAAGTGTGTGCAGCGGCGGACGAGTGCACGTTAAGAGCAAATCAGCCATTTTTGTGGCTGTAAATGTTCTTTTACCTCAAATGAGTGTTAGAACGGATATATTGGTTTTGAATGGACATTGGAATAGGATTACAGTCAGACCAGTTCGTTTTCAGATGCATTTGTGTCCAGTACTGGGCCTGTAATACAGTATATACCGCTCAAAAGCCTAACAATCAACATCTCTATGACCTATGTTCATAGGGAAAATGTTAGGTGGACTATAAAATGTTATGGAGACCGTATAAATGTTATGTTATGCTTTTAAACCAGTAGCTACAAGCTACTTATATTTATAGCTACTACACACTACAGGGGAAAAAATCGAAGAGATCCTTGGTTGCAAATTTGGTGATGTTTTCAAGAAAACAAGCTAAACTATTTGATGAGCATCAGGCTAAAAAGCTATTGGACATTATGTTGTCACACTATTGCAAAGCAAAATGTCAAATCAATTCAAACATTGACCTATTTGTATAGCCCATTATGATAAATTATCATATCATGTTAATTTGTCATTTATTAAACTTGTGTTCTGATCATACCTGTTGAAATACATTACCTTTTTCGTTCCACCACCAAGTCGCTGTGGCGACCCCTGAAGCGAAAGAGGAAGAAGAAGAGTTGAGATACATTACCTACAAAAACTAGAGAATAGTAAGAACTGAATTGTCAATTCAATTATCTAGTTTTCATCCACCCTGAAAACAGCGGACTAGTCATGGGCATAAAACGTCCGGCTGAAATCAGGTTCCAATACGGCCCTGACAAATAAATCACAAAGTTCAAAGAAGGGTCTATGCCCAAATGTTGACATCGAACCAGCTCCTTTTCTCGTTCCTGAAACATTTACTTTCAGCGGAACCAGCCAGAGAAAAGAAGCGTTCAACTATGTTTCTGTTTTTATTTATGTATGACATGTTTGGAAAGAGAATGCAGCCGTTTAATGCCTTGTTAAACTGTGGCAAGCAATGCATTATTAATTTGTTTCGCCCTTTGTGGCTGTGAAAGGCACTTCAGTAGGTTTTCCCACAAGGCAAAATTGTAAAAGGGTTTTCTGACATTATGGGTACAACTGGTAACCTCAATGATTGGCAAACATGGTGTGATGCACAATGAAAAAGACACATTCACTAAAAGACTGATCCATATATGGATAAAGTCTGACAGAAAGATGCAAAAGCACACAGATACCAACACAAGCACAGATGAATAACTATCTAGATTTTTAGTCAGTTGTGGTCTGACACATTGGTTTCAGCCTTCAGGAGCCTCTAGTGTTCAAATGACCAGACAATGAGAAGTGTGTCATAATCGGGACATGACTGAACTCCTACCCAATCTCATAGTAAAAACCACTTTCAGGACATGATGTAACTGAATGGCGTCTTTCATAAAACAGCCTTGACGGACAACCGCAAATGTTTAACAAGCGCTCCAACATGACACAACATACACGCAGCGTCACTGATCCACTCTGGCCATAGTTAGGTAAGGCTGCACATGTCTGAAGTCAAACTCTGATAAATGATGCAACGTGCGGTTTACATAGAAGCCACAGACGCGTAAGAAAATGTCGCCTTTCTGGAGCCAAGCTTGTGACTAACAGCACACAGTAATATTTTGTGATGCATTAGATCTCTAACTCAGACTATATTTGTAATAGACTCAGACATTTGGAAAAAAGTTAGCATTTCATTTGAAAGCACTAATGACATATTTTACATTTAATCAACAATTCATCCACAAACATTCAGAAATTGTTCTTTAAACCTACAAGCAAAAACTAACCTATCAATTGATTCCAAAAAGCCCATCAATATACACATTGATCCTTCTTTCAACAGAACAGCCTGGCCTTAATTCTGACCCTAATTATATCTCTAACCTACACCTTAATCCTACCAGTCAACGTGTGTAGTTAATCGATTAGAAAATTGTTTGTTTAACAGTCAATACAAGAACTATTGTCAGATCAAGATAAATGTGCTGTGGTCAATACAGTATTTGTTACTGGTCGATAGAGTTATTTGTGAAATCTGCAAAAATCACAATACTGCATTCTGTGTTTCTTCAAAATGCAGGTTCCACCATCAATGCTTACTTATTTGTCTCCATGGCAAGCGTCATGGCAAATCTGCATGCTTTTATTCATATTAGAATATTCTTCCAGGTGTTCTTAAGAGAATGCTCATGTTATTATGCAGGGGTATTGAAGAAAAGTGTTTTGAAATATGGCTACGGTCCTTCCTAGACTTTGATCATCTGATTGTGGTCTTAATTATGTGAATTAAGAATGACCCTGAAACCTTGAAACAATTAGTCTCAGCGTTCAAAGGGAAACAGATACTCACACTCATAAATAAAAACATCAGATCCCAGTCTGGGTTATGCAGCATGCTCTTACAGGCCACTTTATTAGGAACCACTGCCTTGTATATCTGCTTAATTGGTGTATTTGTTGGGATTTATCAAAATACTTATTTTTTACCTCAATAAAACAGATAAATGCATGTTGCTGAAATAAAGAAATGCATGTTAAGGAATGGTAAAGAAATAAACAACTTACTTTTTAACATGCCATTGCCCATAACATATAGACTTAATTAGCATACAGTCATATAAAGAACAGCTACAAAGTAAAGTCTGGTGTACAGGCTGCTTATGTGAGAAGTTCATCACAGTTTACGCACCACAGTATATGCACATTTAAAAGTGTTCCATCTGAACACTTTTAAAATTAAATTTGCTGTTCAGTACTCTGAGGAGTTTCTCCTCAACCTTTGCCTTAATTGTACTTTTCAAGTCTGCTTTAGAATGAAGTTTCATTCAAGAATGTAAACAAGGCAGACTCAGTAAAAAAGGTTATGTTTTCTCTGTAATAAATGTTTAAACCAGGCTTAATTCATCCACAAAAATAAATAATGTAATAATGTGGCCACTGAATGTACATGTGTGGATGCAACACAACTCATAAACGCCTCTAAATGCCTATTTTTCTACAGCAAAGACTGCAGGAAGTCTAAATAGGAAAAATCAATATGCACAGTAAAAAAAACACTGTATATATGTACACTACCAGGGAGTTGGTGTTGTGTATTTTACCCTGCGTTAGTGAGAGTGGCGGTTTCCTTCACCACTTTTGCTACGGGCTTTCTCCAAGGGACACAGTCCTGGGAATTCATAAGCTGCCTTGTGACAAGATCTTTGTGAAGGGTAACGCTGCGAGTGATTCGCCGTCGCACACACTCGAGCATAAACATTATGTTGAAGGAGGCCAAGCTAATGAATTCACACAATGCTGTTTGAGTGTGTGTGGTGTGTGTATGTTTGCATGGGTGCGGGGAACAGTGCAGAAGAGTGCAGAGATGAGATGGTGGTGGAGTATTTATGTGCACGTGTGTATGGGTGTATGTGTCTTTCTGGAGATCAGATTGGCCCCGTGATAATAAGAAATCATCATTTTTTGACACTTTTGGGACACTTACATGGCACCAATGAGGCCTCCATTCATTGCTGATACCCCATAAATATGACAGAACAACACTTGTGTGTATGTGTGTACAGGTTTTTTGATAGTTTCTGAGAGCCTATTTGTCTTCTAAAAGACCAGAAAATAATCTTTTTTAAATATAATTAAATATAATTTTAAATATAATATAATTTCAATATAATTTTATTAGGAAAACACAAAATCAACAATGAAGAAACTATGACAACATCACTAAAACAAACAGAATACGTGAATTTTCCACTTTAACATGGATTTTTCTACCTCTGATTATTTTGATCTTGCAGCACGGGTGTCAAAGAGGACAAGATGTGTGTATATGTTTGTGTGTGTAGCAAACACACATTAGACCAGGTCAGAACGATGCCAGGTCCTTCTTTGTGCCAATATTGGCAGGAGGTGTGTGTGCGTAAAAGGCTCAAACTCCATGGCATAACCACTACGACTGCAAGGGGAGAAAATAGCCGACTGGATGCGTAAAAGTGCCGGAACATTCCGCCCAAAGTTCCCAGCCGGCGAGAGCCAGAGGGAAGCCAGACTGACCGCTGAGTCCACACAGCAGGTGGAGTGTGAAAACGCACATAGTTTGCGATGGATTGCTCAAGTTCCACACATAGCATCTTCATTTAAAGCAGCGTGGGAACGTGGCAATGTCATCAGAACACACCCCACTGTCTGTTTTAGTTGTTGTAAGCTTTCTTTAACTTAATCTGTTGTCAATTTCGAATGGCTATTTTTTTTTTAATTTGCAAAGTCTTAGGAATACTCAGAGTACATTTCACTACATATACTTGTGTAACAATGTATGTGACAAACAAAGAATGTTGAATATCTTGAGTTGCCCCCATCCTAAATGTTTTTAGCTGTGCGATGAAGCTCTGACATTACAAAATGCACCTTCTTCCCCTCTCCTTCTCTCTTCAACAGATGTGCACAGAGTCTGAGTCGATCCTTTTCCAAAGGAACAGATTGAATGATGTCACTCTTGGCTTCTGGGCATTCTCACATTGTGGGGAGCCCAGAACTGCCACCGTCATTAAGCAGAGCAGGATGATAGCTGTTTCAGGATCAGCTCTTTGCTTGCTTGACAGTGAGGGGCAGTCCAAAACTGGTCCAGAAACAGCAGGATTTGTGGAGGGACTGTGGCTGTTGCTTGTCGATGGCTGCAAAACGAGGAGGGATAACTATAACACAGATGTTTGATGGGGCGATATGAATACTGACAGTGAAGACCGAATATTGTGTGCATGTGTGTTGGGCCAGTTTGTGGTTGTGTGTGTGTGGCAACTGAGAGGTAAAGTAGAAAAGGTAGGAAGAAAGGAGAAAAGAGCTTGCGTTTGTATGAGAGAGAGAGAAGGAGAATATGCGTGTGCGTATGAGAAGGAGGTACAAGGTGAGCTTTGTGAGAAAGTGCGTAGAGATAGAGATAGAAAGAGAGAGAGGCATGGGTTGTATGCTTGACAGTGTGTGTGTGTGTGTGTGTGTGGCACTCTGGTAGAAGCCAAGTGCATTATTGATGAGGCAGGGAGCAGGTGTCTTTCTCCCTCCCTCCCTCTCTCTCTACCTTTTGTGTGTGTGTGTGTTTCAGCAGCACAGTGGGAATCTCACACAAGTGCTCTCCAGTCACTGGTGTTGTGCACCTGAACAGCTGTGTGTTTGGTGAGAGACGAGTGGCGAGACGCCGGAATCAGTGCAGTTACCTATGCAGGAGGAGAATCAACGAGACACAGTGCGACACAGTCATGTTCCTCACAAAACTCAGACATGGATGCCTAACCAATCTGCAGTCTGCACATTTCTGGCTCCGCCTTTTGGTTCCCGCTGTTCCCACCAAAAAATATGATAATTAGCTACAGGGATAAAATTGTGTGCTTGTGATCATAGTTTTAAAAGTACACCACTGGAAAAAGAGACTTTTTGATCAAATTCATTCATTCATTTTCCAAATCGCTTAATCCTAATTAGGCTTGCCGGGAATTGACCGGAGCTTATACCAGAACTACACACCATCCCCGTGCAGGTTTCAAAACAACACAGGACACACACACCTACAGGCAATTTAGAGTAGCAGATTAACCTAAACTGCAAGTCTTTAGACAGTGGGAGGAAACCAGCACAGCCAGAGAAATTCCATGCAAGCGCAGGGAGAGCACACAAACTCCACACAGAAAAGCCAACCTGGGGATCAAAACCAAGACTTCTTATTGTGAGGCATGAGTGCTAACCGCTGTGTCACCATGACGCCCTTGATTGAATAAAAAAATTACTGTCTTTAGGAAACTCCAAGTTCTTTCTTCCATGAAGTCTGAAAGGGGCATAATGCAAAGCAAATGCAATCACATTGTTCTCTTTAAGTATTTATATGGTGGCGTAACAGTTAGGATGTTCGCCCCGTGATCAGAAGGTCGCTGGTTCAAATTCCAGACCGGTAAAGTTACCACTGTGGTACTAATGAGCAAGGTACGGTCCCCAAGCACATTAGCTGCCTACTGCTCCTTGGGTCAAATGCAGAGGTCACATTTGGTTGTGTGCCGTGCTGTGGTGTGTTCACAATGACAAATAATCACTCACTTTAATTTTTAATAATAATCATTATTATTATTATAGTATTTCCCGTTTTCTTCCTTCTCTTTTCCCTCTTTCCACTTTTTGTCTCTTAAACTTCTTCCACAGTTTTTGTCATAGAGACACTGTTCATAGCTTAACATTTTCAGTTTATTAATGAGACGTCAATAGCCCAACCTCAACGCTCTTTCTCTCTTTTTTCTCCAGTATAAACTAATTATCGGGCGGCACAGTGGTTAGCGCTGCCGCCTCACAGCGAGAAGGTCCTGGGTTCGAACCCCAGGGATGGCCGTAGGGCCTTTCTGTGTGAAGTTTGCATGCTGTGTCCCTGTGTTTGTGTGGGTTTTCTCCAGGTGCTCTGGTTTCCTCCCACAGTCCAAAAGCATGCAATATTGATTAATTGGTGGCTCTAAATTGGCCCCGTAAGGTGTGAATGAGTGTGTGTGCCCTGCGGTGTGTTGTGCCTGCCCAGGGTTGTTCCCCGCCTTGCGCCTGTTAATTCTCCCGGGATAAGCTCTGGTCCCTCCGTGACCCCAGGTGGGATTAAGCGGTTCAGATAATGAATGAATGAACAAATTATCGTTTAACAATTCAAATTGTCAGGTTGTTTTGGCCACAAGGGGGCATCTCCAATAAGAAGTACCATGCTATTACTTTTCTTGTGGATTGCTTGTTTCTGACATAAACTTAATATTTCTTCTTATTAACCATTTCACCCTTTTATCTCTTTATGAGCTTTTCAGTGCTCAGCAATCAAACTTAGGAGCTGTCTGACTAGTTATGATAGACTTCTTCATTAGCTTTCATTTGTTGTGAGTCACATAAGCATCAGGTGTCAACTGAGTTCAGAAGTAACTCCTTCTGTTTGGTGTTGTAACCAAACTCTTCAATTGAGACCATGTTAGGCTACTTTTGTAAGAATTTGAAACCTTGATATCGTGCTTTCATAAGAAAAAAATCTGAGACTTTCACTGCATACTTCATACATACCTCACAAGTACCTTCTCCCTCTATTTCTCTCTCTATCTCTCCTCTCTCTGTCGCCGCTACATTAAAGCTGGGGCCTAATCACTGCAGGGACTTAGCCAATGATGTGCTTATCAAACAGCATATTTCAGAAAGGGATCTTAAAAGGCCCGAGGGCGAAGGCGCAATAAGGAGGCATTTGTAGCGGGATGAAAGACTCGGCAAAGGAGCCGCAGATGGACCTTGCATCAGAATGGAAAGGAGGGGGATCTCATTAGCATACGATGTCTAACTATGCCTTGCCAAGGCATAGAGAGAGAAGGAGTATGCGAAAGAGTACGCTCTCCTTTTTCGCCTTTCCCCTCTTTCCTTGCTCCCAGCACACTAGGCCCAAAAAGAATAAGAGAACAAACCCATATTTTAACAAAGGCTCCCTGCCTTGAAGTGAGACGCCGTCGGGGGAAATCGGCGAGGTGGCACCGTCTCTCCGTCTCGCTCTCTTTCTTTCTCTCCCTTGCCCAAACGGAACGGGCCCAACGTGCCAGGCAGCCAACTTTGATAACGGCAAGAGGCACTCAGGCGCTACGAGAGGCAGCAAAGGGAAAATGTTCGCAACACGTCCAGTGCACTTGAAAGCCATCTCCGCCGCTCTAAAGTTGGACGCATATTGTCACAAAAGTTGCCTCGACTCCAGGCAGGACAGCAGCTTTGAAGGCCGCCTCCTCCCCTTTCTCCTCTTTCTCGGCAGCCTTGTGTAAGGCCGGTACAGACGAGCCTGTTATACTAAAGTCCAAATCGTGGAGGGCTGTGAAGTGACCACACCGGTGGGATTTGTAGTAACCAATGAGGGCATACTTACGTTGTTCTGAGCAGGGAAAGTGGGCTGCGAGCAAGACAGTTTAGGCGAGGTATTTGAATTAATGCAAAGCAGAGAGGAAAACTTGGATGGATGGATGGATGGATGGATGGATGGATGGATGGATGGATGGATGGATGGATAGATAGATAGATAGATCTAGATAGAACGATATGAACTTTAAAAAATGAGAAAGAAGGGTGGGGAAGAAGAGCTAGAGAGGGAGGATAAAAGAACATGGAAAACAAGAGGCAAAAAGAGGAAAAAGGAGGGATAGAGGTATGATAACATTAGAAGAGAGAAACATCAAAAAATAAATGGATGGAGAATGGAGGAAGAGATTGGGAGAGGATAAAGGGAGAGGAAAGAGAGAAAAAGGAACAGCAAGAGAGGAAAAAGTGAGATCGGGAATAAACTAGAAAGAGAGAGAGAGAGAGAGAGAGAGAGAGAGAGCATGGAAAAAAATAATGAGAAAGTGGAGGAAAAAAGCGAGAGAGTGAAAAAACATTCAGAAAGAGAGATTAAAGGAGGATGGGAGATACAACGGAAAAACAGAGAGAGAAAAACAGAATAGGTTTTTAGGTGTTTGTCCTCTACTAGATTATTCAGAGTAAGATTTTTTTTTTCATAAAAATGTTTTTAGAATATATTTGGAAAAAAATAGTCAAAAGTTCGTAGTATGATATGTGTGTGTGTGTGTGTTCATTTGCCCTGAGGGTGTAGAAATAGCTCATGTAATGCAGAAAAATGTGCATACACTGTTTCAGTATCATTTCCATGACACGAGTTAGACATCTGTCTGTAAGTGTGTGTGTGTGTGTGTGTAGGTGTGTATGAGCAAGACTGCTGTTATTCCAGCTTTCAGCGTACCATTGTAGTCACTCATCCAGCTTCATTGGAGCCGCTTATAGAAAGTCAATTAGGGATTTAGGGACCAATTACCTTAATTACTTTGCTTTTCTTTATTTTCCCTCCAACTCTCTCATTCGCTTTCACTCACGCTCTCTCTCTCGTTCTCATTATTCCACTTTTAGCTGTGTTTGCTGTTGCTCTTACTTTGTGGTTGAATCGCTTGTATGACTATTGCTTCATGCTTTGGGAAAATCCCTCCATTCTCATCTCAAGCTGTTTCTCCATCCCAGTGCTACAGTCACACCCCGAAAAACTCTCTCATTTTGGGCAAGTCTGACTCTGATTCCTCACTGTGTCTATGACTAACTTTGATTTTTCTGATGAAAGATTCGTTCAGTGGCTGCGGCTCTAATGATACGTTCGTGATGTAACATTGATTTGGGAAGAAACTGAGAGCTGGGTAATGGACTGAGTTGCTTTTTACCTACTTTCATACCTACACACACACACTAGTGCAAGAGAGAGAACATAGGATGGGATGGGATGGGAGGACAGAGCAGAGGATGGGAGAGAAAGAGAGAGTAAAGGAAGATGAGTTAGTGAGTTAGAAAGAACGTAAAAAGAAGAGCGAGAGAGAGAGAGAGAGAGAGAGAGAGCAATGGGGGATGGGATGGGGCGGTGTGTTAGAGACTGACAGAGAAAGGCAAAAGCAGGGATAGAGAAGGAGAATAAAAGAGGAAAAGAAAGAACAGGCAAAAAGGAAGGAGGAGGATAGAGAGGAAAAAGGATAAAAGGATAAAAGGGGAGAGCAAGGATAAATGAAGAGGAAAGAAAAAGTGGAGAACAAGAACATGGAGAGAACAGAAAGAGAATAAAGAAGAAAGAGAGAGAACATGCAAAAAGAAAGAGATGAGAAAATAAAGAGAGGTAAAAGGAGGGAGAGCATGGAGAGTGAGTTTAATGGAGAAAGAACGAGAGTGAGAGGTTTTTTTTAAGGCTCAGGAACTTCGTACTATTGCCGAGTGATTTTTACAAGTCAGTTACTCGCGTATAATTAAGGCGCAGTTGCTATCACACATGTCTTTTGATAACGCGTTCACGGTGCCAAGGAGGCGTCTGATAAGTGGAGGAGAAGAGAAAAACTGTCTGATCTCCACTATCAAAAGAGTGATTGACACGGCGGCATATCAGTCTTCTAAACAAAGCCAAGTGTGCGCCAAGTCTTTATTTGCTCCCTGCATCATTTATTATTCACTTGCTTAAAATTATGTTTGTCTCTGTGTGTTTTGTATGTGCCAGATCTGCTCAAGATCGAGATACTTTTTTGTTTTTGTACTGATCTCTAACAGATGTCTTATTAGTGAGTCATTTTCCAGTATAATATATATGAATAAGGTCTAAAATTATAAATGGAACAACAGAAAACGTGACGCAAGTTGTCACGCTGTGTCGTTCCGACTGCTGTTCTGCTGCAAAGCAATGAAGATAAAGCCAGACAGAGATTGAACATATATATTTATATTTTATTTACGTTTCCCTTCAGGAAGGATATCTTGTACACCAAATATCCCATTGGCAGTTAAGCGCATTCAGTGTGTTTAGAAGCCATAAACAGTCACTTTGTTTGGAACAAACACAAATACAAAATAAAAATAACAACAAAATAATGGACTGCATGTAAATAACATACAAAAAATCCCATGCCTACTCAGTAGGTAACTACAGCATTCCAACTCCTGTAGATATGTACATTTCAGTTAAAAAAATATAGTTTTTCCTTTTTTTGTTTCTTTTCTTTTTTTTTTTTTGCTTACATCCCCAAAAACATGATGCAGTGCCCTCATATGCTTTCCCTTCACTCCTTGAAATGACTTTCTGAATAAAGACAGGAAAAAAAGAGAGATATCCCTTACTCCTTAAGGCTAGATGCAAAGCATCCACTCGCGCGCAAATCTGTCAAAACATCCGCAAGGCTTTTCGAAAGGCACCGAAAATTTGAAGATTTGTTTTTTTTTCTGCATTTTTTACCCTCCATGTAGCGGACTGATGTCACATTTGAGAAGAGAGAGAGAAATAGTACCAATGGATGATATTTACAAAATAAGAGAAACTAACATCACTCTTACACATGCGTCAGAATACTTAAGTGCTTTTTATCCGAACAAAGTGGAAAAAAAGAAAAAAAAATGTATCACAGCATTTTCACTACATACTACAGAAGGTATAAAATATGGCCCTGCTCAATTCAGAATAATACAATGCAAATATTCAAATCAATTTGCCACAACAATGGTACTAAAATGTAAAAACGAAAAAAAAAACCTCAAACATGGCACATGTACAATATACATATACTGTAGCTTATGTATATTATTTAATGTCTTTTTTTGTAAATGTACTCCCTTCCTGTGAGGGCTTTTTCAAGCTCCAAATCTGCAGGCATCAGTTTGCTCTGTTTTCTGATGTGTGTCTATGTGTACAGTCAGAGGAAAACAACACAAGTTGCTTCTCTTTCGCCTTCCCTAAAGTCTCGAATGCCTCGTTTTGAATTTGCGTCAAGGGAATAAAAGGAAAAATATCCCTTTTGTTTCTTTCCCCCTGATGTCTTTTGCTGAGTCTTTGACCATTTGTGTTACTGAAAGTTTTGAATAGTGCGGACAGAGAAAGTGCTTTTTGCGGAGAGGGGGGCTAACAAGTCTGTAACGCTTTCTCTCTCTCTCCCTCTCAAACAGGAGCCGACTGGATGGGGCAATCAGGGTTTGTTTGGCAGAAGGAGGAAGGGGAGGAAAAGAGTCTCAGCAGATGTCTGCTGTCCGTGGGGAGAGCGACGCCTGCATGTCGGGAAGCGGGGTCGTGACGGGGGAGTTGTAGATGTTGCTGGCGACAGAGGACGTGGGGAAAGAGGTGGCCATGGGTGTCTGGAAGGTGGCTGAAGCCGAAGGGTAGGTGGTGGCAATAGAGGGGGACGGGTAGGAGGCGTGGACGGGGGAAGAGTAGCAAGAGCCCACCGGGGAGGGGAAAGACGAGACCGGAGAGGGGTAGCTGGAAACGGGTGAGGGGGCAGAGATGGAGACAGGAGCGACAACGCCAGCGCCAGCAGCTACGGCTGTGGCTGCGGCAACAGAAGCGGCCTTCTCTGCCTTCTTGTCCTTCTGGCGCAGGTGGATCTTGGTGTGGCGTTTGCGCTCATCACTGCGGGCAAACTTGCGTCCACAGATCTCGCAGGCAAATGGCTTCTCGCCAGTGTGCGTGCGAATATGCGTGGTCAGGTGGTCACTGCGGCTGAAGTTGCGCATGCAGATGCGGCATTGGAAGGGCTTCTGGCCTGTGTGGATGCGGATGTGGCGTGTGAGCTCGTCTGAGCGCGAGAAGCGTCGGTCGCACGTCTCCATTGGGCAGGCGTATGGCCTCTCGTGGGGTGGTGTCTTGCTAGGTCTATTGGGGTACTTGCGGACCCGGCTGGGCTTGATCAGCTGCGACTGGTAGACGCTCTTCAGGTCCTGGGAACCAGTTTGTGTAGCGAAGGCTTTGATGGTGGACAGCGGCGTGAGAGAGGGCTGCTGACCCGCCTGCGTCTGGAAGGGCTTCTGATCGGGGGGCACCAGGCTGATCTCGCTTTGCTGCTGGGGGAAAAGGTAGTCGGGTATCATGGGGACCGGGAAGCTGGCACTGGTCTTGCTGCTGGGGTAGGCAGGGGGCGGGTATGGCAAGGAAGCGCCCACTGCTGATGGAAAGCTGGGGCCACTTTCTGGGAAGATTTCAGGACTGGGAGGGTAGGTGGGAGCGGCCGAGTAGATCGGGTTGGGCTCGCTCTGGTGAACCGAACAACTCAGGCTGGCACTGGACGTGGATGAGATTGGGGAAGAGGAGGAGGAAGAGGAGGAGGAAGACGAAGAAGAAGAGGGAGTGGCTTGTGATGCTGAGGAGGACATTGAGCTGGGAGGCGGGTTGATGCCCACCAGACCGCTGACCAGGTTGAAGAGAGGCTCCGCCCACAGGCTGTTGCTGCAGTTGACAGCGGGTTCGAGAGTGAAGCGCCCCGTGTAGGAGATGGGTGGCAGTCGCTGGGTGGGGTAGCTCTGCTCAGCCAGAGACTTCTCACAGTTCAGGGCATCAAGAGTGTCTGCGTGGAAATGACAAGAAAACATTGTACTTGAGTGTTGGGGTTCCTAGATGGATATTTCTCAGCTGCCCTGAGCCACATTAATGCACATTAAAGATCCCTGAGGTGTTTGAGATGGGGGATCCTGCTGGCACCAAAGCCTGTGTTTCCCCCACTCTTCCAGACAAAGCAGCAGGTGCTGATGGAGAATCCCCCTTCTAAACACACACACACTGTCTCTCTGTGCTGATCCCTCTATATAGACACATTTGCCGAGCTCCCTCAGAGACAGACGCTGTAGCCAGCACAAGCTAAGCTATCTGCATTCATGCTTCCATCTCTCTCTCTATATCTCTCTCTTTTTTGTCTGTTTCTTTCTCTCTCTCCCTCTCTCTTCCCTCCACTCTCACAGCTCTACAATTCCATCACATAGTTAAAGGCAGCTGACAAATCAATCTGCAAGTCAGCTGGCTCAGTAAAAAACAAATCTAACAAAAAAGCAAAATATACTACTACTAATAATAAGCCATTTTGATTGAGCTGCAGAGTCAATTTCTAACAGTAATGCACATTCATCTTTGATGTCTTTATGGTGAATTATAACAATAACTTAATTATTCTGAATCCCTGTTCAGTCAGAACATTAAAATGGTTTAATATACGTTGCAATCTATACCAAATTATTACTGTACAACTCTCTTAACCTGATTGCAAATTCGGAAAGCCATGCAACTCTTTAAAAAATTATCGTACATGAAAGAAAAAAAAAATAGTTTTCAGCCCTCACCTCCTGTCAGGTGGTCATACTGCTCGCCGGCTTCCCCAGAGCCGAAGCCTGTGCCCTCGGGTGCGGAGGCGTTAAGGAAGGGCGTCCCTGCAGAGTTAAGCATGATCATCTCCTCCAGCTTGGGGTAGCTATCCATGGGGGAGTGAGGGAAGCTGAGGGGGTCTGAGATCTGCAGAGCGGGCAGGAGCTCCGTCTTGGCTGCAGCCATCTCCTCTGGAGTGAGAGTAGGGAAGAGAGAGAGATCACCAGGGGCCGAGAACGGTGAAGATGGTGCGAAGCCTCCTCTTCCTCTCTCTGGCTGGCTGTGTGACCCTCCTCACTGTCTCCTTGCCGACTCCTTGCTTTGTTTTTCCCCCTTTGCTTTTCTTTCTGCTCCAAGAAAGTTTGTTGTTTTTTTTGTTTTTTTAAATCCACTTCTTCTCAAAAGAGATGATTTAGAGATGCTTGCCTCCTTTTCATTCCCTAAAATTAAAATTTTATATGGACCTTTTTTACAAGACCAAATTAGGATTTGATCTGATTAAATGACTTTGTTTGTTTCTGTTGTTGTTCACTTCTCAAACTTGTTTGCTTTTAAATTGTGTATCGCAATATGTGTTGCCTGTCTGCTGCCGCTTTGGTGCTCTTGTGCTCTTTCTCGACTCAGAGAATCCCTGCTCCTTTATATATCCTCTTGCCGTGACGTAGATGTCCATATTTGGACCGGAGGAAGCCCATATTTAGGCACTGCAGTGGAGAACACATGACGTTCGCCCGGAGGAAAAAAAGCAGATCGGGGAGCTTCAGCCATAAGTCCGCGCAATAAACGACCGGGGGAGGCGAAGCCCAATCCTCCTCCACCGCAAATCAATCCCGGTTAAGCGCCGAGTCCCAACGGGCAGAGAAACGGGCGCATTTCTTACTTTTTTTGCACCCCCGGTAGTCGCGCTAAAACACTCGGGTTTCCCGTTTGCGCCGTTAGAGGAGCGCTGGCCGGAAGACCTCGCTCCGCCCTGCCATATAAGGTCGTGACTACATAAGGACCGATTCCGGTGGGTTTCCACTTCCCTGCCCTTATTTGGAGTTTCCTGGTGTAGCGCTGATCGGCGCTTGGCAGTGAAAGAGAGGTTTGGGTGCAATTGAAGTCCAGCGCGCGGCACAATAACTAATGTCAGCACTATTATAGAGCCTCGCCCTCTCAGAGATTTATGAGACAACTTCTTTCTCCCCTCGATCCTTCTTGTTTTTTCCATGCACAAATCCGGAATTATTCGGTGACTGTTTACAAAAGAATTATTTCGCAGTTTGCTTTCAAAGTGCAGTGTTGCACACAAAGCAGAAAAAAAGGTTTGCGTTTTTAGTTTCAGTCTAATTCCGTTTATTTGGGCAGCTTTCAAAAACAGACGGCAAAGACGTTTTTAAAACAAGCACTGATGGCTGAACATGGATCAACGTGTCGCATGGGTCGCACGAGTGCATCCTCACAAAGACGCATGTACAAATGGAAACACAATTTCTCACACTTACTGCGCACATCGACAAAATAATGTAAAAACATTTAAAAAGTGATCTCGCATTTTATGTAATGCCTGTTCTTAAATATTATTATGAAATAGGCAGCTTACTGCAGGATGTATCCTTCATTATTGTTAAGTTGTAGTAATGTGTCTGCTAAAATAAAATGACTGTTTACAACATAATGTATCATATATTCAATTTAACTGGACACAGACTGCAAGATACTATCCAGTAAACAACTGTCAATTAAGCTTAAAATACGAATCACTCTGGTGCTTGAACGTCTTTTTTTTGCTGAAATTGGTTTAAAACGGACGTGCTTATGTTTTGTAAATATTGCATATGAATTATTAATTACGTTATATTAAGTAAGTGTAATCGCATATTAATATACGGTTTCCATTATACGTTCCATACCACGACTATTTTGATATTTATTCAAAATAGTCACGGCAGATTGATTGTGTAAAGTCATAGGTCTGAAAGATTACGCAGGAAGTATATACAGTATAAGGCCTGAGGCCCCGTTTCCTCTGTTGGGTCGAACGCAGCGTGATTTAACGTCTCATGTTCATTTTTCACGGAGCAGACGGCAAACTGACCGCGAAGGGGCTATAAATCTGCACCAGACCAGTACTGACTGCCATCATGTCATGGAACTTTATGCAAATAAATCCGACTTGTCCGTTCTTTCTGTCCAATCACACGAAGAGAGTCAGTACTTAAGTCCGGTTTTTCGCTTCATCTTCCGGTTCCCTCGCAAATGGTGTTTTAATGACGGAAGAATGGTATACAATACAGTTTAAATGTTGTTCTAAAGGTATGCATGCTTTATTATGAGATATGAGTTCTGTCTTTTCAGTAATACATCCCTGAATTGAGATTAACGTGCTTTAAAAAGCACACTTTTTGTTTTGGTTACAAATTTCTGACCATAGCCATAACCATTACATTCCTGTTTTTCAGCAGGATGGAACTATAATGTTAAAAATCGTAAATAAAAAAGTGGCCAGAAGGAAACTAAAATAGCTTTTGCTAGCTAAGTTGCTAGTTTTTAGCTAGTTAGATTCACTCACTAGTAGCTACCAAATACTCCTTTTGACTCAAAGCCTAAATAGCTAGCAAGCTGAGAAATCTAAGGCTACAAATATTTTGTTAGCTAAAAAAGCTGTATCAGACTTTATAACAAAAACAGAAAGAAATAAAAGTGAAACATTAACATCTTTCTCTTGCTGTAGGCCTGTGATATTATGAACAAATAAGAAGTTCCTGCTAGGCCACCATGCAGCCCACTCCTTCAGGTAGGTTGAAATGCAACATTGGAAATTGGCTTGAACATTCAACACACGTCTAGTCACGCCGTCCCTGACGGATCGCAGGGCCGTGCTCTGCTGACACAGTGTGGAGCAATCCGTTTGCCATCCGTTTAGCTCTCCGTGTAATTGGGGGATGTCCCCAGCTTGATACGTGGGCATCCTTGCTGTCAGTCAGTACCCGACACCGATGCAAATAGAGCCCATTTGCAAAACGCTGCAGAATGCTGGTGGGCTTCTGATGCAGCCTCGCTTTCCCAGAGCTAGATCGATGGTACTTTGCTGACTCAATTCTAGTTCGATGCCTTTTCTCCCCACAAAAAAGGTATGGGACTCTGCTTGGACAAAAAAGCGAAGATTTAATTACACTCTGCACCTTTTAGGAGCAACCTGCATAATTTCTTAATTGGCACGGGGGTAAAAATGCATTTTAGCACAGATGAAGTCGGGCTAAGCGAGGGGGTTAAGCACAGACAGAAATGCCAGCCAGAAAGTGGCTGAAGTGGAACTGCAGAGCTTTTTAAGATTTGCAGTTAAAGAACTGCATATCCATTACTTAATATACAGGTATATGAGAGAATGTACTAGTTGAGGAACACACACTGCAGCCAGACTTGTCACACAATTAAAACATTCTCTATGCTCTGCATTTACTGTATGATCAGATCATGAAAAAACTGCTGTACTGTTTTGTACTTCATATTTTAGAGAAATAAAGAGTGATCTGTGCGTCTATACGTTGCTTACAGAGTCATATGGCAGTCCAAACGTGGGAGGGTATTTTCCCACAGGGAATGTATACGGGGGAGAACCCAGACACCCAGGACAGTGTGGGCCGATGGTCTAACCTGTTGTGTTATGTCACGGCTACAGCCCACATGCCAAGAGGAATCCTTATTAGTGTGTGTTTTTGTGTGCAAGTGTGTGTGTGGAGGGGGTTTCTCCCAATCCTTGTTATGAAAGGCCGGCTCTCCCCGCACCTACGCAGTATCCCACGCCTGTGTCTGTCCTCGCTCTCTCGCTCTATCACCCACTGGTTAATATTTAATTAAGTCCTGCCAGCCTGCCTGGGTAGAGGAAGATGAGGATGAGGAGGGGAGGAGGGTGGAGGTAGAGAGAGAGAGAGATATCTTCACACCCCCACACTCAAGAGGCAAATACCAGGCATCTGCTGGAATTAATCACTGGCCCTGGCTGGCAGCCTGATGGAGAATCTCTCTCCTTCTCTCCCTCTCTCTCTCTTTCTATTCACCCACCTCCGCTCACCGCCTCTTCTCCATGCTATCCCCGTCATTAGCATAAAGGTGAGTCCAGTGGGGGCGGCTGGTGGAGAAGAGGAAGAGAAGGAGAGATTAGATGAGGGAGACACAGAGAGAGAGAGAAAGAAAGAGAGAGAGAGAGAAAGAGAGAGACAGAGGCCTCCTCTGTTAGATCACTTGAACAATCTATTACACGATTTGGGGAGGGAGAAAGTGAGGAGAGCATGTTATCCTTACTTCAGGGAGGAGATTTGGTGGCTAAGACGTGTGAGATTACACAAGATTTAGATAACACATGCAGGCTGAAGATATCATTATGTCGAGCATCAGACGAGGAGGTTAGAGTGAGAGGGAGAGATTGCTAGGGAGATTCAGTATAATAGAGATATATGCTCAAAATGACAGGGAGGGCTAGGTGGATATTTATAGGTATTATTCAGAAAGATTACAGCTCTAACCGGCCGGCGTAGTTGGCTTCGAAAACATGAAATCAGACGATGCAATGCTGTTAAGCAGTTCTGCAGTGTTTATCTTTATAGAAAAGATATGAGCCAATGTTAAGCTCTGAGGAATTGAGCGTTCATATAATTGCTGGTTTGGTAATCGAATGAGGCACTTCTTCCATTGGCGTTTTTCCATCTCATAGGAGTCATTCTGTTAAACCTGCCCAACCGGTATTTCAGTGCTCACAATATACCGACTGTCACCTTTACACTGTGGAACGTACCAGTAGGCCCCCCGAAGTCTTTTTGTATATACAGTATAGCTACACTACCAGTCAAAAGTTTGGACACACCTTCCCATTCAATGTTTTTTCTTTATTTTCATTACTATTTACATTGTAGATTCTCACTAAAGGCATCAAAACTATGAATGAACTGTGTAAGGGCTATTTGACCAAGAAGGAGAGTGATGGAGTGCTGCGCCAGATGGCCTGGCCTCCACAGTCACCTGACCAAACCCAATCGAGATGGTTTGGGATGAGATGGACCGCAGAGTGAAGGCAAAAGGGCCAACAAGTGCTCAGCATCTCTGGGAATTCCTTCAAGACTGTTGGAAAACCATTTCAGGTGACTACCCCATGAAGCTCATCGAGAGAATGCCAAGAGTGTGCAAAGCAGTGATCAAAGCAAAGGGTGGTTATTTTCAAGAATCTAAGATATCAAACATGTTCTGGGTTATTTCACACTTTTTGTTTACTACATAATTCCATATGTGTTCATTCATAGTGCCTTCAGTGAGAATCTACAGCGTAAATAGTCATGATAATAAAGAATAAAACATTGAATGGGAAGGTGTGTCCAAACTTTTGACTGGTAGTGTATATCTACCTTTAGTTATAAAGTATGCCATTGTTTTTTGTAAATGAAGCATTTATTGTTGCTGTAAATAAGTCATTTATTTAAAAAATAATCTATTATTATTTTTTAACTGAAAAGTGCAGTATGCTCGTAAAAAATTATAATAGGCGATCAGTGATGATTCCACTAAAGGGCTGTGATACGATGATGTCCCTCTGGCATATCTTCCAACTATAAATGTAAACAGATTGAAACTACAAACAGGCGGCTCATGCTATTAGCAAGACAAATGCCACAGTGCCGTGAGGCACTTCAGAGCGCCGAAAGGCTACGAGCGACAGGGAAACAATTAGTAGGGGCCATGAGGCAGCACCAGATAGCCGACCTCTGACACCTGCCTCCAACACGGGAAGGCGGGGACCTTTGTTCTCTGCGCAGTAAAAGAAGATCTTGTGCATTGTGTCATAAATCCGATGTGTGGCATATCCATTTCAGGGGGAATTTTCCTGAGAAATCTGTAGTAATATTATAAGTTCTGGGGGTTGCTGAACGCAAAGACCAAAGCCAGACCTGGTCTGAATAAGTATTAAAAAGTAATTAGTATTATTTTTTTGTTATTTGGTAATTATATGACTTTCAAAGGCTGTGTTAATGGAGCGTGATTGTTTCAGCTTTTATGCAGGCGCTTTGCTCCAAGCTTAGGTCATGCGATACATAAACTGGCAGGCCAGAACGATGACTAAGCCAGTCGGCTAAATTGTTGCTAGTGAGAATTCTGGGTAGGTGTGACTCAAAGTGCATTCTAGGATACAGGCACACATTCGGGTCTGATTTGTATCCTGCTTGTGTTCCGGACTTACCAACATGAAAATGGCATTATTAACTCACTTCTTCCGAGGACTGTCAAAAGAGACAAAGCTCAACGAAGACTGAAGACTCTATGCCTGTTAGCTTTAAACCTGTGAAGCATCACCTAACTGTTCTTGTGAGCTTTTAATCAGTAAAAATCTTACTGATTTTGAGTGTGTTGCATCAAGTCGTGGATTCACCTGATCATCATCCCCTGGAAGAGGTTAATGCAAAAGTACATATATTAGGTCTAATTTCAATTACAAGTTTTAGGAAAGGATATTCTGGTCTTGTCAGAAGATGTGCTTCAGTTCGTCTTGAGGAGGTGTGTTTGTTCTTGGACAGAACGGTGTGTTCGGGTACGTGGGCTGCCTGAGGGTTCCAGGTCAGGCCAGCTTAGCGTATTGGACCAAAAGAGCTGGTCGATGGAGAATCGCCTGCAGGTAGCCAAGCCTTAGCTGTAGTCAGAAAGCTGGGGCGCGTCCATGTCATACAATAATCATACATATCAAAACAGAGTGAGTCAAAATAGATGATGGGCCAAGAGGACATACAAGCCCCAAATTGTTCTGACAAACGGCATATCTACTCAGGCTGAATTTGAGGGAAAAAAGTGAATAAATCAGAAGGGACTGTCAGGACAGTTCGGGTCAGGTCACTACAGAGATTCTTTCGTATTACTGGCTATATTATAGGAATTTTATAGGTGCAAGCGAATGTACATTTCACATCGTCAACATTCACATTTGCTAAACTGTTCATTTTGCCTTTAGACATCCAATGGCTCTTAGATCCTCACTGGAAATAAGCTGTAGAATTTTTGGTGCCTAAGGTGATTGGTTTATTCACTTGGACTTACACTCACTAGACACTTTTTAGGAAAACGTTTCATAGGCGCAGCTTTTTAAGGAAAAAATATTGACTGAGTGGTGAGCAGAATTACTGTGTTGTCAATGACCTAAAAGCTGATCAAAAAGGGAATGGAGGGTGTCAGATGAAAAGCGACAGTTGGTTTGTTTGTTCGTTCTTGATATGATGCATGTTGAAAATAAGAATAGATGTAAAACAGGTAGATAAGAAGTAGATGTTGAGGGGTGGCAGTGGCCAAGTCTTAGGATTCAAACCAAGAGTTTTTATGTTCTAATCCACCTCTATCCTACCGCCAGAACTACCACCCCTGGGCACCTCAGTGAGGCCCTTAAGTTGCTCCCTGTAATTTGGAAATGAATGTTAATAATAAAGTGGCAGCTGTAAATGGCAAACCCCTGAAGAGGAAAAGAAAATACTTAGGGTCCATATTTTAATTGATTTATTATTATTAATAGCAGCAGCAGTAATAGTAGTAGTAGTAGTAGTAATGTTTGTAGTTGTAATATGCAAGGGAGCTGTTGATAGGATCATGTAAATCAAGCGATAAGAACAACACCACCCATTCACCACCCACTCTTAAGAGACCATCAGTAGTTCTCAGAGCAAACCCTGGAAAGAAGAGCCGCACGGGAGTAAACAGCAACTCCACACACCGATCTTGTTATGAGGTGTTTTGGATTAGCAAATAATAGAGTTTGGCTTCACTAATGGGGAAAACGTGACTTGCGTTTCATGTTTACTTGGCGTAAAGCCTTACCCTGGACTTGCCTCAACAGAAACTCAGCAGCATCCTGAACAAACACTGGGGGAAAAAAAGATTACAGAAACATTACACAATTCATTTCAGGCAAAGTAAACCAAAATCGTGAAGTAAACATGATCTGTGTTTTCGTTAAGTATCGCAGACTGTCATTTGAACAGGCCAAGATTAATGAGCTTCTCCATCCGAAGAGGCTAATTTGGCTAACAATGAATAAAAGCTGATGGGGATTAATTTGCATTAACCTACAAGACTAATCTGTACAATTATAAACCAATCTGTCAATTTTTTTCTCAGTTACAAGATTGTGGAGATTCCTTTATATTAAACCCTTTTGAACCCTTATGGAGGACTCTGCTACCTGAGTCTTCTACTGTGAGCCACTGTATGTACACATACAAACACACACACGCACACGTTTTGTTCCATCACCACAGGAAACTCACACCAGCGCCGGCTAAACGCAACAGGCAGTTCACACTCTTCAACCCACGGCTGCCATTACCCATGGCTGAGTTACAATCCAGCATTTAAGACGAGAGAGAGAAAAAAGGAAAGAAGGAGAGAGAATGACAGACTGTACACAAACACACCCACTCATGTACGTTTGCACTTACACATGGACTTGTACACACTTGTTCTTGACACATGTGCTTGTACACAATTCCCCTCCAGCACCGCTATACACTCTTATTCCACTATATGAAAGCAGTCCTTACACCGACAAATGTCAAGTGAACCTTGTATTCTAATTTACATTCTAATAAAGACTTAAGCCAGGAATGTTTGTCAGATTTTAAGCATACGGATATTACATCTCCCTCCCTGACTCCCTCAGTATATATATATATATAGTATATATAATATATATATATATATATATATATATATATATATATATATACACACACACAAACAGTATATACAGTATACTCTATATAGTATATATAGTCATATTTATATTTCCATATCTATCTATATCTATCTATATCTATCTATGTATATATATATATATATATATATATATATATATATATATATATATATATATATTATATATATATATATACAGTATATACATATATATAGAGAGAGAGAGAGAGAGAGATGTATAAATGTATGTACGCATTGGTATATATGATAATAAAGTACGTTTCAGCAGTAATATTCCCAACAAGTGCTGAACGGCACAAAACACTGCCACATTCCTTCATTCTCCCACAGCCGAAAGTCAGCCGAGCCTGCATCTCGCAAGGTATTCCATCCCATAGTTGCCATGGCAAAGAAGTCCTCCTGGTCTCCAAGGTACCCAAGTCTATTGTCTTTTCACTTCTTTATTTAGATGAAAACATGATTTATTGTTAGATGCTCGCCAGTGAGCTGGCCGCACATACCCGCCTGTGTCTCGACATCCAACAATTCTTAAAGACTTTTCAAAAGAAATAATTCTACAGTACTTATGGTAAGCTTGAACAGTGGTGGATTTTTTTTAACTTTTTTGTCTTTTAATGCTTGCACATTTCACGCCAGTACAGGAAATGCATATGAGTGTGTTTGTGACATACACTGAAAGGTGAGAGTGAGGTGGCTTGTGGTAGGTAACAGTTTGCTCTCCTTCTCCATTGCTGTGGCTATTTTACTATGCAAAACAAGGCAGTGAGGTGAGGGGCTGAGTTCAGGAACTTGGGGAAAGGACAGTATACAGTCAATTATTATTCCGTGGCCTTATTTGGTAAGATATTTTGTCAGGTACAAGGCCCAAATTATTCAAGCTTATTCTGTAATGCTGCTGCTCATAATGAAGTTTTTTTTATTTCAGTCCATTTACAAAATTGTGAGTGTTTCCATGAGTCAATTATGGTGCTAATTTTGAGATATTTTTGGACTTTATTTTAATTGAGGATCTAAATGAAAACATGCAGAATGAAAAGAAACATCACTTTGTAATTGATAATTGTTTTGGGCAGGCGCTGTGCACAACATTTTTTTAAATGTGTCTACAGGGTTTTATTTGTGCTGCTTTCTTTTGCCTAAATATAAAACATGTGGGCGCGACGCTCACTGTAAGAACCAGAGGAATGGAATCCAATAACGAAGCGTCGTTATGAGGCTAACCTCTAACCACAGTCATATCCATTTTCCAGCGCAGCAGGGCTCAGCTGTCATTTGTCGTCTGGGCCACAATTACCAAGCTTTGCAAACAGGGAAGTGATGTCACTTCCTGTACTCCGTGATATCACAGAGCCAGAAATGGAGCGACAAATTCTGACGCGTGGAAAACGGAAGCAGGCTTTTTTTCTGTTTTTTTTGCTATGCTTTGCAGATGCTGCTAGTAAGATCTTAAAAAACTCACCACGTGGCCTTGCTTAAGAGTCGGCAGTTAAACAAACAAAGCCCCTTTAAGACACTTATCTACTTACTGCCGTGAGTGAGGTTCTCAGCATCGGCTCTTATGCTCAGGTGATCATTAGCTGGAGAGAAATGAAAGTGTCTCCATAAAGTCATTGAGCTCATTTTCGAACTGCTGTTGCTGTTCAATGAGCCAGAGGAAGCGAGCATTATTAAAAACATTTCTTTGTTGCATGAATAATAATTTGTAATTTGTAATAGCATTTTTGATATCTATAAAGAATAAAACTGAAAGAAAGTACCTTTTAAGGCTGCATTTTTCGTCTTTCTGAAAGTATATAATCTATTTAATGTCTAAGAGGGTCAAATGATTCATTCAATTTATTTCTAAATATTATAATTTTGTAAAAGTTCGCTATGGCCATAGTCATCCTTGTAATCCCATCTACATATTAATTTTTCACCATTTGTAGAGTATAAAAGACACATAAAAATACATTCTTTATCTATAAAATAAGCTCTGATGTAAAATAAAATGTGCAGTGGTCAAATATTGTTGCATTAGACAAAAGGCAAAACTTGGTTGCAAAACTGATCTCAAATGTAAAAAATCATACTTGTATTGTTAAAAGAATGTATCGTGAGAAATAAAATTACATAAATATATAATATTCCCCACTCTGCACATTCATAGCTTAATCCACAAATAATGAGCCTATCAAAACTAGACAATTGTCTGTTTTTTAAACGAAGTTCAGAAGTTGAGCAGAGTTGATTATAGAGTCTGTTGGTCCGGCCTCCATGTCCATCCAAATTTGTCATGTGGGCCCTTGGGAAAAATTATTGCCCACCCCTGGTCCAAGTGATCACTTATTTCAGCGCATCCAACTGTGCAAAAACCAACCCTAATGACTTTTCCAGAACCTTTTCTGAGTTTTTTCTTTCAGGCCTACAAACAGGCCTTGATTTCCAAACATTTATTGAAGCCATGGGCCGCACTTCAGAGTCGGGTGACACGACTGGCAGGTATGTCGTGTGGAAAATTCACCACAGGTTGTGCACACAGCAGAAGGTCTGACTGGTCGTGATTGAGGAGAGAGCTTCCAGCAGGCTTTTTTTTTCCACGCTCCTAGGCCCTGAGGCTAACGGCCGTGTCATTTGTTTGGCACAAAAACTCTGCGGTGCTGCATTTCCACTCTTTTAACCCTGAAGCCTGTGACGTTTGAGTGAAATCCTGATACAAATGTAAAGAGCTGGAGCAGAGTACGCTTGCACACGCCAGTAGGTTAAGAGGAAAATTAGAACTCCAACTCAGTCTACGCTTCTTTACGCCCGGCCTTTCAGGTATTTAAGGACGAAATACGTACACCTTTTCTCGATATTATCTGTGAAGCTCTGCTGGGTTTGCAAGCATGTTTAAGGGTGGAGCAAGGTAGGGCCGTCCAACGAAGTTATGGTAGAAAAAACACCTGGAAGACAGAAAATCCCAGTGTAAATCGGATGGAACAAACGCCCACGTGTCACCCTCCTGAGAATATCTCGCTTCTTTCCTGCTGCTCATTGTATGTCTCATCTGATTAAGAACAATGAAGGGAGGTCGGGGTTACAACATCAGGAAGTTCACCCTTAGACTAGATGACCAGATAACAAGAAGGTTTATCAGACCTTATTTTTTTGGCTTGTTTCTTGGAAGCTTGGCAGCACAGCACAGACACCATCCTGTTTTAGTGAATGTGTAATGCACAGTGTTTGGGAGTAACTACAAGTAGTTGTGATCGGAAGTTCTGGACCGGTAAAGGTACCACTGAGGTAATCATGAGAAGGTACCATCCCCAAGCATTGCCCACACTCATTATGTGAACAGGATGCTCCTGGCAGCTGCGGCTGATTTGAGTAGGATTCCACCGTGGCCAAGGTGGAAGCAAGAATATGTAGTCATGAAATGGCTTTGTTGCAGTTTCCTACTTTTTTCCTGTAGCTCTGATATTAAAACAGTAGCTTGGCAGTAGCTTAAATACTTCATATAATAAGTAGCTTGTAGCTTAAAAAGCTACTGTTGAAAGGTAGCTTCCCAAACTCAGCTGAGTTGCTCCACCTCTGTAAGCCTGTGCTGTCACCGGCAGAACAGAAGGGGCAGAGGAATTTTAGTAGCAGGGCCGCCAGGTTGACGTCAGCGTTAAGAGTCCACTGTAGGAACGCAGCGACTTTGGCCCAGCAAATAAAAGCTGAAAGGCTGTGGAAGAGGAAGTGAGTCATTTTGGTTTTGAAAAGGGTCAACGGAAAGGTCAGTGTCAGAGAGAAGAGAAAAGAAAGAGTTTAGGAGGCCAGAGTTTCCATGCCCAGTAGGATGCATTAGAATCCTCACAGGAGAGAGTGAGAAGAGGAGGAGGCAGGCTGGAGTGTGTCCAGGGGAACTCCAGCTTCATGTGACTGAGCTGAATATGTGGCCATGGCCACACAAAACCAGAGATGTTTCATTTTAAGCAGCATTCTTTTTTGTACTTTTATCGATGTTAACTCACATCATAAAGCCCAAAACATAATTTCAGAAACCTTCTCATTACATTAAAGAACAACAAAAAAATACCACAGACCAATGACAGAAATATGATGTACTGGCCATTTTTAAGTTTATTTTTCTTAGACTCGTTCATAGTCCATAGACTTGATTTTCCTTTTTTAAGGCTAAATAGTACAAGAATTTATCAATATTTTCAGACATATCCTCAAATGATACAAATATATAAAATCAATGAACATAAGCTGTCAAATCCACAATGAGAACAGTTATAATTTACAGTTATTACAAACATATATCACATCCAGGTAATCCGCTCATCTATATGTTAAGCTTATGAAATTAGAACAAGCCGCGTATATGAAATCACACCCAAATCAGGGCTAAAAATGCGATGTCCTGTTGGAGTGATAAAACTGTTTTGCAGACTGTTTTGGAGGGTGGAATCTTTAACACGCCATGATGGCCCTGTGCAATAGCGCCATGATTGCGATGGGTGTTCGGAGGCTGCTTTAACGAAGGCTATTTTTTCTGCTAACACATAATTTCTGACAAGATGGATATACTGTCAAGCCGTATTATGAGGCGCGATCCTCCCGAGCAAACGCTTATCACAATGAGGCACCTCCATAAGTGCTCTCTTTTAAACCTGCCTTGTTACGAAGTATGCTTGAGTAACAGGAGGTCTATATTTACAGCATTTTAAGCCATTCATTTTCTACATTTACATTTATCCCTTTTAGTAAACACTCTTATTTAGAGCGACTGCAGAGTGTTTCTGGGACATTCTTCCTGGTGCAACGTGGCATTAAGGGCCATGCTCAGGGGCCCAACTGTGGTTTTAGGTCCCCTGGGATTCAAACTCCCAGTCTTATGGTCACCAAAAACACTGTGGTTTAATGGCCTTTGTCTATGAACACCAACGATGGTCATAGGCCTCCCTGGGTTTCAGAACTTTGCTTGTAGTCTCTTACAGCTCTGCCACTCGTCCGCCCCAACTCAATCCTATTCACCACAACTTATGAGAGGAACAGTCTCCCGAAAAACGCGGCATTAAGGTCTTCACTGGTCGTTGAAAAATGGCAGAAATGTTTTTTGGTTGATCCAGGATTTATGTTTCAAACCTTCCAGTCACCAAGAAAGCATTTCAGCCACTTGCACCTTAGAACAACAACTCTGTGGTAAATATTTGGGGACAGTAATTTCTGTAGAGTTCTGTCGTGGGATATTTGGTATAAAACTATAGTGTCAGCTGTCAACCATGAGTTGGTGATCATAAGATTGTAGGTTTGAATCTGATGAACCACAGTTGACCACTGAGCAAGGCCTTTAACAGCAAGTCCCTTGTAATTAGAATGTAGGGCTGGTTCAGGATTACTGGTAACTTCAGCCTTGGAGGTCTGTCCTGGAGGTTTTCCCATTCTACTTGACTGGGGCCCCTTCTGGAGGTTATCTACCTGGAGACCAGGTGTGAATGTTCTGAAATCCAGTTGGATGGAAAACCTCCAGAACACCAGACTTCCAGGACCGGAGTTGCCTTACCCTGGCCTAGGATCATAAATAGTGTATGGTGGTGGTGGTCTGTTGGTTAAGAATCTCGCCTTTGCACAAAGAGGTTGTGTGTTCGAGTCCCACCTCTGGTACTACCACCACTGTGTCCCTGAGCAAGACCCTTAACCCTAAGTTGCTCCAGAGAAATGTAAGTCGCTTTGGATAAGAGCGTTTAGTAAATACTTAATGTCTGCTAAATATTGTAAATGTGTAACGATACTTCTACAACGATACATTGATTCAATGAGTATCACAGCATGCATACCCCAAACATCAATTTACTGTATATTGCACAGGAAGTCTATTTTTATTTAAGAAGAACTTTTTTTTTTCCATTAAAATGTCTCTTTAAACTTTGGAATAAATAGGAAGTCACTATGTATAAGACCGTCAGCTAAATGCCATAAACGTAAATTTAAGCTATAGTCGTGCGATGACACATACCTACATCTTTTCCTTAGCTTATCACTATAGTAACATATTAACCCTAGTCTGGTTCATTACCGTAATTTGCCTGCTGCTGGTTTAAGCCACAGCGCTGCGTAAATCTGTCTATTTATAGGGGCCTTTTTTTTACAGTCTTTACACGCAGACAATGAAGGCTAATCCACTTTCTACAGCCCGCTGGGACCTAATGGCCCTTTGTTTATAGACAACAAATGAGAGGAGAGGGAGAGGAAAAACATCTAGGAGCAGAGAGAGAAAGGAAGAAAGTGAGAGAGAGAGTGAGAGAGTTGTTTCTCAGTTCCACAGCCCCACACAAATAGCAGGGCTGTGTCCGATTGACTTACTGGGCTCTGAGCCACTGACTGCTGTCAGAGATGCTCAACATGGAAGGCTGGGTGTCATCTCGTTAAAGACACCTATAGTTAGCTCTGTAACGAGCCTATCGCTATTACTATAGTGAGAGAGAACCTCAGCTGCCTCTGCACTCTGCGTTGGATGTCACGTCACGCCACTATAACGATCGAACGGAATTCACGCCGTGTCTATATTTTAGCCTTTCTACAGGCTTCATAGTCAATGCATGGCAAACACCACTCAATGTAGACTACTGGCTTCAGAGTTTTGAGTTATAACAGAGGCTCTAAGACCAGCAGAGCCAGATCCAGACCCAGACACTGTTCTGTGACCTGGACTTGTTATTAGATTTTAATAGACCATTTCTATTTTAACTTGTGCAACTTTTCTCTTCATCTTCACGGTAGTCAGTACACACGCCAAACTTTTTCTCAAATTAAGCAGCTTATTTTAAGATGTCTTCTTTTACTTACATTGGAAATTGAATTTTATTATACTAGATAGTTTTAATACTGTTGAATTGCTTTATTTTATTTGACAGTTGTTGAGAGTTGCTAGACATGATGATGTTTTGGACATTTACTTGAGGAAATCTTCTCTAACTGGACCTAAGTTTTAGTTGAATATCCCTGTTTTAAGACCTGGGTATTGAAGATGTGGAGAAACAACTAAAACAAAACAAAGGTCATTTGTTTTCAAAGTCTCCAGAAACTGCGGATCGTCTGTCCACCCAGCCCGGAAGTTCTGTGTCTTCAGCATTTAACAGGGCACGGTAAACCAAATCCCACCTCAAAAGAACACATTCTGCATGTTTAGGCCAGCCTTCTTCAGTGGTTTGAATTAAAATAACCAAACACCATTGTTTGAGACGTTTATTTGGTCCTTGGCCACTTCAACGAAGCCGCTGTCGCTTTTGAAGCATGGAAAAAGGTGACTGGGTTTTGTTTTTCGCTGCAACATTTCCTGTGTGCAACGCATAGAGGAAAACCGCGAGCCCCGTGACGCTGCAACCCGGCAGACAGAAAAGGACAAGAAAGGCTCGGAAAAAAAGAGAGATAGCAGGAAGAGACCAGTAAAAAAAAGAAACAAAGAACCTTCACCGACCTCTACTGCTGTTTCGCTTTTGATAGTCAGACCTCAAAAAGACCCTCCTGTCGATAAGGGAAGGAAATCTTTACTGATACCGCTTGTGTGGTTAGACCTGGAATTGATAAAGTTCAGACGTACTGTAAATGGTCACATGTTTTTAGTGATTTGTCTGAACTGCACGGAAAAAATGTCATTCTAGCAAGACGTGTGTGTTTTTAAATAATGCTATGTATATATATATATATATATATATATATATACACACACACACATTATATGTATATATATATATATATATATATATATAATATATATATATATATATATATATACACACATATATATGTGTGTGTATAAATATAAATATATAAATATATACTTGTACAGCAGATTAATACACAAATAATGTATATAAATTTTATTATGCTATATACTCATGGCTTGGAGACCTACATTTTTATCTGCTTTATTTGCCCTTAAGTGACGAAATAACTTTCCAGATAACGAGGTAACTCTTACTTTGTCTCCAAGTACATTCAAATGTAGAGACTCATTATGACTAACTTGCTTTTATAGTTTTTTAGAGATCAGGGATATGATCTGAGTGTCCAACTCCGAGGGCTAGAAGAGAATAAAACCTCAGTAGACTCAAAGTGAAACTGAAAACAAAGATGAGGAAACTGTGAGGTGTGTGTGTGTGTGTGTGTGTGTATGTGCACTTGTGTTGAGAAATAGAATGGGGATATTTACAAAAGCAGGAAGTAAGACTAGATCAGATCCTCTTATATACTATGTAAAAGAGAGAAGCTTCGATGTCATGTCGTGTACCCTTTATCATGTGTTTTCTTGGAGAACCTGATTAGGATATCAAAATCTTTTTCGTTTTGAGTCATTCAGTATAATGAATTTCCCTGTGCATTTATTTAAAAGAATTGAGAATTTTTCGGAAAGTATTTATATTCACTAAAAGTACAAATTAAAACTCCATTTTTACACAGCTTTTAGATTTCATCTCTTTTACGTAATGTCTAATCTGCCCTTAATATGAATATACACTGATCAGCCATAACATTATGACCATGAAGTGAACAACATTGGCTATCTTGTTACAATGTCACTTGGCATTATGTGGGATTTATTAGTCAGCGAGTCAACACTTTGACCTTGAAACTGATGCGAAATAGTGACACTTTGACTACTGGGTCGGAGTTTGTTGCAGTGCTATACCCAGTGGTCTTTTTCGTAGTTTGGTTTCATTTAATTGTTTTCTGTGGACCACTGTGATTCAGTGGTCTAAATGATTCAAAATGTATTTTGGAGGCCATAATATTTTAGGGTTTCAATCCCAGGACAGCCTAAAATCCACAGATGGACCTTAAGCAAGGCCCTAGGCCCAGAGACGCTGCCGCAGAGTTTGAAAATAAAAGTTGCTTTAAATAAGAGCGTCTGATAAATTTTGTGAATGATAATGACATTTGTTGTTCTTAGAAGATTCTGAATATAAACAGAAATGAAGGAATTTGCTATGTAGATTTACAAAGTAAAGCTCTTATTTAAGGATTTTATACTGCAGTGAAGTCATTGGTGAAAGGAACTGTGTCCATATCTTCATACCAAGAAGATGGTATGTCGTTTGGGTTGGAATCCATTGAGCCCCCGGGCAAGATTCCGAACCACAAGTTGCTCATCGTAGACCGTCCCTGTAATTAGGAAATCAAAGTTGGTCTAAAAAAAGAGAAACTTTACGTTTGTTTTACAAGATCAGGTTCAAATTCAAATTTGAACAAAACTACTTTTATGAAGCAGGAGGTCATGCATATACATGATACTTATGCGCTTGCAATTTAATAACTGCCAGGTTCCTGCCATTACAGCGGTGGTGTTTAAAACAAGCTGCAGCCTGTCTATTATACTTTTAGTTACTCCCATAAGTGCTGCCTTTCTGTAGTCTAAGAAAGAAATATGAGTCAATGTCAAAGCATCTCAAAGTCTGAAGAGGCTAATTTGTGCTTTGTTCCTCAAGTAGGAACTTTGGAATGATATTAATGCTGGATTTAAATGTCAAATCAAAGTCAGTAATTAAGCCACACTGGCTTGTAGAGCGAGATTTCCTACTTCGTTATTTTTTTCAGCTTAGCTCTAAATGACTTATCACTCAATTAATCATACTAGAATTACCACCTTAAATGCCATGTTTTCTGTTATTTCACATAAAAACGGTAGATCAGAGTTTGGTCTAAAGGTTCTTGACAAATTTAGGCTATATTTCCATGAAGTTTGACTTAGCCAGTTAATAGCACATAATCATCAAAAGCTCGAGGGGGGAATGACATTCATGTAGCGAGTGAAGAACTGCTAGCAAGCTAATTAACATTTTACCTCCATTTCTCACACGAGGCGTCTACGCCGGCGTGTTGTTGGTGGTTTTGATGTTCGAACTCTCTGATGTAGCAGATTTCACAGAATAACGCAGCTGATGTCGAGAACGCTTGATGTTGCACCGCGAGAAAAGGAAGAGCCGCTTCAGCACTCAATCACTCCCTTCAGTTGAGCCGCCAGATGACACTCACAGTGAAAAACACATTATCCGCACCATGTATTGTTGTGTTTATTGTTGGGGTTTTTTTTGGGGGGGGGGGCTTCGTTTGCCTGGGGGTCATTTGCCAATCCATATTACCCTCTCTCAAAAGTTTTGTAAAATCGCTCCTTCCCGCCCCGTTTCTTTCTTCACGTCTCAAGTTTAGCTAAAGTGGTGTCAAACGACGCTCTCCCGCCCCTTTGCCAGGCTGCTCGTCAAATGCTCACGTCGGCATCGTGTCGGAGGTAAGCCTACAGCAAGTAATGGCACGCGTTTAAACAACACACCAGGCAGAAAAAAAGACGGGGAGGAGATGAAAAAAGGAGGGCATTTGAACTGTCTTCCAAACTTTGGGGGAGTGAAGGAAAAGCCAAAAAAATCAACAACATCATCAGCCTTTTTTCTTCTTCTCTTCCTTCTGAAGTTCGTCAAAGATTATTTATTTATTTCTTTAAGTGAGAGCATGGTGGAGTCAAAAAAAACACATCTGCCCGACTTAGTCACATGCCGTCCACTGGAGTTATTCCGAGCATCAAAACCAACCTCTAGCACTTGTTTTTACTGGAACAGCCTCGTCTTTCTGACTCCCTCTGAATGGTAGTGACCTGCGCTTCTAGCAGCGTATGTACATATATATTTGTGCGTAGGCCTCGCGAAGGGGTCGGCACCAGACGGCTGCCCACCTCTGCCTCAACCTTGGTCCTGTCACCCTCACGTCCAGCCGTCGTTAAAATCCCCCACAGGGCTACGACCGCGTTTGGTCTCAGCTACGACAGCCGTATTGAAAAGACGTTAGCCCAGAGCACCGTGCGCCCCGTCTTAGCCTGGCCCAAAGACCCCCAACGAGGCAGAAGCCCGCCCTGTGTCACAGCTGATGCTCAGGAAGAATGACGGAGTCTGTCCGGAGAGCACGTAGCCTGCCAGCCGTGCGCTTGAGGGATGAGAAAAATATATATACACAACTCGATTAAAATAACCCGTAAGTCTGTGCTGTCAAGCTGACCCTGGGGTGAGCACAGAAAGAGAGAGAGCGGGGAGGAAAGAGGTCAACGCTCCTGACACTTTTTTTTTCTTCCTTCGTACTCCTTGATTGGAACTTGCTTTCAATGCTTTCCATTCCGACACGTCGAAAGGAAGCAGTTCGCCTGGTCCCCATAGCAACCCTTCTTTTACCACTGAGAAGCTTTTCAGCGCTGTGGAATAAGCCGAGTGACCTCCCTGTTAATTGTGGATATGTTTGGAACGTATTGTATATGCCCGTGCTATCTATGGAGTGGACATAGAGGTGTGTGTCCAGCTGAAAACGAGGCGCTTACATACTTAGATTCACAACCAGGTTTACAAGACTTTTGTTTCAGTCACTTTAACCACCACATCATTACCTTGGGATTAAGGGTCTTGCTCAGGAACCGTTGGTAGTTCTGGCAGTAGGAAAGAGCTGGATTTTGAATCTGCGACCTCTAGGACAAGTCATTTCTTGATTTCCCATTTTGTGCTCAAAGAAAAAATGGAAAATCTAATAAAAACATGTATTCCATAGTTTTTTCCTGACTGACCTTTCTGAGCATGTAGGGACATCTAACTACTGCAAAATCTCGACCAGTTTAAAACGGTGCTTTCACTCTGGCCACGGTGTCGAAGCTTCTTCATCTCTGACATTTCTGCTTTTTTTTAACAGTCTGCTGTGTGTAGCGGTCACTTTCGGGTTACTTGCATTCCATTAAAAACCAAAAAGGACTATGAGGGCATGTCTCCCGCTTCTTCCTTCTTTCATTTAAACGCAAAATGGGTAATTGGAAAATGACCCATTATTCATTTGATCATTTTGGTGTTGGAAACAAACACAGTAAAACATGTTTTTAGGATTTTGGTTTTCATTTGAAAAAATAATGTACAAACGATTCACAGATTCATCAACCTTTTAAGGTATTAATGGTGTAAAAGGTTCTTGGCAGTTTCCATTATCAGTTTGCACACCTTTTTAGAATAATGCAAGCCAGTAAGCCATCTGCCTATATTGAACTTTAATACACGGAAACAACACTGATTAACGTTAAAGTACTTCATCATGCAGATCACATTCTTCTTAAGTGCATTTGAACATTAACCTTAAAGTGCTATTTATTTAGCGACCTAACCTAGTACCTAACCTCGTCTGTTACCTGAATGTCCTGATGTTTGACATTGGCAAAGTTTGTTATATAACTTATATGCCAGGAACTTGTTGCTTCTGCCGCTTGGTAGGCAAGCTTCAGCCAAATCAATTAACTGTGTGGACTCGATTCCAAGGTCTTCGAGTCGACTTTCGATTCCCAGTTATGTGGGATTGAAAAATAGATTCTTTTTGGAATGGACACACAGCCTCTCATAGAAGCGGTTTCAGAATCTGTTTATTGGTATAAAGTTTCTTGAACATTAAAAGTTATACATAAGAGCTGTGCGGCATGCTTCAAGCTTCATTTATGGAGATCAACATTATTTGATATTAAATTTAATATAGCTTTTTATATGGCACTCTTTTATACTAGATTAATTTGTTTTTGTGTGTGAGGGCCACGTTGGGGAAAACGCTTTTATATGAAAGTTCCAGGTTTTATTTTTATACAGTTATTAAGATAAAGTAATTGTGAGTCCATGGTAGAGGCTTATAAAGCAAAATAGGCATAATTACTTCTATTTCATGTCTCCTAATAAATACTTTACATTTTTTTCTGTTATCTGTTCTCAATACCATGTAAACCTCTGCAGATACGTAAATCACTACTTACAAGTATAAGAAATATGCTGCACATGCAAAGTTTCTATTATTAGTTAATGTTATTGGCTGAACCCTAGTTACACTGTACATACCAGCTGCTATATTACTTTGATCATTTATTCCAGCATATGTCCATGTCTTGTGCTGGAAGGACAGACTCTGGTGATGCAAAAGCACATCTGCACTGACTCATTTGTTAATTACTAGATTTAGTAGGTGTGATACGGAAAAATGCACAAGTGGGTCGGATTCGGGCCTTCTAGAGATGGCTAGCCCTGAGCTGGTGAGTCGCATTAGGCATCTACAGGACGGGAGGGGAGGGCAGAGGAAACGTCAGCCATCGCTCGTGGTAACCTGAGGTTAAGGTCCTTGATCAACAGTGCACATTACTGGCAAAGCGTGGCCCTGCATAGCAAAGAAACCATCCCTATCTTGAAAGCCGACGTGAAGGATCCGGCTTTTTAAAGCAGTTGAGAGAGAGAGAGAGAGGTGTGGTGGCACGTTTTTGAAGTTAACCGTGACAGCCCCGAGATTCACAAGAGAAAGTTCACAATATGCCTTATTTCTGTCAGAGTAAATTTTCCCATCCCTGGATCCTCACAGGGGAAAAAAACAGACTAGGAGGGAAGAAGTCAGAATGAAAAAGACAGTAGTGGAGGTACTTCCTTTATGCATTACTACTGATGTTCCTTAGATCTTTAAGACTCCATCAGTGGGGGAAAAAATAAGACTCGGAGTAAGTGCGCATGGGCAACGCTGGAGCCTGGTGCACCACGAGTGACATTTAAGTAAAAACATCACACAGCCACCTCTGATCTTTCATCTCCCTCATTTGTTGATAGACAGGTATAGAGGCATTTCTGGCTTTTGCACAATTTCTCTGTTATAAAAGAGTATGTCACTAAGCCAGAGTTCCCGCTGCCGCTTTGTTCCTATTTTAAAACCTTGCACTTTTGGAAAACACAATGGCAGGGAATGAAAGAGAATAGGACATTTTGAAAAACTGAAATGGGGGGGGGGCAGCATAGTCAATAATTTATTGGCTTGGTAAAAGGAAAAAAATGGGGGTCTGGATCTGAATGCAAGAAGTAATGGCTGTTTATATGACTGTCAGAACACGGAGTTTTCTGTAGGTGTGATTGATCGCATCACTCGTGTTTGTTTTTTTTCCCCAGTGATCATACATGTGTGCACGTATGACAATTAAGCTGATAATCGGACACAGTTTCAGTACGGTTATACTGTGTCGCTTTGTGCGAATAACAAGTTTATCCCATGCTGACAACCTAGTTTCTGAGTCCCACATCATCTTGAAAAGGTCAGCCTGTGAGTCACACATAAAGCCCACATCTAAAAAAACAGCAGAGTTCTTGGCTTTATGTACACAAACAATCGAGATGTCGCCTACAGTACACAGATGGCCTATTCTACAGCAAGCACCAGTCCAGTTATGGTTGGGGGAAAATGTGGTATCACACCCACCCACCCAGAGGGGAAAGTACTACTACGTATGCATTAACCACAACTCTGGAAGTGTGTGAAGGTTAGATATAAAAGGGCCACTAATAACAAACTGCTGAATATAGACTTGGCAAACTTAAAACTCTCAGCACATACATATTACGTAATATAGAACTCATATATGCATATATTGCTGGTCTCTATTTTGGGAAAATGCAAAGAACTGCTCTGACAGATTCGCTAATTAAATGAATAATTTATGACCAAATTAAATATATTAAGATTTCTTGCTTTACCTCTAATCTAGTCAGTAATCAAATATGTTTGGTTTGCGAGATTTGTTAAAAATAAAGTAATAGCAGCAAATTAGCATAATGCAAACAGATCGTGACAAACCAGGCGCTTATACATTTTAATTGAACATTAATATTAGCTACAGAAATAAATAAGCAAAATGATAGTCTAATTCCATGTTGTGCTCTTCATCAATGTTTGATCACATAAATGGCGCAAACATTTTGCCTTTTGCCACTTGACTTGAACACAAATTACTGTTCCACAGGCCTGATATGATCGCTGCTGCGTGGAGAAAGACCCATCAGATATACAATACCAGGTCAAATGAGGTCTTGTGGGTAGAAACTGATCGGAGATAAACAGGGTCGAGGCTGGCTGCTACATGACAACAGATGGGTTGCGGGTTGATTGTACACCTGATAAGTGCATTTGTATGGTGGGCTTTCCTATTTAATTATAGATACAGACACGTAGCTGTTCCAACGGGGGTGCTGAGCATAACAGGAATGAATGGACATTTAGTATGAGTTTAAAAAGAATAATAGTTTATTCACAGTTACAGTTACACAGTTAATTAGCTTAAATGCAAAAATTGACAGCTTGTATGTATAAGGTATGTATGGAGAGTTAACATAAGTTACCATAAATGTAATGAATGTATATTTATCATCAGTTTGCATACATCAGCATAGAAGAAGTCATAGACAACATTAGTTATCATAAATAAATACATGGACAGAAGTGGTTATTCTAAATGGAATATATCTATAGTATTAGTTATCTTAAATAGAACATATGGAGAGTATTAGTTATTCTAAGTGGAATGTATCTATTATATTAATTATTGTAAATTGAATGTATAGACATGATTAATTATCATAAATGGACTGTGAGGGGCGGCACAATGGCGCAGTGGTTAGCGCTGCTGCCTCACAGCAAGAAGGCCCTGGGTTCGAACCCCGGGTCGGCTGTGGGGCCTTTCTTTGTGGAGTTTTCATGCTGTCCCCGTGTTCGCGTGGGTTTCCTCCGGGTGCTCCGCTTTCCTCCCACAATCCAAAAGCATGCAGTATAAGTTCATTGATGGCTCTAAAATTGGCCCTGTAAGGTGTGAATGGGAGTGTGATTGTGTGAGTGTCTGAGCCCTGCAGTGTGTTGGCGCCTGCCCAGGATTGTTCCTCGCCTTCCGCCCAGAAGTTCCCAGGATAGGCTCTGGGCTCCCCATGACCCCAGTTGGGATTAAGCAGTTCGGATAATAAATGAATGAATGAATAAATGGACTGTATGGACAGTATTAGTTGTGTATAAACGTTTAAACGTATAAACCATTTTAGTTATTTAAATGGAATAAATGGACAGTTAATATGAGGGAGTTAGCGTGAAGGAGAAGCAAGGAGAATTAAAGTTTTCTCTTGTATTACTTGTGTTGCATGACTCTGCAGTTATTCATGGCTTTACAAAGCAGCTTTCAAAAAAAAAACTTAATACAGATGCTGTTCGTATACACACATGTGACATGCTACTTAAAGTGTCTGGTCAACGGTCTGTAAAGCATCTGGCGTATCTTGGCGTTCCCACCCCCCCACAGAGGG
Organism: Distichodus sexfasciatus; assembly: GCA_032718565.1. NCBI lineage: Eukaryota > Metazoa > Chordata > Actinopteri > Characiformes > Distichodontidae > Distichodus > Distichodus sexfasciatus. Next base: position 311,974 of record JAVGVS010000114.1, read on the forward strand.
GACACTGAGGACGGTTGCTCTAATGCGATTCCTGCACTCCGAGCCTGGTAACAAGCTGTAAAAAGAACCATGAGTCATGTTATTTTAGCAGAGGGGAAGGGGGTGGTTGGGAGTGGGAGAAGATCGTACTATGCGAGTGTGTCTTGGTGCCGGCAAGATTTTCATCCTCTCGTCTGCGGCTTTCATTGCACAACATTGTGTGTGATCTTATTGTTGCTTTGCTGAAATCCTGAACAGTGGCATATCTCAGGTTAAATTAAATTAAATGCTCCAGTTGCGCAACACAGACAGGGACTGAGGATTGAGTTCACATGCTTCAAAGAAGACTAAGAGGCTGGTGCTTTTAATAATGAACTAAAAGGAAATGGGTAGTGTTAACAATGATACTGAAATATCAATCACAGTCCCAAGATCAAGAGTTTAAAGAGAATCAGACATTATTGAGGAAAAACTGTAAAAATAGCAGGCCAAAAAACATGTCAAAAAAGCAAGAACGCAATAGGCTAAAAACTAAAAAGTCTATTATCACAAAATGAAAGCCACACGAGACGCTGCCAAAACTGCATCAGACAGCCATTTTAATTGGCTTTTATATAAGAGATAATTGAGGATAAATGAGGAAATGACAAGATTTTAAAAGAAAGATGTGGACTGGAAAACGGTTCTGCGAGATATAGGATTGAAAACTCAATTCCACCAGGATCTGTGATTATTTCTTATGTATCTGTTTGTGTGTCAAAAATCTATTTGTTTGTATTGATTTGTTGGCTGCATCAGCAACATTTAGTGAGACGATCCTATAAGTGAAAAAGTAGCAAAGTACATCCTTGCAGATCTTGAAGATGGATTTATTTATCTACCTCTCATATGATGAAAGTTTGCTTTTGGCCATGAGAGTCCCAGAGCCTTGTCCTGCTCAGGACCAGCATAATGATAGACCAGCGTAATAATAGAAAGAGCACCTCCTGTTGGTGAGAGATCAAATCTGAGAATTAGACTGGAATATCACCCTGCCACCCACTCGCACCGATTATTTATGCATTATTCTACTGGCTTCAACACCTCTACTTGCTATACAGTAATAGGTTCATATATAGCTACTGTTATTTGACAGATAAGTGGATGATATTTTTTCCCTCTGAAATAACGAGCTACTTTACATGGTTGAGTGTCCGAGAACCGAATTTGTTCTTCTCTATTTAGAATCTCTACAGTTCTTGGAGTGTATAATGTTGACTGGACATGTATGTCATTAGCAACTTGATTCAATTTTAAATTAAGCTTCAGATCTCTTGTGTCATAATAAGCATTTTATACATGCCAAAAAACATGCAACATGCTCAAATACTTTTGATCCATTAAAAATTGAAAATGACTTTGTAAGATCTTAAAATGTGTTTTATTTATCATTCCTCCAGCCTATGATGTAGTAGAAATTAGATTTTGAATCAAAGATAACTTCAAATGGAGCTATTCAAGTGCTTGCACAAATTCAAACATGAAATGATTCAACAGTCGGATGCCTCATTTTGTTCACTTTAGAAATCTTCAAAAATCCAGAACATTAGCCCGTGGTCAAAAAGACCTTTGTTGTCATCCCAACTCATATCACCCCCTTTTCCCTTTTCTAATGTTGGCCTCTTCAACCTAAATGTTTGTTTAATTAGCAAAAGCATAGCCACATTCGTGTTTTTGTTTTGCCGCTAAAGCAGTAGAACTCTCTGTTGATCTCTGCTTGAAGCCTTTCTCTTTTCTTGGTGCTCTTTCAAGCCCTTTGCTAATGCGACCTGAATGTTAACCTGATTAGTCTCAGACCTCAAGGCCATACACATCCTGAGAAAAATCATTACTTAATTGCTGGGGACTATAAGAAAAAGAAAAAAAAGCTGCGAATACACGTATTAATTACAGCGTTTATATTCGCAACTTACAGCCGAGACATTCGTTCTTGGATATGTGGTTGTTTAGCTAGAGGACATGTTTATTAGCCAGAGATACTAATTTGCTAGCTAAATAAAGAGGGTCAGTGATTTCCTCGTGCCTTCAGTTTGTCGAGTTGCAGTGTCTAGAATTTGCACTCTAAGGCTGCAACTAACGACTGTTTATTACTGTTTTTTAAAATCTATTTTCATGGCTGGTCAACTATTCTAAAAGATTAGTTCCGAATCAGATTAAAGTTTGATTCATTCTTACATTCTTACCTACAAGGAATTTGTTATGGAGGTTAGTTTATCAAATATGTCAGATAAAAGTATAATAAAAAGATAATGATACAAATAAATAGGATAGAGAAATAGGGATCTTTAAAATATGCAACTGAAAATAGACATTGAGTTCACGCCATGTTAAAAAAAATCACAAAATTTGCAGTAATAGGTTAAAGTAGAAACAAGAAGGACTGAACTATGTTTCTTTAGGGGCAGTTGGTAGCTTAACAGTTAGGGAGTTGTTCCCATGATTGAAACGTCGCCAGTTCAAGTCCCGGACCGGTAACAGTATCACTGATGTACTCATGAGGAAGAGACCATCCCATCACTGCTTCCCCCCGGGGCGCTGCCAAAAAGCTGCCCACTGCTCCTTCACAGATGGGTCAAATCCAGAAGTCAGAGTTGATTGTGGTGCGCTGTGTGCTGTGCTGTGGTGTGTTTTTACAATGACAAATAATCTCTTACCTAAATCCACTTTAATTATTCTATTAAAACACTTTTTTAATGGAAATTTAGAAAAATTTCTTCTACTAATGGTAAGTTTGGCTGGAGCTTGTGTGTAGTGCTGCTGCTGCTGTGGCCAACAAAACTTTGCACAGTGAACAAAGCACCTTTTAGTTTTATGAACATTTTAAGTACTGTCTTACCTTTGAAACACTGAATCTTTGAAAGCTTTTACACCGAAACGTCTTTGCACGAATCTGGCTCTGCGATGATTTTTTTTTTTTAATAGCCTGAGCCAAAAAGGAAGAATTGAAGAAATAAAAGCTGTTACAGTTATTTGAAGCTTTTTAGAAATTAAAATGTTTAACCATGTAAAATGTACAATACTGATGCCTACGCATTTTCAACTCGTTTTCGAAAAAGCTTACTCCTAGAGCAGAGCTAGCAGTCAGAGCATTTCTCATCACGTTTTCCACATGAACTCCAAGAAAGTCACTCACTTTTACTTTCCAACTGGACTGCTCAGGCAGAGCAGAGGTTGGCGGAAGCGAGAGCCAGCGAAACGAGGGAGGCCTCAGATGCTCAGAGCTCTCTCTCCGTTTCGCATCTGTCCAAATGGAGACCTGTCAAGGCTGGAAGGAAGACGTTTCCGGGCGGTCCCAGCGTCCTTTGGGACTCGCCGTGCGAAAGGCCCCGTCTCATTTAGCCGTCCTTTGCTCCTGGTTGCCGTGGAAACCCCCGAGGTAACTACTGGGAAGCTGAGAGAGTAGAGAACAATATTGACTCCTGCGTCTGAAAGCACAGCACAAGGACATCATTTCCCACACGCCTTTGTACACACACCTCGGAGACCGGTGTCGGAGCTCTGCTTTGCGTTCTTTTAAAATGCCTGCGGCCAAAACAAGAGCTGGGAGTGAGTTATGCGCGCATTTTTTGCCTAAATCGTCTGAAAGCAAGCCTAAAAAACGGATTCATGTAATTTTTTTAAAAATGCCAGAAATGTTTTATAACTAGCAAAGAAATAGCCACCATCTTCACTCTTTTAAATAATGGTCTCAGTGTGTTTTTGATGCCATAGAAAAACTTTGGTTAATTTAACCTGCTGTGGTTTGTGCTGAAAACTCTTAGAAATCTCTTTTCTAATGCAACGAACCTTCTGTACAATAAAAATATTATGTAGACTGTCTGTAGTCCTACCAGAAACACAGAGATAAGCAACAACATATTTCGGAAGTCTTGAGAAATTTCTACAAATAGTAGTAGACCATGAACGCAACACTCCACGTAACCTAGCAACGTATAAGCCCCAGTGCAGCATGTCAGTTTTGTGTCTAGAAGTGGTGGTGGTAGTCTAAGATACGATCTAACAAGATCAAACCAGCTAAAACTGACAGTGAAACTTGTTGGTTTAACCCTCGTTTGACCAATCTACACACCAAACCTTAATTTACAGTTAGTATGTTGTGGTACTTGAAAACTACAACCCACAGAGGGACGTTGATTTTCACACAAGCTTTGATTACCTATTACAACCAGAGCTGTATTAACATGGTTTGTGAATCACAAGTTTTGTCACAGTACAATATTAGTAGACTATTTAGTGAAAGTCAGTGATTATTTCTTACTGTGAACACACCACAGCACAGCACACAGTGCACCACAACGAAATGTGACCTCTGCATTTAAAAGTGACCTCTAATAGATGTAGCGGAGATGTAACTTCAATTATTAAACCATAGAGATCCAGGTCATGTTTCATTTTTATTTTAAAAATGGGGGAAAATGCACAGATTCTGTTCTTTTATAGTTTTTAAACATTTTTATGCACTTTTGGAGTGGCTATGTCAGATGTCACTCATTTTAATGGGAAACAATGAATAAGCATGACTTGTTTTTTAATGCATTCAGTTTTTCAGTACATTTATTTGAGTAGATTTACAGTTTGTCATTACGCAGAGGATCCCTGACCCAGCGACATTACTTGGTTTGAAAATCTGGTCCAACTAAATTTGTAATTGAATAGCCCTCCAGCGTATGATGGAGTATTTAAGAACCTTTAATTTTTAATACTTAAATCTGCACTGCAATATTCAAGATTCAAGATTCTTTATTTGTCACATGCAAATTATACAGGTACAACATGCAGTGAAATGTATCCTGATCCACTCCTGACAAAGGCAAAATTAGAACAAAATTAAAATAAAAGAAATATCTGGAGAAATATCTTCACGCTAGTCAACGAGTGGATTTACCATAAATATTGAAGTAGAGCGGTCAAAACAGAAACTTTTAACATTCTGCTGGAATTGAATTCCTAACCTCAAGAAAGTCCCGTTTTTAGGATGGAAAGGGGAAGTTTTTCAGCCAAATTTATTCACAACAGTACAGTATAGACCTTCCACTGTTTCAAAACACTAAAAAAAAAATCTCTTATATTGGAACTTTTAGTCGCTCCAGACTCCACACCTGTTGCAAAAGCAAGTCCGTTGTGGCTTATTTAACGCCAGCATTTACTTTAAACACCATTTCAAACTCCTTACAACCGCATTACAAACACTAAAACTTGGATAAACCATTGATGCCGTCTTATCCTCTTAACGTAGTCCCCAGGAAGCATCATCAGCGCTGGCATCCAAACCTTTGCACCTTGTTTTCTGTCAGTCTCGCATTCCGCTTCACTGTAATCCCTGCATCAATTACATGCATCTGCAGAGGAAGCTCTGGGCTCAATATGTATGAGATTAGAGGCCTGAGTTCAATTGCCTTATTCATGTTTGCTAAGAAGGAACGTCGGGACAAATTACGGCTCGGGTGCAAGGCATTAACCGAGCTGAACGCTGTTTGTTCTCCTGCAGATGCCCGGTTTATGCGGATGCAGAAGAAGATAAATTTATATTCATTTATATGTAGAAGTGTTATGTTATATGTCATTGAATAGTGTCATGTCTCTCAAATCATGTTAATCTTTTTTTAAATGCATTTATAGTATGAATTATGGCATGATGCATCACACGCTCATATGTTTAGGTCATAAGGTGTAATTATATGTGGCATGTTTATAACATAACTCTCTAGGGCATTCGACATCACATTTATACAGCATTTGGCAGATGCTCTCACTCTCCATTTATTAATTACTGTCTCACTTTGGGGCACAGTTGTGATGACGCTGGTGATAGAACACAGCCAGGTTGCCTCTAGAGGCGTAACAATACATTGATTTACATCGATTTACATCGATTTACATCGATTCAATAATCGGCAAACCCATAGCATTATTTGCAACATGAAAACATCAGTTATGCATCAAAGACATTGTAACTTCAGAGGATCTATTTTTATTAAAATAGAAGAATGTTTTTTATTTAAATGATAAAAATGTGTGATTTGTGTGATTTGATGTTAATAGAAATGATTGTTTAAATCAGCATATCGTCTCGTAGCAGTCCTTGATCATATCGACTCATGAATTGAATGGGTCAAATTTGTATTCTAGCAGACTTTTTGATTTTGGGATTTAATTGTTGAATATTGTATGACTATAATATGTGACCCTCCATGGCAAAACCAGTCACTTGTTGCAGATTTTCAAAATTGAGTTATGATGTTGTCATGAAAGGGCATAAATCAAGCTTCAAAATGATACCTATATCGAATGATACACATGACTAAGATATCAACATTCAAAGGAGTCGGGTTTCTCCTGTCACGCCAAGTGAGAAACGGAGAAATCTGCCTTTGAAGTTGACTATCGACGTAGCACTCACAGACGCTTGGTGCGGTCGTGGCTACGTTTGTATTTACGGTAGCCTACGCTGCATTCACAGCCACACGGATAGCCTACCTGCGTTAGGTTAACTGAACTCGGGAGACGACGATGGATTCCGGAGAAATATCTTCACGCTAGTCAACCAGTGGATTTACCGTAAATATTGAAGTAGAGCGGTCAAAACAGAAACTTTTAACGTTCTGCTGGAATTGAATTCCTCACCTCAAGAAAGTCACATTTTTAGGATGGAAAGGGTAAGTTTTTCAGCTAAATTTATTCACAACAGTACAGTATAGACCTTCCACTGTTTCAAAACACTAAAAACAAAAAATCCAAAAATTTACCCCACGCAACATAAACGGTCATTTTTCTCGGAAACCTCCGTCACATATTGTATCGTGACAGTATCAGAAGCCTCTGATTTACATCCCTAGTTTGCACCAGTGTATTCAACTGCTGGGTGCCAAAAATGAACTTTGTTTTCAATTCTTTAAAGTTGTTTTTTCTTCCAAATGTACCACAGAACAACATAAACCACGAATGCATGCATAAATCTCAATCTAACGTAGCAAACTGGGCTCCATATTTCCATAAGTTTTCACACTTTTGTAACTTTAGGCGGTGCTCATGGAGGGCATTATCTTTTTTTTGGGCTAAATGTATTTTATATCACATCTTTCAGATCATGTTATTTTTTTGTAGTAAAAGAAGCACAGCTGTTCCGCTTCAGTAAGTCCATCTTTTGTCATTTGTGCTACTCCATGCAGAGATCGCCAGCCTAAAGTGATGTCCTGATAAGACGCTGATGCTGAGGGACTTTCTCACATCTGAGAGGGGGGAAAAGAGAATGAACGAGGATCGAGGAGGGAGGGGTCTGGTCATATCTTGTTATGGAATCTAATGCTATATCTTTGTCTCGTTCCTTATCTGCTGTCACTGAGACGGATCTCCTAACCTACATTCTACATTCCTTTGTGAACTCGACTTCTGCTTCTGCTGCTTCTACTGTGGCTTTCTCCGTCTCACTCTCCGTTTCGGACGGCTGCATCGGGTCGCCGGATGCCACACGGCGTCCCGCAAGAGGCCCGCGAGTGATACGAGGCGACAGCGTGGTACGGCGGCAAGAGAGCGGCGGTGAAACATACACATACACAACCTTTCTCCACTGTGACAGCACCCACCCAGCGTCTCGTGGGGCTCCAGTCGCCAGAACCACGCGAAACCCGGGGCAGCGTAATTTAATTACGACTTGAGCATGAGCTGCGGTGGAGGGGCAGTTAGCAAAAGACACAAAACTAAAAGGCAACCAAATGGAAAAATACCCTCACATGTGTGTACATATGCATACACACAGCAAACACACACACACACACACACACATAGAAACCGTGAAAGGTCGGGAATAAGCGGCTGTGCGGAATCCTAGCGTTATTGCCGTGTCGCGATAAGGCTTTGATTCTCATGCAGGCTGATTAAAGCAAGGGGAGCGGAAAGGATGGAGATGCATGCTGTCCTCTCCCCTGCGGAGCTGTTTAGCCAAATGAAGGAGCGAGGGAAAGAGAAGGAGAAGAAGAGAAAGAGGGAGAAAGAGAGAGCAGTGAGTTGCCTACGATGTCTTAAGAAGCAGATATGTCTTAGGGGGCAGAGCATTACAATAAATCACACTGGGGGGAGAGAGAGCGGGAGAGAGAGAGAGTTGGTGACTAAGGTGGGAATCTCACATCAAAGACAGAGGAGGATACTTAGACTTTCCCAAGGCAAGCCTCCAGCTTCACCTCCTGCATCCGCTCACTGAGAGAGTTCATTCCTGGTGCAGGGATTTTACCGAGAGAGGGTGAGGAAGAGAAAGCAGCATTAGGAGGCAATTTCAAAGAACACTAGCAATATGCAAAGGCTTTTGGAACTTGGCTGAGACCTTTTATACCAGCAAGTTTTTGCATATGTTTTGGCAGAATTAAAGGGTTTGAACAAGTGAGACATGTGGCATCAACTTCAACAAAGTGCTTTCAAGTAGTGTGTTGTTTTAACTTTTAGTTTGACTTTAGCCTTCTTCAAATCCCTCTTTGATCACATGATGAATAGAAGAGAAATATGAAAGAAAAAAGCAATGTCATGTATTAATGTGTAATTTTCTCTTTATGTCCTCTCTATCTTTTTTCTCCGTTTCTCTCTTTAATTGGTGGTAAGTTGTGGTTTCTGCCCTCTTGGTTGGAGGATGAAGTCCACCATGGTGAAGAACATGTGACTATATTTATAAAAATATAAAAAGATGAAATGAACAGAACTTACACATTTGAGTTAACCTCCAAAACACCATTGAAACTGTATAGTGATTTGACCTTACACTGCTTAAAAATATAGATTTTTCCTATTACTTTTAACATCACATTTCACATTTGCTCACTCATTTGAAATATCAAGCGCTCCTCTCTACCTAATCCTCCAACCTCACTATACTGAGAAAGTGATAAATGTTTAAATGCAAGAAGAAAGATAACAAGCTATAATCTTTAAGTGCATTCTCTAAGACTTATGACGCCCGAATGGCACGAGAAGATAAAACCTTCTTATTTGACAAACACAACACATGATCATTCCTGCAAAAATAATTCTGCACCTCCTTATTCACTAAATAATGTGACTTCCCCTTGCCAAAGTGCCACGGGCACCCCCCACTTTCCTATTTTTTGTGCTGTTATTTGGCTGTTATAAATCCTTGTTTTGGGCCATTTGTCCTCCGGTGTAGCCCGAGCTGTACCTGATACTCCATCACAGGCACTCCAAAGCAATTACAGGGTTATTGGAGCTTTGTCTCCCTCCCTCCCTCCTCCCCAACCTCCCTCCATCCCCTCTCTCGCTCTCCTCGCTCGCCCGCTTTGTTTTTGCTGTTGGACTTTGTGTCAAGCTGGTTGCTTCCACTCTGCCTGTTGACAGGTCAGTGGCACTGGAAGTGTGTATATGTGTGTGTGTTTGGTTGATGAGGTGGGCTGCTTCAGGGGTTCAGGGGGGGAAAAAAAAGAGAGGCATAGTGATGGAACAAATGCGCAAGAATGTACCAGAGCATTCTTGATGGTGACTCACTACACACACACACACATATTCACATAGGAAGTGGCTCAGAAAATATCACAGCAACCTCCGGGAGTTTCATGTAGAATGCTGCGTCTCTCTAACTGAATGCTTCCGCCGACAAACCTCGCTGCCTTTCTTTCAGATCTGCACAGTCAAAGTTCAGTGACTCTATTCGTCTCTATTGGCTGACTGTCTCACCGTGGCCTTGTCTTGCTGCCCAGGCAAATATGTGATCGATCGCAGGAGATTAAAACTTAACCTGCACCTGAACACTTCCACACTTATGGAGGTAAAATGTCTCCTGTTAGAACTCTGAAAGGCTGCTATACTTGGAATGTTTGCTGTTGAAACCTTTTCGTGGATGCTCTAGACGGCACCAGTCCGAATATTTCATTTGAACTGGATACTTCTGGTTTATCAATGAATCCCATGGAACCTCAAATGAAACCTTTTACTCTCAGAGTGTTCTGTTGGCTATATGTGACTCTGCACGGCAAAACCAGTGGCTTGTCGTTCATGTTTTCATGAAAGGGCATAAATCAACCTTCAAAACGATACCTATATCGAATGAATCGGACAACATATGACTGAGATATCAAAATTTTAAATGGAGAAATCTGCCTTTGAAGTTGACTATCGACGTAGCACTCACAGACGCTTGGTGCGGTCGCGGCTACGTTTGTATTTACGCTAGCCTACGCTGCATTCACACCCACACGGATAGCCTACCTGCGTTAGGTTAACTGAACTCGGGAGACGAAGATGGATTCCGGAGAAATATCTTCACGCTAGTCAACCAGTGGATTTACCGTAAATATTGAAGTAGAGCGGTCAAAACAGAAACTTTTAACATTCTACTGGAATTGAATTCCTCACCTCAAGAAAGTCACATTTTTAGGATGGAAAGCATAAGTTTTCCAGCGAAATGTATTCACAACAGTACAGTATAGACCTTCCACTGTTTCAAAACACTAAAAACAAAAAATCCAAAATTTTACCCCACGCAACAGAAAATGACATTTTTCTCGGAAACCTCAGTTGCGACAAGCGACTAGTTTTGCCGTACAGAGTCACAAATTTGGATGTAATACAACCCATATAATAAATATATCAGAGTTGGACGATCATATTTTATTTGAACGAGCACATTTGAGGTCTAACAAAACTTTCTAAATCTTTGTATCATTACATAAACGTTTTAAGGTTCTATGAGTAACCCATTTAAAAGATGGTTCTAGAAGGAACTTGTCAAACCTGACCTTTTCAAGAAGGTTCTCAAATATCTCAGATCAATATTTCAGAGTTAAACCGAATCATTTTGAATTTGCAAAGAACCTGTATGAATTTGATTGAAACATTTGAATTTTTAAAGGTTTTATTGTCAATATGTGGTTCTAAAATGGATTTTAATATATGGTTAAATAGGTCATTCAAGACAGAACACTTAAATGCTGCACAAAATAATCTTGGATATACTATTAGCCCTTTGAAACCCCAAACATGTTTTAAATCGTTACCATTCCTAAATAGAACTCAATTAAATAGAAGGTTCTAGAAGAAACCAGTCAAGTTAGAACACTTCCGAGTTGACCAGTCATTTTGGATTTGCAATAGACTCGCTGGAACTTCAACAAACATTTTAAACCTAAAAGAGTTTATAGGCAATATATGTTTCGAGATAGATCCCATTTAATAGATGTTCTAAATAGGGCAGTTAAAGAAAAAATCCTGTTGGACGGAATAGTTTTGGATATGCAAAGAACATTTTCAAACTCTAGAAACACATTTAGAACATTTAGAGAGTTCCAGTGATAACAACGTTCTAAGTAGAATCTCTTCAACATACAGTTCTAAAAGGGACTCATCATGTCAGAACAATTAAAAGCCGGATTGAATCATTTTGGATATGCAATGAACTTTCAAACTCCAAAGAACCTTTTGTACCTTCAGAGCGTTCTAGGCATGGATATATGGCTTTAAGCAGACCCCTAAAGGCTACCTAGAACATTTAATGAGTATAAGAGTATATTAACAAAATAATGTGAAGCGTTCATCTTGTTTAAAATAATGATATTGAACGGTGAAGCAAATGATTATTACTGAGCATTATTACTGAGGTTGGGTTGGACTCTAAAACAGCTCTGTAACAGATATTTGCATTTTTTTACATTTACAATGACTTCTAAATTGTTACTATAAAGCTGCGTGAAAATGTTTCCCCACGTCATAGTTCTCCCCAGTGATACATGCAAATCCAGGAATAGAACAGGAGTTAAGTGTACCATCTGGGAGTAATTAATACTTAATTAGTGTGTGAGGTGGCGAACGCTCATTAGAGTGGGAGGGGGGGCATTTGGGAGCACCTTCAATCTCCTAAAATATCCGCCGTTATGTGAAAAACCAACAGTGCAGGAGGATGCAAAGCAGATCCCCGATATTTATGATATTGGAAGAGGTCTAAAAATTGCTCGTACTTGCATTTGCCTAATGTGATAATTCAATATTTTTTTTATTTTTCTCAAGTTCACAACCATTGTCTTTCTGCATTTTGTTTTGTTCAGTGTCTTTGTTTTTTTTGTGCATGTTCAGACCAGATCTGTAGTCTTTTAGACTTCCATATCTCAGTGAGATAGGAAGAATGAATGAGTCTAATAAAAGCTGTTGATTAAGCTCCCTTTGTGACCAATTTAAGCACTGCAAAGCAGCTGATGAGTTGATGACTTATCATGGCGTCGACCACGAAGGGAACAGTACCGAGCCATCATATATCAGCCACATTGTGTTTTATGAAATACTAATGATGGCCCTGTGGCGGTGGGGATTCGGTTGTCATAACATAATATACAAGAGAAAAACTAGGAATGGGGAAAAAGGCATTCTTTAGGACTTTTTGTATTTCTTTTTCAGACACTTATCATTTTGTAAATATTTTAATCAGGTAAAATTCAGGGAAAGCCCCGGGTCAGGAATGTTGTGGGTATTCATCGATCTTGTTTAGGAGAAGAAAGTTCTGTGAGAGATTTTCTCGTGTGAGAAGACTGTCATATGACCTTTCTGCAGGGACATGATTATGATGATGACGGCCTCATCCAGATGAACCGGCGCAATGCATGGAATATTTTATGCTAAACGGAATGTTAGCTAACTTCTCTGAAGCTTGCATTCATTGTTAACTTTTGGCTCAAAATGACCACCAAAAATCTCCCTATGATTGTCATCTATTCTCATCTTCATTTGTCATTTCTTATCTTTCCCTCATCACCCCCTTTCTTCTTACTGGTGTATCTTTGGATGACTTTTGCTATCTTTCTGTGTCAAAATCAACATTTTAATCATGTGAAGGACTGCCAAATCTATCCAAAGAAACGCAAAAGAAAAATGCAGACATCACAAAGCAAAGTTCTCTGTGAGGCAAACCTTTATTATTGGCAGTGACTCATTCCATTTTAAAGGGGACATTCCCAAATGTTGCCGCTGGTAGTAAATTTATAAACGGAGACCATTATGCTGCAGTAGAAAGAAATAATTGCAAATGATTTCATTTTAGACACTCACAGACGGAGAGAGAAAGGGAGGAGAGAGAGAGTGTGGAATTTGACTTAAGACAGCTATAATTAAGACCGTTTTCAAAAAAATGTTACCTTTTAATTGCATCGCCAATTATCGTTTCAAAAGGCCAGAGGTCACCAGGGTTAGAGAGTGATCCGATGATAAAAATACACACATCAGCAAATCTGTCGTTCAGCATCTGCAGAACGACTTAGCAGCTTGAACCCACATCATCTGTCACCAGAGTGGCTACAGCAGACAACGGGGTGCCTGGGTCCAATTCACACTCATTAAAATCCAATACAAAACAATTACTGCATCATGAACTGTATTTAGTGCTAAATTACTTTTTAAATGGACAAAATTACGAAGGTAGAGGTCTAAGGAATGCTGTTTGTTTATTACCTTAGAGCACTTTAGTCTTTCAAGTCAGACAGACTTCGAGCATGTATAAAATTATTTTAATAAGCATTTTAGAAAGTTCAGAATATGACAGTAAGAGTGTGTTAGACATGAATCTGAGAAACATAGAAACTTAAATGTAGTCTCTGATTAAAGATGCTAATGTGGTTAACAATGAGTGGAAGCTAAGAATGACTGGTTATCTTCGTTTAAGGCCTCAGTTGGTTGTTTATCTCTTCATTGTCTGTTCTACAATCTCTCCTAAATAACATTCTATCATGAAAGTAATTCACATTCGAAAATAATCAAGACAGAATTGTGGGTTATTAATAAATACAAAACAAAGCTCCTGTGTCTTCTAAATTTTATTGGCTTCTGTGTGACAGATTCTCACAAATAATCATTTTTAAGACTTGCAAGCGATGGTCTGAACAATCAACAGATGTTAAAATGATCTAGTGATGTGAAGTTTTGGCACCGTCATTGTAGTTGATGCCATATAAAAACTCTTTAACCTCATAGATGTGATCTAGTACCACACAGGAGTGAAGACAGATCTATAAAAAAATAACTTCTAGACCTGATGGTTTTAGGGCAGATTTCACCTTCACATACACATGTAATTATGAAACCCATACTGTTCCTTTGCCCCCTTTTGGCTCACATTAGAAAAAATTGACCACTTAGTCAAGAGCCGCAAGATAATGAAAGACAAAGCTACTTTTAACTAATGAAAAATCCTAGTTTAGTTTGGCATCAGAGCACACTTATGACCCAAAATTACATTAACACCCTTCATTTCCCTTTTCAACAGCATTATCTACAAATGTTGTTGAGAGGCAACGTCGTTGGAAAGTAGCATTATCACAGCCGGACGCACGGCCGCTCTCGACCGCATAAAGGAGTCTTCGAAATTCACTCGACCATGACTTTCCCGCAGGGGTCCCAGCGTCCCTGGCACAGAGCGAGATCATTAAAATAATTAAATTAGAGCAAAAGCCTCAAATAAAAGAGAGAAATCCCAATGTCAAAAGTTGTTTGAAATAGCTTTATAGCCGCATGCAAATTAAGCTAAAAGTTTCCCATTGGCCTTCATTCATTGTTTATCGCGTTAACGTATTTGGGTGGAGTGGCCCTTTAACAACACTGGCTAGACTGTAGCCGATGGAGTGGGACGCGTGTGGGGTTTAACACATGAAGAGGCGTAGCCTGAAGAGCTCACAGTAATAGAGATTATAGCCAGACACTTTGCTTAAAGCAAGTTGTCAGTAAAGATGTAGCTCGTTCTAACAGATAAATGTTCCAAAGTGCACTTGTGAACACTCTCTGTTTTTTACTCTTTATTCACATTAAAAGCTTCCCTCAGAGTTTAGAGCAACTGAAGCAACCACAGGCAAACCATTTTAATACTGAATGCTTAAAAGCATAGTGTTTTAATTTAATTCGCTTTTTAAAAAAGACACATTACTTCTAATTACATATCATATTATTTTTCACTGTTATATATAAAGATGTCCTTTGAGGCAGTTGGTTGTAACAATGGCATGTATTTCCGACGAGCATTAAAGCAGCCGTAATTAGTTTATTCTCTCATCCGCTGGTTTTTATTAGGCGTAAAAAACTAGTTTCTTCATTTCCTCAGGAAGTTTAAAAGTGGGACTGCTAGTATTTTCCCCAGCCTCTTCATCAAGTTTCTAGCCATGGTGCTGGAGACAATCTGAAAACGTTCATTTACACCAATCATCTCCCAGTCATTACTACATATCAAAAAGCTTCCCAATTAATTATGCTAAATGCCGTTTTTTTTTTTTTTCATTCGATCTGTTAAATTATGAACACGCCATCAGTTACGCTGTGGCTCTGCAGAGATTACGGTTGATTTTATTTCCTTTAATGAAGCTGATGTTGCCTTTTTTCTCTTTTTTCCCATTAATTGGATTACGATGCCAGCCCGCTTTAATGTTAAAAAGAAGATGAATAAACGCTTTGCTTTTCTATCTAGGGCAAAACTTTTTGTTGCTTGCAGAAGATTAAGAAATACTGTATCTTAATTTGTCGAGCAAAAGTCTATTTCTTGACACCAAATGATATTAAATTCAAATGATGTGAGAAAAGTGTCCATACTTTGATTCCCTTTTTAATGAAACAAAGACCATCATGAAACATGAGATATGAAGCAAGACTTTCAACAACACAATGACAGTCAAATAAGAATCTCCGACAGACACTGAGCAATGTTCAGTGGTGTTAGTTTCAAAAGGATTGCCAATTATGAAAAGACCTAATTACGGAAATTTGCAGATGGGAGGATAAGGTGAGATTTGGATTCAATATGGCTGCCATCCTGGAGAGAAAAGTGCAAACAAAGACGAGAGTTTCATTCCTCTGCAGAAGTGCCAACCTGTCAGTGTCATCATTTTGTGGCTCTTGGTTTTCCCAGAGTTTCAGCAGACGTTGTTAGACATTAATCTTTCCGAGGCTTAATGAATACTCCGAGGGCCTCTCCTTAGTTAGCTTGCAGTCTCATACATTCACAGATTTGCACCTGCACAGGTCACCTTCTAGAGCAGGAGACTGTAAGAGCTGCAGGAGCCCAGCCAGAAAAAAGTCCAAATAATTAATGGAATGTGATTGAATGTTACGGTAGCTGTGAGATAAAAGCATCAATCAAAACACAAAAGTGTGCACAATATATAAAATGTTATATGAAAATCATAATTTTTCTTCATACATCATTTGTGTGACAAAATTAGTTTCATCTATCATCATTTCCCTTCATCACTTTTACAAAATTAGCATTAGATCTTATCAAAAATGTGTTATAAAATATATATCATTTTTAATTAAGCTATTCCACTGTACAACCAATATTATTTTAGCTTTTTTATGTATGGCGTTTCAAAAGACAATTGTTAGGTTTTGTAACTAAAGATTTTTGACACAATTTGAGATTTTCAAACATTTTATTGAAAACCAAAGATCTACTCATTTTTGCTTCCAAATGTGTGTCAAATAAATCAACCAATTTTTATGCTTCTTGATCTTGCTGTTATCAGGTTGGAAAAAGACTATGTAAAAAAAATTAGCTAGAGATGTGAGCCCAATGTAATAATTTTCAGCAAAAGGAATATTGCTGTTCTAGATTTGGAGAGTTCATAAATGTATTATTTTTATAAGGATGCCTTTGATAAGATTGATAAGATTGAAAGAAACCAGAGCAGCAGTAAATATACACTCACCGGCCACTTTATTAGGTACACCTGTTCAATTGCTTGTTAACACAAATAGCTAATCAGCCAATCACATGGCTGCAATTCAATGCATTTAGGCATGTAGAGGTGGTCAAGACAACTTGCTGAAGTTCAAACCGAGCATCAGAATGGGGAAGAAAGGGGATTTAAGTGACTTTGAACGTGGTATGGTTGTTGGTGCCAGACGGGCTGGTCTGAGTATTTCAGAAACTGCTGATCTACTGGGATTTTCACGCACAACCATCTCTAGGGTTTACAGAGAATGGTCTGAAAAAGAGAAAATATCCAGTGAGTGGCAGTTGTGTGGACGACAATGCCTTGTTGATGTGAGAGGTCAGAGGAGAATAGGCAGACTGGTTCGAAATGATAGAAAGGCAACAGTAACTCAAATAACCACTCGTTACAATCAAGGAATGCAGAATACCATCTCTGACCGCACAACACGTCGAACCTTGAAGAAGATGGGCTACAGCAGCAGAAGACCACACCGGGTGCCACTCCTGTCAGCTAAGAATGGGAAACTGAGACTACAGTTCACAGAGGCTCACCAAAATTGGACAATAGAAGATTGGAAAAACGTTGCCTGGTCTGACGAGTCTCGATTTCAGCTGCGACATTCGGACGGCAGGGTCAGAATTTGGCGTAAACAACATGAAAGCAAGGATCCATCCTGCCTTGTATCAACGGTTCAGGTGGTGGTGTAATGGTGTGGAGGATATTTTCTTGGCATACTTTGGGCCCCTTAATACAAATTGAGCATCGTTTAAATGCCACAGCTTACCTGAATATTGTTGCTGACCATGTCCATCCCTTTATGACCACAGTGTACCCATCTTCTGACGGCTACTTCCAGCAGGATAATGCACCATGTCACAAAGCTCATATCGTCTCAAACTAGTTTCTTGAACATGACAATGAGTTCACTGTACTCCAATGGCCTCCACAGTCACCAGATCTCAATCCAACAGAGCACCTTTGGGATGTGGTGCAAGGGGAGATTCGCATCATAGATGTGCAGCCGACAAATCTGCAGCAACTGTGTGATGCTATCATGTCAATATGGACCAAAATCTCGGAGGAATGTTTCCAACACCTTGTTGAAAGTATGCCACAAACAATTAAGGCAGATCTGAAGGCAAAAGGGGGTCCAACCTTTTACTAGCAAGGTGCACCTAATAAAGTGGCCAGTGAGTGTATTTTTTTTTCACATTTGTTTTCAGGTAAAATACTTTAAAGCAGACAAACTGCTAAACTGTTCCGTTGTATATCCTTTCCTAGAGGCTAGTTTCAGTCACAATCTACTACACTTGGCTGTTATATTCAGATGCTGTTGCAAAGCTGCAGGTGGTGTGTTAGATTAAGCCCCGAATTTGTCTTTCCAGGATGGCACACCTCCAGGGGCCGCGGCTGGAAGCGCGCCTTTAATAGAACACCAACGTACCAGTCTTTTAATATATTCACCATCCGACCAACAGTTACATCACTGTCAGGTGAAGTTATAAATGGCCACCCTCACAGTGCTTTGAAGGGAAATGGTCTGAAGCTGAGGAAGTCAGGCATTTGAAATCATTCTAACAGGTTCCTCTGAGCTTGTAGCGGCTGATCAGGCAGAGTTTCCGCTGATAAAAGGAAAGAAAAAAGGGAGAGAAAAGGGAGCAAAGCTCTGATCGCCGGCTCTCAGACAAGGTGAACAAAGCTATTCTTCTTCTGATGAATGTAAGCAGAGGATGGAACAGGCAGGACGGGAAGTTCACGTTTAGTCCAGAAAGACAGGATAGGCAGGACCTCATTTGTTTGTCACTGTCTTGATGTTCTCCTTTGAAATGCACACTGACTAAAAGTTTTAAACGGTACATTGCGGGGAAAAGGAGATATTTCTAAGAAGAGGCTAAGGGTCTGTTTACATGTATGCGGATACTTTTATAAACAGATTTTTTTATACATTTTGACCTTTTGTTTACATGTGAACAGATTTTTTGCATATTTTTTAAAACGCCCTCCAATGTGAGGCCCAAATGTATAAAATATATCTGTTTACAAAATTATATGCATACAACTAAACTAGTCCTACGTGGATAAAGTGTCTGTGTGGGTATGAGTATGTGCTTGGACAGGTTTTTGAGGTAAATGTTTCTGGATTTATCGAACACCTAAAAGAGTAATATGATGTGCGTTTGGGTCCTGGTTTTACATATTGCTTTACTTTGAGGTTATTATGAAGTACCTTCTGAAGACATTACCCTATGGTGTGTTGGTCAGTTTGGTGATGATGTGGTACTGGTTTTCACCTTAAAGTTAGAAAAATCTTGATTTTATTGGCTTAGTGACGCCTGATAATAATTTTTTTACAGTAAATATTTGTAAAAAAAAAAAAAAAAAAAACTAAACTAAAAGAGACAGGTCAGGTTTTTAGGTGTTTGTCAAGATCTGATTGATCGCTAAAGTTGGGAAAACCTGAGATTTGTCAGATATTTGTGGCTTTACGAGGACCTTTTTTAAGTGAGAACTGTCCTCATAAAGAAAGCTCCAGCTTTTATTTGAAAACGTAAAAATGAAAGATATGCTTTTGGTTGCTGCCATTAAAGTTAGAGATGGAGTATTAGACTAGAAGCAGTATTATTTATATCTAGTAAAAGTAAGTACTTCACAAAGACAGCAAGACTTGAATCTGTGGCTGATTTAAAGCAGCAGACAGTCCTCCATTACATAGGCGTCGCGGCCATTATATTTGAGATGGACATTCTCCCCACCACCTTTCAAAATGGTTCGTTCAGACCCCGCGACATTTACCATGTAAAATATTAGAGCCCCCGGACCCCTCGACAGTGTGTCCCCCCGACATTAATAATTCTTCTGGCGCATCTGCTCCACAACAAGAAGGATGGTGGAGTCACTGCGGTTTTCACCATGCAACTGCAGTACGTGAATTGGATTCTTTATGATACCGCCATTATTATAGCTAACACCGTTTTTATTGATTCCTCTGTGGCAGCACGTACAGACCGACCTGCCCACAGCCGCAACACAAACACGGCGATTAGAAAAAACGAACATGTCAGCACATTCGTGTCAGTAATATCATAACCATTTGGAGAGGAGTTATGCTAATGGCAGTCTTTCTCAACCTCGTACCACAGAAACGTAGCCGTCACGAAGATGGAATGATAGGTAGCTCACCACAAAGATGAGTGAGAAAAGGTTGAAATTAAATTTACGGGTCATTTCTTAATTAAAATATTTCTTTCAGTGTATACACATGGTATAGTTCTAGCACACTATATCTCCACATTAAAACACATACACACATGTACGTCCTGTTCGCCATTGGAGCTTTTAAGTCATGTTTCTTTAAAGGTGCTTCACACACCTATGTCTGAGAACACTCACACACACACACACACACACACGTACACACACACAAACTGCTGAGAGCACTGTAGGGAAGAGGTGGGAGCCCTTGTGCTCCGCTAAGTGGAAAACTCGATCTTCTTACCTCAGCAACTTCACACAGGACAGCTCAGTGGAAGGACATATGTGCTTGAGAGAGAGAGAGAGAGAGAGAGAGAGAGCTCTGGCCATCAGTGTGCTTCTAGGTGAAGCAACTACATCACTCCAATGAAACTGTAGCTTTCGTGAGCTGCGGTGAACTAACGTCTCTCTAGCTTTGGTGTGATAATAACATGCCTGCAGACAGCAACATCACTATTTTTGCTGTGCTTCATTTTTGCTTCATTTAACAAAACACTAAGGGCCAGTTTCCCAGTTGATGATTAGGCTTAGTCTTAGACTAGCTTGGAGTTTGAATGGTGAATCTCTATTGGTACTACAACTTAGTCCAAGACTAGGCTTAATCCATGAACAAAAAAACAGGCCTAAATATTAAGATGAAATGAGGAAACTTGTCAAACATTGAAGAACTTGAATTAAAGGTTCTCTATCACCATATGACCTCATGTAGACCTCTCTTTGATTCCATCGTCAACAATAGCACAATTTTAACACTGAAGAACATGAATAAACGGTTTTAGGTGTTTGTGAGTGCCTAATTGTCTCCTTAAAGACAGAGACACTTGAGATTTGTGAGGACATCTTGTGCTAGTCTTCTTAGAAAAAAGTTTTGATGGAAAAGTTGCAGGTTTTATTTCAGTCAGTCAGTATCACCAACTCACCTCATGTGGACTACTCTTTGATTCCATCGTCAACATTAACACAATTAGACTTTAAGAAGCCTCAGATAGGAGTTGCCTTGGAAACAGTGACATCATACAAACTTGCGCTGTTTTTTTGGGGGGGGGGAGACGATAGACTGTATGATTATGAGTGTCAAACTACAATATGCAATGGGAGGGCTACTGCCACACGCCGCCAATCACACTTATTATAGCCGAGTGACAAGTCACAATAGTGCCAGTCACCGTAGTGGAAAGTAGCTATTCTGCCTGCAGCCCCTTCACACACGTCGAGCCTATATATAGTTCTATAGTCCAGCCCTTATGGAATAGTAATTAGGGAATAATTAAACGAATCACTCTGGCTGTGTGGTCAGATGACAGGCACGTTATTTAGCTAGTCAGGGATGAGGTGCGAGTTGTCCTTCTGAAAGACTGGCCTGCTGGCATGTTGCAAACAAGACTGTCAAGGGTGTGTAGGAGATGTCAGTACTTTCCCTAACTTTCCAATGTGTGTATGTGTGTGTGTGTTGGTGCGTTCATGTATTTATCGCATTGTGGGGACCTTTTGTCCCCTAAAATGACTTTTATCTGTTTTTTTTGGGCTTTGTGGGGACATTTGAGAGGTCCTCATGAGGAGAAATGACTTTATAGAAAATGTGCTTGTTTTATTTGAGAAACTAAAAGAGGTAAAAGATGTGCTTTTGGTTACTGAGGTTAAGGTTAGGGTTAGGATTAGGTGTAGGTGTAAAATTTTAGTCATTATGGGAGTCTATGGAAGGACCTCACAAAGATAGTAATACAAAACTGTTTGTGTGTGTGTGTGTGTGTGTGCATTATGTTACTGGACTGCTGAGAGAACCAAATGTCCTTACCAAGTTAGAGAAGCTAAAAAAAAAAAAAAAGCTTCCTCCACAGGTATGGGTTTTTACTTAGTTATTAAAGCCACTATAATGTTTTTCTGTAGAGGTTTATAGTACATGAGTGTTTAGTTACCGTTCTTGAAGTATTTATTATTATTATTATTATTATTATTATTATTATTATTATTATTATTATTATTATTATGAGTAACATTTGGATTAGTATTAACTTCCCACTTGCACTCTAATTTTGTGAGGACTAATTTGTGTCACGAATCTGATCTGCGTAATTTTTGCTGTTGCTAATTGGTCGCCTTAACTTAAATCATTTTTAAAAATATTATATTTACAAAATAGGGTAATTAAGCTTTTGTGTCAATCATTTCTCATACTGACTAACATAATATCAGCCAAATAATTGTAATACTTTAATATTTACACTTTATTTTTCTAAAGCACATTGAATGACGTGTGTGTGTGTGATTATTTGCTATATAAATTAGTTTGCCTAGCAATAGGTACAGTCTTAGAAAACTTCTGCTACATATAGGTAGTTATAAATATATAATGTAACATTTCTAATGTAACTATGCATATATGTGCACAGTGACTGCCTTTAGTATATCAGCATCTCAAGATGGGTTGAGCGACTAAAACCCCTTGTTGGTGATCGAAAGATTGGGGCTTTAAAAATCGCTGTTAGGTTCCAGAGCAAAGACACTGTCCTGTAATTAAGAAATGTAAGTCACTCTGGATAACAGCATCTGTTAAAGGCATTAGTGTAAAGACCCATTTTAATTTTGACTGAATTAAGAAGAGTAGATCATATGTGGAACAAACCAGCTTGGCAAACCATCTTAGGCTGTGTCGTGCACCAAACCCGCAGTAAACATCAACTGAGCCTCATGAAGCAGCTTAAAATCTCTGCTGGTGTATTTAGCAGGGTGCCCTCGCCCTTAGCTAATCGATACCATTACCGCGCATCTCTCAGCATGTCGACGGCGTCCTTTCTCTAATCACCCAACACTTCCACCTCGTCGATGCAAAAACGAGAGCGTTCATTACCCCTCCAGATACCTGCCATTTTCACGTCTACCCACACAGCCTATAAACACCGACGCCCGAGGAGCCCTGACGCTAAAGTCTCCAATCACCAACTCTCCCCCATTCAGAACACACCTGCATAATTGCCACATCTGACCTTTTCCACGCTGTCTGAGGCGGGAGTGAGCGCTCAATCGAGACGCGGTATAAATAGCGGCTCGTTATACGTGCAGTCGAAGCATGAAACAAAGCTTGATTTTCGCGCCCACTTCATTTCATCAACGACGCTCTATATTTTTTTCCAGCGGGAAGCCATTCGAAGCCATTTGCTAATGCAAAAAGGGGTTAAGAAAAGTGGGAATTCGTCAAAGTGACTGCTACCTTCAGGTATGAGGAGGGAAGGAAAGTCGACACTAATCGATTCTTGTGTAAATCTGACCTCATTTGCTATGGGTTTTGTGGGTGAGCGCGCGTTCGCGAGCGCGTGAAGGTGATTAAGGAGTCAATTCGGTAGCATAATTCAATTGTCTCCCCTACCCCAAAGTAATGATTCTCTGTGTAACTAACGCAGATTACTGACAGCCTTTCTCTAAGTAGGGCAGAAAAAAAAGTTTCCTATTGAAAGCGGCTCCGAGCCTTAATCCATAATTATCCTCAAAGCTCTGTGCTATCTGAGAGCTGATATGCCCCCCGTGTCAATGCACGGGAGATTTCTGCAGTGTGCGAGCGAGCATTTGTGCACAGATATTCCAAACAATGCGTAAGAACGGATGCAAAGCATGCAAGCTGCATTCAGGGAAGATCTCCTTAACTAACTCACAGAATACATTACACTAAATACCATCACATTACACACACACACACATACACACAAAATCACACATAAGAAAACATGACCTGCTAAGGATCACAATGTTGTGTTTCTGGAGCACGATTATAGAGGCTTGTGGTTTTGATCTTATTACAACAGATTTACCAGCCTCTTTTACAAGCTTAATAATTCATGGGCTGAGCTTTGATAGCTTGTTCCTTTGAGCGGGGCTTGCCACATGTACGACAATGCGATATAAATCTACTTGGCACCGGATTGTTGTGGAGGGAAAAGAGAGGACAAAAGACGGTGAGAGCGGCGGTAGAGAACAAGGGGGTCGTTGTGACGCGCCACGGACAGCCGTAATAAAACGCTTCAAAAAAGGACGGCAGTCTTCTTATCCAGGGTGAAAGACGCGCAGAAAGTATTCTTACACAATCGCTAAAAGAGAACAAGCGTGAATAAGAGAATACTTAAGAGTGTGTAATAATGTGCGAGAAGGTGGGTAGGTAGTGGGTGTTTTAATGTGGGAATTAATGAGAGAACAGCAAGCACAGCATGCATGTGTGAGTGTGCATTTGTGTATACGCACATACACACAGATGCATACATGTACACACATTTATGTGTATATGTGTGTGTGTGTGTGTTGGGTGTACAATAGATAGACAGTTTCTTTATTACCTAAATGTGCGTATGTGTGGGAGGAATTTTCCTTTTTAAAAAGTAATGGGATAGGGATTCCCCTGGAAACTTCAGCCCACACACAAATCCTAAAAAGAAATGAGAGAGAGAGAGAGAGAGAGAGAGAGAGAGAGAGAGAGAGATGTTCCATCTCTTCATCAAATCAGTGAGGGACAAGATGCTGGACTGTGAATTATGCACAGGAGCCTATTAAAAGAAATGCAGTGTTTTCTTTAAGAACATTCACACACGACTGACCATCATGCTATGTAGTTATTCAATATTCCATAAATATATAAAAAGATACAGTTTGTTCTGTTATGCAAATGGATTTATCTGGTGTTATACTTTGCAATAAAAACTGTATGCAAAACATTTATAGTTCCTTCCTTCATTAGGAAATCGTCCCATGTGATCGATCAAGTGTAACCATCGTATCCGCTCCATAGTGTAGAACCATAAATGTACGTCATGTCTTTGTCCTGGGTGACTTGTGAACTAAAAATATTGGCAACATTCTTCATTAAGGCTGTCTGGTCCCTGCAGGCTGGGGAATGGAGCCACTTTATTAGCAGGACTTATTTAATTACACTCATTAGGATATATTAAGATCCCCTTTGAAAGGTTTCGGTTATGAAGCAACTTGCAGGATATGAGAGGGATGTTGATGAGATGCATGAGCATGAGACCTACAGTTCTTTAGCTGTTTTGTCTCTGGATTCTAAGATTAACAGGGAAACTGTGCTTGATTTGGCTTTGCTTAATATACAGTATAACGTGTCTTAACTGCAGAATATTACTTTTTATAGTGTCTAGGAAAATATTACCAGCTATAGTTAAACAACAGCTATATTCATGCTTTAAACTGGAAAAATTCAATCCAAAGTGGCTGTGTTTAGTACTTGTTTGCAGTTTCTGTGTAACTAATTACAAAGAAACTTTAAGCCTTTACATTTTTCATGAACTTCTGCTCTGGCTTGAGTTAATAAAGTGCATGTTTGTTGGAATTTATTTTGATTTCTTCTGCAATGTATGTACTTTCACTTCTGGTTCTGAGAAACCACTCAGAAGCAGAAATTTTGTCATTTTCACACTACAAACTGGTGTGCAGAAAATTTGAGAAGTTCCCTTAAAGAGCTTCCTCTTGCAACTATTCGTGTCCAAGTTACGCTACATCACGCATGTGTTAGTGAGGAGAAACACTGTAGTTCCTGAAAACTTCCATTGTCTTCCCAAATGTTTTCTTTCCATCACGCTAGTGTTCAAATCACGAGCGTCTAAGACTATTTCTCTAAACCACTATGCACTTCCTATAACTTTTATTTAACCTCGTTTTTATGCTCTCGGATCCTGGACTTTGTGGGGAACTATCAAATTTTCAGATGTTTTCTCCACTCTTGATTTGTACATTTATACAAAATAGGGGTGAGTTCTTCTAAACAAGAAGCATTTTTGTCAGGCTGTTATTGTGATTTTACACTATGTGCTCCGGAAGGATTTCATTTGCTTTTTAGGCATAAATCATTACACAGAAGCTCACTAGCCACACTCACTTTTCCTTTAATATGGGCACAACCTCTGTCTAATAACTCCTTGCTTTGCACAGGCCAAAATTTAAAATTTAAAAACAATAGAATGTGAGTTGGGGCGGCACGGTGGCGCAGTGGTTAGTGCTGCCGCCTCACAGCGAGAAGGTCCTGAGTTCGAACCCCCGGGGACGGCCGTAGGGTCTCTCTGTGTGGAGTTTGCATGCTCTCCCTGTGTTCGCGTGGGTTTTTTCCAGGTGCTCCGGTTTCCTATGTAATGTAGGTTAATTGGTGACTCTAAATTGGCCCTGTAATGTGTGAATGTGAGTGTGATTGTGTGAGTGTGTGTGTTCCTGGGATCCCCCACGACCCCAGTTGGGATAAAGTGGTTCGGAAAATGAATGAATGAATGAATGAATAGAATATGAGTTAAAGTATGAGTGTCAAAGACAAAAATTGGCATTTCTATCCCACCAAAAATGTTCTACAAATTGCACCGTTTTTGTAATTATTATATTATTGCTAGACCCTTGAATGGACCCTTATGCTGTGATCAGTGTTCATTGCGCAGTGGACACTTGTGTTGAGTCACACTTCATTCTCAATGATGCTGAATGCATTGCTGTTTGATTATTCAAATTTGTCTTTTACACCATTCATCACATACTCTACCATTATTTTTATATTAAATTGCTGGCTTTAAAACATATACGCACTGCTTACTTGTTACACTTCTTTCTCAATATAAAAAAAACTCCCCCCTCACCATTGGGGAAACAGCATCTTGAATAAAATAACAAAGCTTCAAAGCACACGATTTGTTCTCTCCCCTCATGCTCCAGCTGACTGCTATAAAAGTAAGTCACACAAACAGTAATCTAGGAAAACGCTCTGGAGCATCAACAAGTCTCGACTGAGGAGGGCTTCCATAGCGCTGCATTTATCCAGGTGTCTCCTCTGGGCAGATGGGCGGTGCTTTTGCTGTTTTTAGACTGGTAATTACTCAACATCTGCCAAAGTGATGGAGTCCTGGATCACATCGTGGCGCTCAGCAGGGGGGTACAGGTAGGGAGGCCTGCTTTTGCCGTAGGAGAGGGTCCGTGGACTGGCCTACCAGGTGTTTCTCCACTCCGAATGTCTCGGGGGGGAAGATTTGCAGGAACGTTTAGAAAAAACACGGTTCTCCTTCACTGAAGATGGGTGGGTGAGGTACGGTCTCTGTGATCATTTTCATATATGGATGGGTGGCGAATGCATAAATGATAAATGGAAGGTATGGTGTTAGGTTTCGTGACCGGCTCTTAAAGAATCCTAAATATAGGATAGTCATATCTCTTCTCCACACTCACACTCTCTCTCTTTCTCTCTCGTTCTCATCTATATTCATCCTCTCCATATTGAAAAGGTCTGTGCGACTGGAGCGGGCCCATGAAAAGCACTCTTGCTGCAATTACTGATTAATTACAGTGAATTAAAGCAATTACAGCTTTTGAAATATACAATTATCCATCACATTTCCTGTTGTAGCCCTGACTTGAGATTGTACCAGATTACAATGCAATCATATATCTTACTGTAGTCCTTCTGTATCCTCTGACATAAGGCTAGGCTGCAAAAACGCGGCTTCCAAAGAACCTGTAAAACAATGAGTATTTTTTCCACCTCTGAATACATATTCAATTGGACTGATTGGTTCCCATAATGAGGAGTTGAACTGAGCACTCTGTATGATCCCCATTATTCGAAATCCACACAATTGAACAATTGTATGCCACTGGCGATTTGAAAGCTAAAAAAGCTCCCCCAAAGCTGCTAATAATAACAAAAAATGGCAGATAACCATTCTCTCTTGTTTAACTTATAGACAACCTGCCACACTGATAGATTCTCAACCACACTTGTGTTGTCAAATCGAGATACGGCATCGCTGAAACCCGGAAAAAGACGACGGAGACAGTGTGTGACAGTTAAGGGACTTGGGCTTTTAAAAATCATCGTTATGTCGGCGGCTTAGACTTCGCTCCAGAACAGGGTGATGAAGGGATGACTGACTGAAAAGGGAAATAAGGTTTGAAATAAGGAAGAGGTCTTGTGGGGCGCTGTTGCAGCGCCCTTCCTCCCCCCATCCCAATACCGCTGTGCCAAATGGGGTGTGTTGCCTGCAGCCATGCTTACGGACACACACACACTGACATAAAACACACTAAACACACACACACACACAGAAACACAGGCCTGTTTTCTCTCTTTTTTTCCTCTCGTTTTTCTCTCGCTTTATTTACCACTTGACACCAAGGCACACATTTGCATAGGCACAACAAAAAAAAAGTCTCAAAAGATCGCTGGTAAACTTTTCGCCATCACGTGTTCCTCTTCACCTGTCGATTTCAGAGGCGAACTAAGTTGAAAAAAGTACGTTAATATATCATCCCCTTAAAACATTTCACTCACATAAAGAGTCATAGGGGCTGGCAAAAAAACACTGCTGACGTACATCCGTAGTCTGAAACATATTTCTGACATACATTCAAGGCAGTTGTTGTGTGTTTCTGTGTCTTCGAGGCTGTGATTCCTCTAGTCCCTGGTGTTGTAGCACAAGTGAAACTTGGAAAAAATGCACTGCAACTAGACTTTAAAAGGGGGGAAACAAAAGCTGTTATTGCATTGCCACCATCATAACCTTTCATGCATTGGTTACAGGGTTTAGTCTTGGCCTGGTCATCCTTGCGGTACATCCTAGAAATGTTCTAGATTTGACAAATCATTTGTGATATCTTTGCAGCATAGACATCAACTAACAGAATGAAATGATCCATAATCAACATAATCCTGAAAAAATATTCATCTTCTGCAGTCCTCTCTCTCTCTTGCGTCTTTTTCGGTATTTCGTTTAAGCGTAATGAATAATCCATTCCTCTCTCAAGGAAGTCTCTTAGAACTCCCGTCTGCCTTACCCCCCCCCAAAAAACGAGAGGCCGCCATGCCAGTTTTTCCCTCTTCTGCTTACATAAACGATCAAATATTCATATCCATACATAGTTAGGGGTTTTATCCAATTTACCGCAGACTCTAACATTTCTTTGCACTTTACTGCTTTCCTTATTTATGAGGGGACAGGGGAGCGTCCTCATACAGGGCCGACATTATAAGTCATCCGAAGGGAGAAACGAACATGGTATCCCTTAAATAATATGAGGACAAAACACGCACATGCACACAATTACAGGAGCACAGGGACCGTCTTTATTAAGGTCAGCAGGTCTTCCAACAGACTACTGCCAAGGCTGCAGATATCCGTATTTCCCACAGCCCCACAGCAGCCATTATGTTTAATTAATGACATGTTTGCATATTAATGCCAACGTGACCCAGCCGGGTTCACCGGTTAAGCAAACAGGGTTGAAATGTACAATAATGTCACATGCATATAATTTTTCAATAACAGTTTGCTTCACAAAGACTTGATACGATGAGGAGGACGGAGCGTTTTCGGCGACGCTTTGCGTCTTTTTCTCTGCAGATTTCCTCTCCCCACACCTCCCAGCAGAACACTTCAGGAGATAATGACCGAGTGCTGTCTGCCGCAGCTCTGGTAATGACATCTAATGTGTCGAGCTGGCATAATGTGCATTACAAGTTGCATTTGCGTTTGGGTTTTCGGAATATGCCTCCACGTTCTAATACTGGAGATGCGGCGAGAAGCCATTATGGTAATGCAGCACCTGAGGGAAGCAGGGAGAGAGATCAGTCTTCAAGTGCTTATTACCAAAAGATGACTGTGTTTAATGAAAGTCTCCCTGTGTGCGAGAAGGTAGATCCTCCTCTTTCTCCTTCCCGTTCTCGTTTTCTCTGCCTTCTTCTACTTCTTCCTCTCCATTTATCCTTTACTCCTCCTCGTGCCCTGCTTTTACATCCTCCAGACCTACTCCTCCTCTTTCCTCTTAAACATCACACTTTACCATCTTCCTTTTACTCTCTTTCATCACCTCTTTCCTGCTCATCTGTCACCATCCTTCTCTCTCTCTCTCTCTTTTTTTTACATCTTGCATTTTTCTATACCAAACAGTGACAGCTTATATAACTCAGTTCCAAACTTAGCTTCCCATTTGAACCATGGCTTCCACTTCTGTGATTTTTTTTTCTACAATTACATGACTCATATTCGCTATTACGCTTCACACAGAGAGAGTAACGATGGGGAAAAGGAAAAGAAAAAGAAGAGGAAGACGAGGCAGGAGAGATGAAAGATTGGTTTAATTTTTTATCTTTTGCACCACAGAGTCTGACCCACATGGGGCATAGGGTTTCGCTGATGGGCCAAAGGTGGACGTGGGAGAACTGTATGGATTAACCAGGGACCTTGGACAGCTGTAAGGGCCTACAGGATGGCGAGAGTAGATAGATAGACAGACAGACAGACAGACAGATAGATAGATAGATAAATATCCTAAAAATAAAATGAAACTACAATCATTAAAAGTTCTATCTATACAACCATACAAGTGTAAAAATGGCTATATTATCTTCACATTTTTACTTTTTACTAATTTGACCATAACCAACCAGCTGGGGAATAAATTGGCATTGATTATGTCTAATGATTGTCCATTTGTTATTTTACATTAAAAGAGAAGACATCATAATTAGAGCATTAGCATTACAGCAGTTAGAACAATAGAGCCAATCTAACGCCCGATTGTTAATTACAGATATTGCATTTCTCTCACCAGAGCCCAGATTTTAGTGCAAAACGTATTTTTGTTCAGGCACAGCATGAACTCCTCATGGTCTCTGCATGCCTGCTTGGGAAAAGGGTCCAGAGAGACCAGCGGAGCTGGGCAAGAAGAACGTAGAGGCGTGTGTGTGTGTGTGTATGTGTGTATGCGTGTGGGGGGGGAAAGCAGAGGGCATTCCCATACACACTGCAGCTCCCCAGAGACCCCACCACTTTCATCTCCCCATATCCTGAGGGGAGACAGCAAAACCAGAAGAGGGAGAGTGAGAACAAAAATAATGTGAGTATGAACAGTTTAGAAAAAAAGTGGAACTAAGTGAAGTTAAATTCACTTTATTTGTGCTTTAGTGTCGCAGCGCTGAAAATTATTACAGGCAGGAGGACCAAAAGAAAGTCTTCAAAGTTCTTAAGTAGGTCAAGTTTGCTGTGGATTTTTTTCGGTTTCTTGGCATCGTTTCACATGACCTCGGAAGAAGTCTCTTTAATCAGATTCCACTAGGAACAAAACCCTCAAAAGCCGGTCGGTAGGAAGCGTCAGGTGTTCCGAGATGAAAACTTCTCTCTGCATTCCGACTGAACTCACCGACACAAACACACTTCACAACTTTATTCTCTTCCTCGCCTAATTGCCTAGCTGCGAATCTCTCTTTTTATTCCCCACTGTGCAACACTTTCTCTCACACTCTCTCTGTCTCCCTCTCCTTCTCTCTACATGTTTTTTCTCTGTCTTTCCATTTTTCTCGTTCTTGTTCTCTATCTCCCCTTCTATGCTCTCTTCCTCTCTCTTTTTCTTTCACTCCGTCTCCATGGCCTCGCTGTCTCCATATCGCTTTTTATCTCTTTCGCTCTATTTTCTCATTTTTTCTCTCTCCCTGGTCTCTCTCTCTCTCTCTCCTGTTATCTTTCTCACCCTTTTTGCCTTCACCCTCTCTCTCTAGCTCTCACTCTCTCCAGCTGACTTTCTCTTCCTTTATGCTCTCTTTCTCCTTTTTTGTCTCTTGTTGCCAATCTCCTCTTCTATGCTCTCTCTCTCGTTGTCTTTCTCTCTATAAGCTCTCTCTAGTTTTCTCCCTCCATCTCCATGGTCTGTATTTCTCTCTACTTTCTTATTATATTTTTCTTACTCTCACTTTCTTTCTGTCTTCCTCTCCCTTTATGCTCCCCCACTATCTTGTTTGCTGTTTTCTCTACCTAAATGTTGTCTTTTACTTTCTCTAGCTCTCTCGCTGTCTTTCTCTTCCTTTATGCTATCGCTTTATCTGTCTTTTATCTTATTCCTCACTCTATGCTCTCTCTCTACCTGCATGGTCTCATTCTCTTGCTGTCTTTCTCTCCCCCTCTCTAGTTGTTTCTCTCTTTCTTTCTCTAGCTGACTTTTTTTTCCTTCATGCACACTCTCTCTAGCTGTTTTTCTCTTCCTCTACGCGCTATCTCTTTTCTGTCTCTCCTCTTTCACTGTCTCTCGCTCTCTAACTGTTTTTCTCTTCCTCTAAGCTCTTTCTTTTTTCCTCTTCACTTCACTCTCTCTCTCCCTCCCTCCCTCCTTGTCGTATGCTTGCGCGCTGAAGCCACTAAAACTTCCGATAAAATCAATGTTTAATTCAGATCGCTGGAGGCCATTGACAGAAACAGTGGAAGTCTTTCATCTACAAAGGCGCGCGCGAGAATCTCTCGGAATTAACGCTCTCGTCGCGAGCTGTCCCGTTTATTACGCCGCGCGCGTGCTCTCGCTGACACGCCAAAGATCTGAGGAGCGGCACGTGGAAGCGCGCGCGCGCGCGCCACCGATGAATCCGCTCCCGCGCCGTGAACTGAGCGAGGCGAGCGCGCGCACGCACATCCGCCGCACAAACGCGCCTTTTAGCGTAACGTTTCCTTATTAGCAGTGGTAGATTTGGTAGAGTACTAAATATTTGTACTTAACTACTAAGTACACTGCGACATAATGTGAAAGTTCATAAGTTAAAAAGTACAAAGTACTCTTCTCACAAACTACTCAAAAGTACTAGTTATTTCTTATACGTTGACATTTATTGAATAAGAAAGAAAGTGATTATTTTGTCATTGTGAACACACCACAACCAAATGTGACCTCTGTATTTGACC
This sequence comes from Distichodus sexfasciatus, assembly GCA_032718565.1. Classification (NCBI taxonomy): domain Eukaryota; kingdom Metazoa; phylum Chordata; class Actinopteri; order Characiformes; family Distichodontidae; genus Distichodus; species Distichodus sexfasciatus. Next base: position 344,606 of record JAVGVS010000114.1, read on the forward strand.
CATCCGTGAAGGAGCAGTGGGCAGCTAACAAGGGCAGCGCCCGGGGAGCAGTGCTTGGGGACGGTACCTTGCTTATGAGTACCTTAGTGGTAACTTTACCGGGCCTGGATTCGAACCTGCGACCTTCTGATCACGGGGCAAACGCCCTACCGTTACGCCACCAACTGCCCCAACTGCTGGAATAAATATTCCGCCTTATTTTGCTAGATAAATATACTGTATAAGGGTGAAGTCGTGTTTTAAAAATGGTCTCACTAAAATGATACGCTACTGTGTGAGTGAAGAATTACATACGATCAGATTATCGAAATCCGGTCTGTCGAATATCAGCGAAGTTGAAGTTGTTAGCGTACTCATTAACACAAGGACATTTTAAAAGTAGTGATGTTGATAACTTACTTTAATACCTTAATACAAGTAGAATTTTAGACTTAAAATATACTCATTAAAGTATAAGTAGCTACCCAAAGACACTGCAGTAATGGGACTAATTGTAATTCATTCTTTCATTCTTTCATATTGAAAACTGTCAGTCAATTTCCACTTCTGGCTTAAAATGTATATTTTGTGTCCTATTTATATATTGTTTATTCCATGTGCCCTATCTGTTCTTCGTTCTCTCTATTTCTTGTTGCACTGTGTAAACTGGAGCCACGTCTTCTCGTCTCTCTGTATATCTGTACAATATATAGAAGAGATGACAATAAAGTTTACTTTGACTTGACTTTGATTACTTCCACTCCTGCTTTTTAGAGGCTTTATAAATACTTAAACACATTTACATCTAAAGTGAAATAATTAACAGCCTCTCTAATACAGTCAAATATACTCATAATATGATATTTGTTATATTAAATAAAAAAAAAAACCAAATATTACTTTGATCTACACAAAACATTTTTAACTCTTTGCTACTTTTATAAAGTTGTTTCAGGCGCATGATTCGTGCTACTTTCAAAATTCTACTTCTGTTTTACCTTTCGCAAAAATGCCCCTCAAAAGAACATTTATTTTTAAACTTTTTATTAAATTTATGAAGTTTATAAAGTTTATCTGTGCACGTGTTCTTTTTACAATTTATGTTTTCATCAAAAAAAATCTTTTATACTTTTTTTTATTTTATTGCATGAATATTAAAATTATCTGATTATAGTCAGAGAGAGTCTTCAAATAAAACCTAAAAGCTGGTTTCCCAAATTTGAATTAAACATAGTCTAGGACTAAATTATAGTACTAATCGGAGTACAAAAAAGAAAAATTTATATTGTCCAAACATAACCTAAATCAGAGTCTGGTAAACCATGTAATAAACAAGTAATAGCTCTGTAATGGGTAATTAAATAATCAGTGAACTTTGATTGGTTTTAAGAGGAGAATTAAATCATCACCATGACCTTGATTATACAGGCATCTAGACAATGCAGACATTGCTGTTGGTATAGTTTTCACTGAAGTTAGTATATGTTTGTTTAACTTGCTGCTTATTTAAAGAATATGCAGTTGCCAACCCTTAGAGAACACGAATTAAAATTAATTCCTGCCCTCAGCACATTTTTTGGTCAAGTACAATAGTGACATCTTGCAAAAGCATGGCCTCAACTCAAATAAACACAGTGGCACTGCTTAAAGGGGGGGGAGCTCATACCGGCGGGGCCAATTCAAACATGCACATCTTATTACACTGTCTGCCTACCGCCACCTGACCTGAGACAGGCATCCTCATATTCATAAGCATCGAAGGCATAATTGAATAATTTTCTGCCAGACTGAGTTATATTTCCAGCACTCATACATCTCTGTCTTTCTACGATGGGCTCCGGCGACAGCGCAGCGGCTAAACCCCCCGATTCACATTAATGCCAGCTGAAGGCTACACACTAGCAAGCAGGAGCGATCTAACTTCATTAACTCAGATGATCCACCTTCAAAGCCCTAGAACATTGCAATGAGCCTGTGCGCAACTCTCCATACACGGCCATCCGCTAATTTTAATTTGCTCTTTCCCTTCTGAAATGTTGTTTATGTAACCCCTTAAAAACATCCCCCGTTTTTTTGAGACAAGCACTGCTAGCTTTCGAAAAAGCATAAATAATTAGCATTTTGTTAGCAGAGCAACGGCTTGTTAAACAAAGCAAGGAGCTTAGCGTAAGGAGCGGCTTTTGAAGTGCTTGTGAGTAATCCAGATGAATATGAGCTCGCCCCGGAGCGTTGAAACAAGGCCGAGAAGCGCTAAGACGACTCAGTGAAAGAGCGAGAGAGAGAACGGAGCAGCAGGCATGGTTTAGCTGGCACAACGATGCACGACTCAATAAGGCACCCGCAACTTGACGTACACTGAAGGAATCAGCAGAGCTTGAAATTCCCCTAAAATAAGTGTTGAAATGAAATCTGAGAAAAACTGGTGAAAGCACAGACTTATGTGAGCTTTCATAGAAACAAAAGTGCACTCTAAATCTGGAATTCAGGTCAAATTCTAACCCAGGCAAATGCCATCCTGGAGGAACAGAGAGCAAGGCATCTGATAGTGGTGATTGCTGAGCAGCTTGATGATTTATATTGAAACATGAAGGCTGTGAGATCAGATAACAGGATTAGTGAATATTTGTTAATTCCTTAAAAATTTAAAGCAGAAACTAAACCTCCGAAAAGTTTTTTTTCTGTAATCATTTCCAAAAACATGAATAATGAGTCATTTATCCATGATTTTCATAGGTGCCCCAAGAAAAACTGATTAGTGCTTGATTTTTAACAAGAGAATTAAAGCAATTTAATAAGAATGTATTTGAAAAAGAAGGACTAAAAGCTGACGTGTTCTTCAGCAAACGAGTGCCTACAAACATTTTCTGCAAATTCCTATAAGCTTTTTGTCTGAAAGAAATCTGTTACTTGACAAAAAATAGAACATGTGCATCTTCCCTGATCTGCAGTTCATCAGGTTTTTGCAGAAAACCTGTTGATTGGATCACACTTTTGTGGAAGTACCTGTGCTAGTTTTCTAGTCGCTGGCAGCAAAAGGTCACATTTTCTGATGCTCGTTTACTGACATGGCAAGGAAGGGAATTCACACCAGGACTCAGCTTGCTTGTAAGCCAGTGCAGCAACTCTCAGTGTGATAGTTTGAGAAGGTGATGGAAGGATTTAGGAGAGACCCAGATAAAATCTCACACTCAGCTGACGGCACGTGCTGATGGGATGAAGACCGTGTTCACTGATGTTGATGGACGGGGGTGAAATGTCAGATGATTGACCTTCAGATACACCCCTCTGGCACTGGATATGCCCTCTTATGCACTCTGTTCTCTTCACATAGTTCAGATGACTAAATACCATCAGTGACATCACAGCATTGTGTCTTTAAATGTCTAAATCAGGTCTAAATAACATCAGCACAACTCGGCTGCTTAAAATGTTCATGCTATATACTTTTTTTTTTAATCAAATGGACTACTGCATTTTTGATTTTAGACACATCCAATCAATACAGCTTATTCAAAATCATCTCTCCCTCTAGCAAACCAATATCAAGAAGTCAGTAAATTTAGAAAAAATGATTCTCACAGACGGACAGACTTTGGCTTGAGTTGGACAGAGAGTGGGAGTTTTCCCTCAAAAAACTGTTAAGTGTGTACACAGAAGAAGGTTTGATTCTTTAAAAATTGTTGGTATTTATAGTTTTGATATATGAATCATCATTTCAATCAGCTTTCCCTAAACATAAATAGTCATGTCAGAACAAAATAGTCTTTGCACATCCAGTGTCTTTATCACACCATGCCAAATTTAAAACAAGTTCAAATTGCAGCATTTAAAGTTTTTGTACTTTTTTTTTTTTTTGGAAAATGTGTTCTTATGGTAGCAAGAACTGCGACTAAAAGGACACAAGAGTAGTACTTAAAAACATTCTAAATGAAAAAACCTTCTGTCCTTGTGATTGAACATTTTCATTGCCATAAGGACATTCCGTGTGGAGTTTCCATGCTCTCTCCGTGTTTGCGTGGGCTTCCTCCTTGTGCTCCGGTTTCCTCCCACAGTCCAAAAGCATGCAATACAGCTTATTTGGTGACTCTAAATTGGCCCCTTAAGGTGTGACTGTGTGAGTGTGTGCTGGAGCCTGCCCAGGGTTGGTCCCTGCCTTGCGTCTGTTAGTTCCCAGGATGGGCTCCGGTCCCCACCGTGACCCCTGTAGGCATTAAGCGGTTCAGATAATGAATGAATGAATGATGAACCCAGCCAAGGTAGGTACACATCAAATCAGACTAAATCTATCATGCTGAAACTCTGGATGGTTTTTAAGGCCTGAGGCAAATAAAAACCTTGGAAAGCCCATCACCTGAGCATCACCTGAGCATCACCTTATGTGTCATATGTGCGAATTTTGCTACGATAACTACCCAGAGGTGAGTCACAGGCAGGGGACTAGAGCAGAGCTACGCTAGTTGACCCAAACAGATGTGTCCTTGAACATGACTTTTCCCAGAGCCCAATCCAGATAAGTTTATTAAAGTCTCAGTACATGTAGGTCTTATTCAAGCAAATTTCTGCTTGTGCGAAGACATAGAAGAGTAAGAGTATTAAAAGAATATTAAAAGTTGAGTCAATAATAGATTGCACACACGTTTTAGCACCTACATTAGAACAGAACAGAACAAAAAAGTATTCTAGACAACCTGTTTTAATTTGACATCAGTCTATTATACTCTTGCTTTAGGCTTAGAGGAGCATGAGATTCATGAAAATGTCTTCATTAGATGGTAATTGAATTGCGTCTCATATTACATAATTACAGTCAGTGTCAGTGTCTTCATTAGATTGTAATAGACTTCTGCCTTATATAAAACAATTACATAATCAAATGATTCCCAATTAAAATTAATAACGATCCTTGTAGTCCTTCATTCCCCCCCTTCTTAGTTTCATAGCTTTATCTCCTCCATTTCATCTAGGGTGGACCACCGTCACCTCCACGGTGGATGCCAGAGAGGAGCATTGTGTTACTGACGGACGCAGTGGACCAGATAATCTGAGAGACAGAGTGAGCGACCAGCCCAAAGGACTCATTAACCCAACAAGGCTTTGAAACAGAGTGACATTCTCAACCAGAGGTCGCACTCTGTGCTAAGTGGGACTGACGTATCCCTTCCCTCCGTCGCTCACATGCTGAGCCATGCACAGCGTTTTGACAAACAGGGCGCGGATTGCCAGCGAAGGTTGACATATGGCTTTGGACAGGGGTGCTGAAGCTTACCTCTGCTGGACAGGATCGCTAAATATTTTACTGGGCCATGAGGGCACATCAGGAGAGAAACCAGATTATCCCATTGGCTAGTAAGGTGAGACGGTTTTGGACAACAGCTTGCCAAAATATTTTATATTCTGTAGGCAGTTTTGCCAACTTCATCTGCTACGTCAACATCACGCCTTAGTGTACCCTAGTCACGCCTTAGGATCCCTTAGTGTGCCAAGTAACAACATTTTCAATCACAAGTCCCAAAGTGACTACAAATCAAGTTGCACCATAGTTTCTGCTCTCTGCTTGGAGGACACTGGCCAACAAACACCAGGACAGGAAGAATTCTAACAGCAAAAGCTTCCCAACGTGAGAACTTCTACTGGCACCTTCAAACATCCTTTGGCAAGTACCTTTGTAAAACATGACTGTACCTGAGACCAGCACATACTGTGACACGGTGCTGACTACATGGAACTTCTGCAGCCTCCTGGAAATATGTTGCAAAATATTTCTATTCTGCTGAAATGTCCAATTTTTAGGTGAAATTAAGAAGCACTTGTGTTTGTTTGCATACCTCCAGATTGCCAACATGCCAATGATCAACTATGTTTCAACTAGCCCAGGGCTGTCCAAACTGCCTGTTTCTACCTGGTTGTCAGTCGTTGTGAGTGAAAGTGAGTGATTATTTGTCATTTTAAAGACAGCACAGCACACAGTGCACCACAGCAACCACAACACACTTCTGCATTTGACCCATCCATGAAGGAGCAGTGGGCAGCTAACATGGGCAGCTCATAGGAAGCAGTGCTTGGAGACGGTACCTTGCTCATGAGTACCTTCAGACCTTCAAATCATCAAATAAATCAACTTCAAATAAAAATAACATCAATGTCCTGGCTTTATCTTTGATCTCTCTTCTCAACTTCCTGAAGGGCAATATTGAGGCAGAATTAAAACTTCTCCTCCCTTAAATCCAGCATTTTTTCATAGTACCATGTTTACCCTTCCTGACCTGATTTTTGTCAAGGCCTTTCTATGAGACAGCAGGAGTTGCACTAATCCTGCCTCAGGAACATTCCCAGATCGCACGGAGAGGGAACAACCCTGGCCATCTGTGTATCTCTCTACTGATCTGGCATCCCTGAGAAGATTCTGGAAGCCTCGAGGATAACCCCTACAGTCACCAGACTGCGCATCCCAGCAGCCTCCATTCATCAGACCAGCTCACGTTCAGTTTTGCAGTTTCGGTAATGTCAACAGTTTCTAAAAATCACATCACACTGGGGTCAAATGTTATTGATGAGCTGCAAATTGGCTCAATTCCTTTCCACAAAGCCATATTCGAAAACAAGTAAACAGTTCTAGGGTTGGAAATCACAAGTTTCTAATTATATCTATTCAGCAAAAGCGAGTGATTCTTTGCCATTGTGAACACACCACAGCACAGCACAGCACACAGTGCACCACGCCGAAATGTGACCTCTGCATTTGATCCATCCGTGAAGGAGCAGTGGGCAGCTCACATGGGCAGCGCCCGAGAGCAGTGCTCATGAGAGACTTTGCTAATGAGTACCTCAGTGGTATCTTTACTGGTCCGGAAATCGAAGCGGCGACCTTCCGATCACGGGGCGAAATCCTTAACCTTTACACTACTAACTGCCCCACAGTGGACAATGATTCAACATCTGCCTTTGTCACAAAGTCTGCTGTATAAGATGTATAAGATGTCTGGTCAATGTTTTCATTTTGGATCGATGCTACAGGCTCACTGATTATTGAATCGGGGTATTGATGTAGATCGATGTATCATTACAGCCCGTCTGACAACTTTGTCAGGAATGACTGCAGCTGTGGTGATGAACATCTTGTTGCACAACATGTTGAGGGATAACCTTTGGGTAAAAGAGGAAAGATGCTGGACCTCAGCAGTGACTGAGGTCATTTGAGGAAGGAAGGCGTATACATTTTGCCCTGGGTGTGTGTGAGTGTGTATACTTGGGAACAGAGTGACATTGCCTAGGCCTTGCTTATCGGCTGGTTGTACCAAGGTGCCCGGGCAGTTCGACCTTCTGCATGGAGGGGGAAGTCCCCGTTCCCTACCAAACCCTGTGGAGAAGACCATCTGTAGTGGGGAACCTCACGCCGAGGACCTGGACGAGTTTGTGGAGTCCTGTGACTCATCCTCTCTCACACATACACATACTCGCACAGACACTCCTCACTCAGCCCTTTGCCTTTTAGAGACACATCCGAATCGGTCTTCATTGAACCAGGCGGTAATAAGTTCACCAGTCCAGACATGAGGTAGATTCTGTGTCTCTGTTTACAATTCTTTGATATGGGCTATACATGGACCGTCTTCATCTGTGTCATCTACAAGCAAATATAAGCCAGTTCGTGTACTCTCATACATTCATTCATTTTCCGAACCGCTGTAATCCCAACTGGGGTCGCGGTGGGACCGGAGCCTATCCCGGCAACTTTCGGGCGCAAGGCGGGGACCAGCCCTGGGCAGGCGCCAACACACCGCAGGGCATGTGTATTCTCTTTTCCGAAATCAAAATAAGGAATGAGTGTGAGACCTGTAAATGGAGTCTTATGAGAGAATGATTGTGGATAAAGTGTCTTTTATAGGCTGCTGTTCTGCAATTTTAGTGAAAGTGAGTGATTATTTGTCATTGTGAACACACCACAGCACAGCACACAGTGCACCACAACCAAATGTGACCTCTGCATTTAACCCATCCGTGAAGGAGCAGTGGGCAGCTAACAAGAGCCCCGGTACTCGGGGACGGTACCTTGCTCATGAGTATCTCAGTGGTAACTTTACCAGCCCTGGATTCAAACCTGTGACCTTCTGCTCACGGAGCGAAAACCCTACACTGCAAAAAATGAAATCTTAACAAGCCAGAAAATCTTAAAAAGAAAAAAAATAGATGTTGTTTTTTTATTTTAAGAATAGCTTACTTGACTAGACTTGTATGTGTAAGATAAATAATCTAATTTTAAGAAATGTTGGCTACAATTATATTATTACGAAAAAATTACTGATTATAAGCACTTCTTAAAGTGAAATAAGAAATTTAATTAAGAGAATGGACAGGTTCTCATGCTCTCCACTACGAGTTAAGAAATCCATGAGAACTTTGCTTATTTTAAGAATATTAAAGCTAAAAACATGGAAAAAGGGAAAGGAGATCTTTTTTTAGGAGATCTTTACAAGATAAATTTTCTCACTATATTGGCAGATAATTTTGCTTGGTTCTGGTACCTTTTTTCTTATTGCCCTTTTCTTTTTCTTATTTTCTGACACTGATTTTTTGCAGTGTACCGTTACCCCACCAACTGCCCCTAGGTGTGGGAGTCGCTGTTCTAGTGACCCTCGAAACTCACCCCCATCAGTGGAAATCCGCTGATTCCTCAGCTCTGGAAATGGAGTGAATCTGTAAAGAGAAATTTTCAGGTCAGTAATACTGAAAAAAAAAACACACAGGAGAGAGAGAGAGAGAGAGAGAGAGAGAGAGAGAGAATGCTGAAGGTAAAGCCATGCACATCGAATTCAGCCTAATATGATTTTGTGTTCTGTGTCTATTCAAGTCAGCCTTGATTTGGTTTCCAACACTAATCGCATCAGCCAAGAGATTTGCATGGGCTCCTTTTTTCACGTCCCTGTCTTTTTCTCCCCTCCCTCGTTCCCCAATGGAACTCGTATCAAGCATCATGACACAAATCCTCCTTGATAAATTAAAAATGATTGATTCTGAGTCAAAGATGGAAACAGCACCGAGGGGGAAAAAAGTGGAATTCTATTGCATGTTGCTGCGGCAGAGATGGGGGGAGGAGGGGGGGCGGAGTCTGCATTCATTTCAGAGAAATTGAAGGCTTATATTCACCTCAGAGGCATGATTCAACCAGCCCGAGGCTCCTCTACTGGTCTGTCAATTAGCATTAACTTGTTGCAGAAAAAACAACAACATTCTACTCTCAAGGACCCGATAACCTACAAAGCTTGTTTTTGATGTATATTCACAAGATAAAGAGCATCTTATATCGGTGTGAGTCAACCTCCTGCGCGAGAATGTTGCTATTTTTGCTCCTAGTGGAGATAAACATAATTTCCCTGTCCACTGATAAAACACCAAAACGCTGGCGGCGCTTCCTGGATGAATGGAAACGAGGATATTTTGTGCCTGTTTGATCAAGTGACGTTTGCATGCAACTGACGGAGGACCTGGACGGCAAACTAAATCAACAACAACGGCGCCACAAACCCAAGTTTCGTCAAATATGCCCCATATTTGTGAGTGTGTGTGTGTGAGAGAGAGAACGAGAGAGAGGGAGAGGAAAAGGGGGAAAAATGTCAAGCTCAGGCAAATCATCATGTGACTACAAACAAGCTCTGGTCCCAGCCACATTCCCCTGCAGCGTAGTGTATTATCATTGTTATTAGCACGGTTCGTACAAAGCAAAGCTTATTTCAGCCCAAGCTCCCGTGCTCCTAATGCATAGGCTCTCTCTCTCTCTCTCTCTCACACACACACACACACACACACACTGCTCCAATTAGGCGGGAGTGTTGTGTAGCGTCAGTGTCGGGGGATTCAGCTTTCTTCTGCACTGTCAGGTCCCATCAGAAAGGCGGCTCATTAGTGTCAGGTTCAGCACCGCCATTGCCTCTCCACACACACACACACACACACGCACGTGTGCAACGATGCACACACCCATGCACACAAATTCTCTCTCACTCTCTCGCTCTCATCTATCTATCTATCTATCTATCTATCTATCACTCCAAGTTTCTCAATGCATCCCTTTTCAAATGCTTCCCGCCAGTGGATATATCATGCTCATGCTCTCTCTCTCTCTCTCCCCCAACATCAGCGTCGCATCGTCAGATCGTCGTCACACTTTGGCGCACATCTTCCAGGACTTTAAACATGATTTAGCCTTAATAACTCTTCCACAGCACAAGGTGAACATATGCAAACTTTTCACAGGCGCCTGAAAATTCTAGCGTGAGCTCAAGCCAGAATTAGTTCAAAGCACTAAGATTATTTTTTAAATCTTTACACTATGATAGTGAACCTGACTTGACATAATACGCCTTCTTAAGTTGTGGTTTAGTGTGGGAAAACTCCCCCAAACCTGAGCGCGTGTTGAAACTCTGCCCGCCCCACAGATGGGCTAATCATGGCAGCGAATGCGGCACAAGGCATTACAGCCGTGTATTTTTGCCCCACGTCAGCTAACGCAGCAGACTGGCAGCAAGCGCGCTGGGAAAGCAGCGCTAATGGTCTCAAAGTGTCAACAGGTTCTCAGTGAGGACTCCATCATAGCCGCACACGCACACACGCTCAACTTTGCCGCGTAATAATCACCAGTCCTGGCTCTCCGTGTCTGCCCACGGAACTCAACGCTGACACTTACTCCAGGCATTTGCGGGTCATATTAGGAGCAGTGACATCAAGCACCATGTTGTATACGGTTGATGCGGTTCTGTTGTTGAACTGCAGTGTGTATGGTGCGGGGGGTGACCTCGAATGATCACACGTCAGCCTTTTCAGTGAGACCCTTCAAATCTGACTTTGAGAATGTCCCACTTGAAGGAGCAATTAAATCCAGTGTGTCCACACACCCGATCCCCAAACTTTTATGGATTCGACTCGCCTATTTTCACAACAAGGCGTCTTCTGATATGTCACAAGGTAAAAGAAATGCGTCGGGCTGGCTCGTCACAATTCAAAGCTGAAGATGTGGAGAAAAGTGCATCCCAAAGAGCTAGTGAAAAAATTCAGCACAAACTTCTCTAGAACTGAGAAAGATGAAAAGGGTAACTTTTGTTTATCTGTCTCATCTTCGTCATCAAACGACCCCTGATAAGTCTCCCTTCACCCTCTCTCCCTCTCTCTCGCCCCCCTCTCTTCAGGCAACCCAACCCCTTTCTAATTAAAGCCTTTAATTAAGAAAACTGGCTTTGAATTCAGCTGTGGAGGAGCCACCATCTCCGGATGCCATGTTGAGTGAAGAGTCAGAACTCCTCTTTTCACAGCCATCCTTTCTCTAATCCCCCTGCATAGCCTTCTTCTTCTTCTTTCCTCTCTCTTTTCTACTCCTCATGCCCCGAGTCTCCCTCCCTTTCCTCGCTCTTCAATTCTCCCCTCTTTCATTCTCTAGTTCTCTCTCTGCACGCTTCCCTCCCTATCAAAGACATGATAATTAGCAGCGGAGGTTCGTCTGCTTTTCATTATTTTCCTGCGTTTTAATTAATCGGGCGCTGCGGCGGTCGCACGCTACTTTGCGTATGTACACTTTGAACTGTGCCCTGGAAACGCAATGTAGAGGCACTATAAAAATAAAAAAAAACAACCGAAAAAACAGCCAGCCAGCAAGTGTCAGAAAGCAAGCAAACTTTTCCCCTCCCTTCCCTCCTTTCCAGTCGGATATACCTTCCATCCTTCCTTCTTTCCTTGGTTCTGTCTTCCCTCCTCTGCACCACGCTCCTCCTTTTCATGCCATTTGTAGCGACCTAATGAGGACATTTCTGTCAAGAAAATCAATCAAAGCACGGCTGGAAGCGTTATAACTCACAGGTATCTGAGGTGTCTTTCTCGCCCCTTTTTCTTCCGGCGGGATGAATAATAATAATAAAAAAAAATACAGAAATGAAATAAATAAATAAGTTGGGTAGTGTTTAATTCTGTGACATTGGGGGCTGGTTGGGGGATGTTAAAAGGGGACATGGCGCTGATGGAGTAGGAGCTGGCTGGATTCCCTTATCTCTCAGAAGGCATAAAGCGAACATGCCAAACACCTTCAAAAATGGAGTGAGAGAAGTAGGATAAAGGAGAGTGTGTGTGTGTGTGTTGTTTTTCCTCATGTCTCTTTCGTCAGGAAAATAGGATTTGGGAAAAGGGTGCGTGAACACCTTATTTCACACGTGCGTTTGCGTCTGTGTGTGTGTGTGTGTGTAGGCAGATTTTGTGAAGACCTTAAAAAAAGACCGAAAATACAGAAAACCCTACGATTTGTCTGCTTTTTTATGACGGTCTTTGTGAGGACATTTTGTAGGTGCTTCTAAGGAAAAATGTTTTCATAGAAGGATTTTATCTAAAAGTTAAAAGATTTAAAAGTGAAAGTGAGTGATTATTTGTCATTGTGAACACACCACCGCACAGCACACAGCGCACCACAACCAAATGTGACCTCTGCATTTGACCCATCCGTGAAGGAACAGGGGCAGCTGACATGGGCAGCGAAAAATATATATTAACCAAATCTAAAAGTCAAAATATTAGCTTTTTGTTCCATACACAAAGAAATTAAGTTTAAGTGTTAATAAGATTATATTAATTATGGCAGTCAGGAAGTCTCTTCGAAATGACAACATGAGATTTGTCTGCCTTTCGTGAGGACATTTATGTTTGTGTAGGAAAAAGATTTTATAAATAAAGTTGCAAGATTTGTTTAAAAATTTTTTTACTTATGTAAAGGTCGGTAAACTTCAGGATCTAAGTGTAGTGTTAATTAGTTACAGTAATTATGGGAGTCAATGGATGCACCTCACAAAGATAGCAAGACATAACAGTGTGTGTGTGAGTGTGTGTGCGTTATCTCCTCCAAACAAAAATGTGTGCACGCCTCAGCACTTATTAAACCGCGCTTTTAGCCTCGGCGTGTGTGTGGTATTTAAGAAGCAAATCTTTTCGCTACAGATTGTCGGAACGCGTGTGTGAGAGCGACTTAGAAAACGGTGCGCAACGCAAGAAGAAAGATTCTAATTTAGCCTCCAACATCTTGGCCGTGATTACTTGTTTTAATGTGGGAAGCTTTGAGTTGCATTGAAATCCTGAAATCCTGGTTTGACTCATGTAGGGCTTAACTGGAGGAGGGGATATGTGGGGTGTGTGTTTGTGTACTTGTTGGGGGGGTGATTTCTTAATTATTTACCCAACATGTCCCTCCCCACCATCCGCCTAAACAATGGCGCGATTAAACGTAATCCACACTAGTTGAAAGCGACTCCTAATCTCACTTGTTCCATCCTAGAGTGGTAAGAAAGGACATCATCCGCTGACATGTTGCTTCATGTTTTCGTTTGAACTCCACAGTCTCCCTCTGAGCGCCCAAAAAGCGTGTTTCTATCTGCGTAATAACGCAACGCGAGCAACATTATGAGATGGTGTTTAGATCGTGAAAATGAAGGCGAAGCAATAAGAGGATTCCCTATTAAGTCAGTGATCTCAGATTTGTAACGTGAATTATTTATTGGTCTGCTGTATCTTGCTGTTAGGTTATGAAGCAGAAGCGAAGAGGAGCTTCTGCAGTTACATGGAAAATTTTTGTGCGTAATTGCAGTTAATTGCAGTTTGTTGCATAAGGAGCTGGAGCATAAAGCGAGTTGGTAATATTAGTAACAAAATGAATCTTTAGTGCACTTCAGGGTGTCTGAAGGAAGAAGGGGAAGTTTATTTGATGATCAATCAACCTTCAGCAGAGGAACTGTATTCTCCATTTTAAATTTTAATTACATGTAATTTAATTAGTGGGATTTTTTGACATCAGATAAATTGCATTGTAACTGGAAGGCATTTGTTGATGCAGGTTAAATTGCCAACAGCAAAATGAACGTAATAAAACAGTGCTGCAAATATTACACAACATTCATTCATTCATTCGTTATCCGAACCGCTTAATCCCAACTGGGATCGTGGTGGAGGACCGGAGCCTATCCCAGGAACTACGGGCACTAGACGGGGAACAGCCCTGGGCATCAGTCTATCACACAACAATCTTTATTATTTTATAAGATTATTTTATCCTAAACTTTAGTCTTATGGGGTTTAAAAAAAAAACATTTTCAGCACTGACACTCTTATACAGAGCAACTTCTATTTCATAATTAAAGTGTCATGGCTCCGCTGGACTTTGGCCGGACAGTGTCCCCGCGGACCCGGTTAAGGGGCGGCACATGCCGCCATTTAAGTTAATGTTTAGTTCTGTCTTCTGGGTTCACTTTCGGTGCTATTCCTGTTGTGTCTAGTCCACCTTGTGCGTCCTCGGTTAGTCTTAGCTTTCCCCGTTAGCTTGCTCCCCACTTCCTGGTTCTCGCTGTCTTCACTTCATGTCCTCGTGATTAGTTCACTCTCTGTTTAGAGCGCACCCCACTTCTGTGTATGTTGTCTGCACTGCGTGCTCCCTACCTAGTAGGTTAGTGTCTGTTTAGAGCACACCCACGCTTATTATTACTTTCACCTGTGTCTCGTTTGCCTTCACTTTGGGATTGGTGCAGGCACTCGTTTGTTCTGTTGTGTGGCTTTATTTAATCCAGTCTGACCCGTGTCTGTCACCCTCATGATTTACGCGTGGAGCTCGTGTCTCCCAGTGAAACCCCGCTTCCGATCAGGCTGCCCTGTTTTTCAAGAGTCTGAATCGCTTCTGTTTCGCCTCGTGGGTCTTAGAGCGTCAGGATATCGCTCTTTCTGTTTCCCCACGGAAAATCCCTTGGTTAACCATATCGTAAGCTGGGAGCACGGGCCCCATCTTTATTTTGCTACTTTTGTTTCTGTCTAATTTTTGTCTACGTTTTAGCCCTGCCTATTTTTCCCCAATAAACCCTTTTTGTTCTACCTGCGTGAGTGTCCTCGCCTCCAAATCAACCCACACCATGACGTAAAGGGACAGTCTCCCTGGGTTAAATAGGGCTTGATGGACTGGCTCAAGGGCCTGCAGCAGTAGAACAGAGCTGTGTTTTAACCTACAACCTCACGGTCCGTAGGTGAGTATCCTACCGCTAGGCCACAATCTAAATACCCTCTTGTGTGTTTTTACGTCTTTCTTGCGTCCTGTTCACTTGAGTTGACAGCTGTTTAAATGCAGAAATCGTCCATTTAAACGTAACTAGAAGCCAATTAGAGCATCAAACATCAGAATTCATGCATAAAAGAGTTAACAGAGGTGAAAGCTTGTGCCACTGTACCACTGCGTCCAAAGTGTGTCAAAATTTGTATGGCAATGTTTTTAGAAAATACTACAATGGCTAATTTGAAGCAATGACTTCAACATAACGGAATTTGTTCTGAATTCCAAAATTTCTTTCATTAAAAAAAATGATTCAGAACACATTGAAATAATAATAATAATATTCATAAAAATGACCTACAGCCTGCGCAAAGCTTCCACTAAAAAGCCTACACAGAGTTGTGACGTTTTTCCAGGCGGCAATAGCTTCGGTACGGGTCAAAAATAGCTTGATGTTTGCTTGGATCCACACATTTCCGCTGTGGAGAGAAGCTACACATAGCACTCATGAGCCCACTGGGTCAATTACCTAATCTTAATAAGCATAATTGCTGGTCTTGGAAAGCAGCTGAGCTATTAATTCTAGTGTGGACCACTGGAGAATCGAGGCTTGCTGCCAACGACAAGACACACTAAAACACACGCTGGCTCACACACACTCTCACGCACAGTCTCTCGACCCCCTCTTTTTGGAGCGTGATAGTTCTACGGCTATGCCTTCCTTCCCACAACAACCTCTCCTAGCCTAAATGATAGGTTCCTCCCACTACTTCCCAAACAGGTCTCCACTACTTGCATCACTCTGTTAGCAGGTTGAGTACTCAGGATTCCACCGCCGTGCCAGGCAAGATCAATCGATGCCGGTGCGGCACCATCGATCCACAAGCTGTCGCCCTGAGCTTCTAATGAAGTCATCCGCATGGGGAATCCTGCCCTCGCACCATTACCCAGCAGCCCTCTCTCCATGGGTAGCCTGTGTCCAACCGGACAAACCATGAGAGGCAATGTGCATATGAGGGGAGGGGAGGGGGGCGGCCTTCCACTATAAACACTTACACACTCCCACAACCCCGCTTTCAATAGCGAGGCAGTCCGGCTCTGGTCGCCTGCAGCAGGGGTCACCTCCGATCGATACCCCAGAACCCAAAATAAGCAGGGGAGAAATGTCAGCCGCCGTTCGGGTATTGAGGTCCATTTCTCGGTGCTGTGACAGAGTAGAACACGGATTTCTTCAAGCCCATGAGGATTTTAGGGCTGGTTCAACAGAACATGCTGCATGTCTGAGGAGACAAGGCAAAAGAAATCTGGAATATGGCATTATTGTCATGACTGCTAGTGGTGGTCTAGTGGTAGGATAGGATACATCACATATTCACCAAAGATCATAGGTTCAAATCCAGCTCTGTCTTACTTCCTGAACTACCACTATCGAGCACTTGCACATTTCTTACATCCAAAGACATAACGTTTCTGTCATGGCTGCACCCCCTTTGGCGGCTGTGCCACGTTCACGGTCCCCAGAGTACTGAGCTGGGGAGGTGAGTCTGTCTGTTGGGACCACGTTTCAGTGTCTTCCCTTAATGTTTATTAGCTCACGTCAGGTTTTGCATAGTTGTGCACTTCCCCGCTAGCTCATGCCCTACTTCCAGTCTAGTGTCAGCACTTCGTGTCCACTGCCTAGTAGCTCACTTCCTGATTACATCGCCCCTATTTCTGGGTTTTTGTGTACACTTCGTGTTCCCCCTTCCTAGTAGTTCACGGGTGTATTAAATCGTGTGTTTGTTTTTGGTTATTATTAC
Organism: Distichodus sexfasciatus; assembly: GCA_032718565.1. Lineage (NCBI taxonomy): Eukaryota > Metazoa > Chordata > Actinopteri > Characiformes > Distichodontidae > Distichodus > Distichodus sexfasciatus. Next base: position 361,436 of record JAVGVS010000114.1, read on the forward strand.
AAGCACCTGGTTTTGATTCCATTCCTCGTTAGTTTATTAGCTCGTTTCGTTTGGTTATTTTAACCCAGTCCGATCCGGCCTTACTTTGAGTTCTTCTCCCTCATACCTGTGTTGTGTGGTTACGTTCCAGTGTGTTTGTTTTTCCGTTTTCACGGACCTGGCAGCTGCCTGTTTTTTCCGGCTTCACGTATGTGTGTTTCTCTTTCGGTTCAGGCTCATGCTACTTGCTAACTGGCTAATCGGGGCGACGGCTCGCCTAGGACTTCCTCAAGAGTGGAACATTTGGATCATTCGGTTTTCCCAGTAGCTGGGTTTTGGATCTTCTTGGTTGTTCCGGAGCCGGAGTATGGAGTCGTTCGAGGGCATTCATCCCTGGATTATCATAGCGGGAGCACGAGACCGTTTGTTTATTTTTTGGGTCCAGTCCTGTTTTTTTCCATTGCCTCATTGGAGTGTGTTTCTGTTTTTGTTGGACAGTAAATATTCACCATCTATCCACAACTGCGTTGTTCCCTTCTTTTTATTTTATAACCATACGGCACCTATGACAGATTCCCATGACATGAGGAGAAAATTAAGTTGACCTTTTACAACAGTTGTCAATTCCAAATGTAGTTGTCATCCAAACAGGTCTTGGGCAATTTACACCTGGTTTCAGGTAGATACTGCCCTACATTTGATTATTTCACAAGACGTTATTATTCAACTACGGCTGACAAACTGGTGTCCCTACCAGTGTACTTCCATTAAATCACTGTTGATGAAAAAATATGGTTCCTAAATGACAGTCCCTGTCCAGGATACACTGAGACAGCCCACAGTGCAACTGTAAAATTTGGGCAACCCCTGCAGTGAAGTTTGGCATTGATATGTAAGTCACACACTCACACACACCAGATCCCCCCCCTCACAAGCCCCTTTATTGAAGTTGTCACCACGTAATGTTGCTCTTTAGCCTTTAAGTATACGTGTGGAGCGCGTTCACCGACCCGGGTATTTGTCATCGTAATGACAGTAATTTGCTCCTCCGTTCTCCAGCGTGCTGCTAGTCGAAATCGGCTTCTCGGTGCGCCGCCTCAGCCGCCGCTAGAATCCATTGCTAGCGGACATCTGCCGCTCCAACCCCCGCCGCGCCAAACCGCGCCACGTCCGGTCGACCCGTCAAATCCCGTGTGAAGAGGCCGCCAGCTTCTCGTTTTTGCGAGTTTATAGGCGCGTTGACCTATTCCTTTGGCCTTAGCATCAATGTCAGTCCCGCGCCTGCCGCGCATCGCCGCCACATCCAGCTGTCAGCCGCCGCTTCGGAGTGACATTGAGACGAATGCGTCTTCGATGTCGACAGCGACCCCGGAAGGGGACGGCGATGACCGGCGCAGAACTCCGGCAGGAGGCGGAGGGTGGACGGCGCCAAACGAGGCCGGAGGGGAAGCCTCGGCGAGGGCGGGGGCCCGGATTTCGAACGGTGGCTGCAGCGGTTGCCATAGAGACGAAGGGCGAAGAGCGGAGGGAGGCGACTAAAATAAGAAGTGGCCGTAGGTGATCGGCAGCGAGCCGTCCGTGTCGGCGCTGGGGACATCTCGCTCATGACAGCCGAGCCGAGGTGTAAGGGCCGGAGTGTCCGCTTCTTGTGACAGAGTCCTGGCATAAACAGCCAGAGATTATATTTGGCAAGATTAAATTGGAGACGGGTTGATGCCTGACTGATAGATTTGTGTCACTCTCTGAACTCGGCCACGCAAAATCTCATAATGGTCCGCGGAGGGGGGCGGAGGACGGGTAAAAGTGAAGGACGCTGTAATGGGCTGTTGTGACACTGCAGTGCCGGTCCCTTATAAAGTCTCATCAGAACTATTCTGTGTGAGAGAAAAGGAGAGATAGAAGGGAAAAAGTTTAGAAGGAAAGAGAGGGAGCATGTGAGAGAATGAGAGAGAGAGAAAGAGAAAAAGAGAGAGAAAGAGAGGAAGTGAGGTAGAGAAAATAGAGGGAGAAAACTGGAGTGTGTATGAGACAGAGAGAGATAAGAATGTAGAGGAAAAAATTTCAAATATATTATTAAAAGAGAAACAGAGACCACAGATGGAAAGGGGAAGCATAGAAAGACAGTAAATAAAGAAATGCGTGAGAGAGGGTGAAACAGACGGAGAAGAGAGAGCATAAATTAAGAAAAAAAAACAAGCAAAAAAGAAGGAAATAGAGAGAGAGTAAGAGAGGGAAAGATAAATAGAGAGCCTAGATGGAAAGAGAGGGAGCATAGAGAGACAGCAAAAAGGAAAGAGACGTGTGTGTGTGAGAGAGAGAGAGAGACTAAGCGCTTGAGAACGAGAAAGTGGTTGCTATGGCAAACCAAACTTTCATAATGAGAGCCAGAGCAGGAAAGAGAGAGGGATAAATGAACGGCTGCTTTACTACTAATTGACCGAAGCGGAGACAAATCTTACATCCACCCGATCATAGTGGTAGTCATATCTGAGAGACTCGAGTTCTAAATCATAGCAGAGCAAAAAATAATTTCTCAAATAATTGAATTACAGACCCCGAGACACAAATAAGGCTACAAAGTGGATTTAGCATCAGTCTCAAACCCAAACTGTGCACACAAATAGCTCGCCGTTTTTTTCGGCAGCAGTGCTTTTAGACGAGGCTCTGCCGTCTTCAGCCAAAGCAGATCGGTGGCTGTCGCTGTGATTAAGCCGGCAGCGGCTGAAGCCTCATTCATGTGGACTTAACAACAGCTCTACAAAAGAGAGCGTGATTTCCCTTCACTTATTTATAGCGCCCAAATTTGAGCGGTGTGTCGTGGCTCTTGCGAGCGCGTGCTAGTGCGTGTAGAAAGGGATATTTGATCATGTCTGAATGGTACCGTGTAGGTGGATGCCCGAGGCGGTGTGTGTGTGTGTGTTTGTTCATGTGCGTATGTGTTTGTGTGTGACTCCTTTCTAAATTCCTTCATTGCTCTTTGCTTCCTAGAGCAGTTCTTAAGCCCGTATTACGCATCCTTACACCCAGGCTTATGTTATCATCGCCAGCCGCGGTTGTTGGCACTGTCGTCGCGGACGGGGCATACGTCCCTAAACCCAAAGAGTCAACAGATTACTGCCATCCCTAAACTGGGTGAGTGGTAGGGATGTAACGATGCATTCATCTACATAGAGAGACCGATTCAACGGTCGACGATCCCACGGCGTTAATTCAAATTGATAATAGCAATCACATCTCTTATAATGTCACTTTATATTGCACAGGAGGGTTTTAGGAACAAATAGGCAACCTTACGATCACGGGGCCAACTCCCTGACCGTTACGCTACCAGCTGCCCCCGTTCATTTAGACGTCTTATGAATAAAAACAGCAAAATAGTGCCCTAGTGAGTGGCGTGTTCACCGCAGTGTTTACAGGAATGCTGCGACCAGCTTGGACTAAAGTGTGAGCCTCTCGTGTTTGTTATATATATAGAAACCCACGCCCCACTGCAGCGTCCATTAGGGACCGAGATATGAAACGCGGCCTGTGAACCCTAACCTGATTTATTAAGAAAGTTAGCTGCCGACTTTCGCTTCCTCTTCCAAATAGACATTAATGTATCCACCTGGCGCTGGGGCGAGGGCCGAGGTCGGTTCATAAGCGACGGCCAGTTCTCTCCGGGTCTCTCCGAGGAAACTCTGCGCTCTCATATTAATAAAGTCGGCAGGCGTGGAGAGGAAAGAGAGAGAGAGCGAGAGACGCTCTCCTGCCATTTACGACTAATATGATTTCCCCCCGCAGAGCAGCCAGGGCGCAGGCGCCGGGGTTAAAGAGTGCATTTCCGCGGCACGGAATCGCACCAGCAAACAAAGCGCACGCCCCTGCCCGAGAAAACAGCCGTTATGACGCGAAGGATATGTGTTCCGGAGAAGCTTAGAAATCGCCTTCAGCATCAGTTCGTGTGGAGAAGGGAAGGACAGGGTAAAGCAGGGTGGAAAACGAATATAGATTTGGAGATATGACGGTTTAAAAACACGAATGTGAAGATTAGAGCTGGGCGACATGACCTCAAGTCAATATCACGATTAACTGATTAATTTACCAAAATTACTCTTTCTGAATCATTTTTTTGTTTGTTTTTTGCCCTCCTAGACTATGTCGATAAGTCGGACCCTTTCAAGTGAAAGTGAGGGATTATTTGTCATTGTGAACGCGTCACACCACACCACACCACACAGTACACCACAACCAAACGTGACCTCTGCATTTGACCCATCCGTGAAGGAGCAGTGGGCAGCTGACATGGACAGCGCCTGGGGACGCCACATTGCTCGTGAGTGGTACTTTTACTGGTGTACCCACGATTAAGATACCAGTAAAGGTACCACAGAGGTTCTGAATGTCAGTTTCTGGAAGTCTCGGTCATAAATGAGTGGGGGAAGCATCACTGAAGAAGGAAGGGGTGTGTTGATGGAGAGTTGTATGTGGGCGAGGGGCACTGGGTTGGAGAAATAAAGTGGGAGGAGCTACGGCTGGGTGGAGAGGTTGTCCCCAGCATGCTGAGGTGGGCGGAATGGGACTCTGTGGATGACAGAAAGGGGAGTTGGGAAACCTCCATCAAACAACAGAGTGCAGCACAGCCGCCCCCTTAGACCAGCTCCAAAGCTGCAGTAACATGCGAGCCCGGACGCCTCCCACGCACACACACACACACACACACATCATGGTTACTTTTATGAACTAGACTGAACTACTTGCAAACCTACATCTAACCCTAATCCTAACTTAAACCTCAATAACCAGAGAAAAAAATCTTCGAGAAGAGCAGTTTAATACTTCACACAGGCCATAAAATATTAAAATGTCCCAATATTGTTATTTTAAGGACTATTGGCGAGTAACTGAATACATCTAACTGTCACGTCTGTTCCTCCTCAGCCCCGTCCACTCTGATCCAGATTGCCGAAATTCAGTTCCATTTCGCTCACTCGTTTCGAGGTGGTCCTTCACGGCTGGGGTTTTGATTATTTAAGTCGGCTCGACCTGGAGGTCTGTGTCCGGTCACCCTCACCTTAGCCCTTATGCTTTGTGTGTGTGTTACAGTTCTAAGAGAGAAAAAGAGCAAACCACAGCAGCCGGCCGGGCTCGCGTCTTGCGATGCCACGGGAGCGACGCCGACCAGGAAGTTCAGTCAACTCGCTGGAGTGTGGTCCCACTTTCGAAGGGGCGATTTATCTACGTACAGCAGAGAGACTGAGCTGACCAGCAGGAGCCTGTGTCCGAGTTGTTTGTGTGTTTTACGTCTGTGTTTAAAAGCATTAAAGAGTGTAAGCGTGAACTATGAGTTCTGCATCTGCGTCCTCTGTTTCAAGGGTTACGATCCCCAACGTGACAGTACCGACATTACAGATTCAGATTACAAATTATGGGTAGCCGTATTCCGTTACAGTTTAAATAGATGGTAATCGGAATAAAGACAAATTGTTAAAAATAACGGATGACATGACCATATTTTTTCTGTCTAATAAATTTTGGCAATTCCATTCACTACCAGAAGCCCTTGAGAACACACAACCAAAGTCTAACGTAAATGTCCATTTAACGCAAGTTGCTGCGATTACACAGTGGAGGAGTCAGAGTTGGAGTCCGCACCACAGAGCCAGCGCAGGAACATATTTCTGTCTTTGCAATTCACAACACTTCACATTACAGGAAGAAAGAGGACGGAATATGAGCGTGCAGGGTGTAATAGCCACATTCATACAGTTGTAAAAAGCGAGACAATGTGGATATAAACCAAAGTATTCAGAATATGTTACTCACATCGAATAATCTAACAGAATATGTAACAATTTACATTTTAGGGCATGAATTCTGTAGTGGAATACATTTGAACAGTAATCTTCCCAACATTGTCTATAACACATCTACCACACATAGCTATAACCCATACCTTATGAGGGAGGTACATGCACCGACTTCCTCAATGACTAGATGTAAAATGTTGGTTAGACTTTTTTAAGAAGATACTGTTTTATTAACAGACTGGATATTGAATTTTTCATATTGAAACTGTTTCTAACCTCATGCACATTCAGTGTAAAAGTCAATTTCCACTTTTGTAGGTTAATACTGCATCCTAATTGTCTCTCTTTCTAGTTTAAAGTTTATATTCTATATTTAATACTCCATTTCTAGTTTAAAATGTATATTTTGTATTCTATTAATATATTGTTTATTCTATATGCCCTATTTGTTCTTTGCTCCCTGTTTCTTGTTGCATGTGGAAACTGGAGCCACGTCGTCTCGTCTCTCTGTATATCTGTACAGTGTACAGCAGAGATGACAATAAAGTTGACTTTGACTTTTTAAATAATACCATAGCAACACACAACCCTAACCTTAATCTCAGCTAAAATACGTTTACCTTTTTTCTAATGAATACTGAAACTTTTCTTTAAAAGCATGTATTTTTCTTATATGGACTGGCTCTCACATACAAAAATGTCCTCACAAAGGCACAAAAAAACATTCAAAAACCATTCTCAAGGTCTTCCAGGTTCCCAAACTCACTCAAAGCTCTACACACACATTTATTTTTATATCAACTTGGTGTCCGGATCATATTATTATATTACTATGTAGTAACACTCTAGATATTTGACACACACAACCAAAAGCTCTCACACACACACACACAACCACAAAGTGAACGATTTTGGAGGACACTTTCCCAATCAATAGCTCTTATTCCTTTTTTTATTCGCTTCCCACGCTCTCCACTATCCCATATTGCAAATGCTGACTTATTACTTTAAAACCTGCACCAGGGAATCAGTGCAGTGAAGCACAATGGTTTGGGATAAAACCATACACAGTTGAATGCCCCAAGTGCCATAACATGATTTTAAAAACAGTCCTCACAATCCTTAAATTTTTGCTGAATGCTGACTCTTCAGTCTAAAACGCACGAAGCAACAGGGTAACCGCCTTCCTCCCAAACGCCAAAGAGTAAGACGTGACCTCATACTGCACGTCTTAACAAATGCAAGTCTCTGTTGAGCAATGACAGACGGCGTTCGGACAACACCAAGTGCTAAAAGAGCCACAGTGGGAACATAACACGTTTTGCGTGAGGCAGCGGTGGCGGCGTCTCCGGCCCTCGCTCGTCGTTTCCGGCGGCCTCACAAGCCTCCGAGGCGGCGAGAGGCGGCTCAGAGGCGAAGTGATTCATGTGGTTATCTCGCCCAGCGTATCAGTGTTATTGACTGCAAGAGAAAAGCTTTCAGACGTAATGGAGATTCATTTTTCCGATGGCATCGGGAGAAGCCGTCTGCTCGTATTCATACCGAGCTTTCCGTCCCGAGCGATGCGATTTCGGGGAGCGTCGGAATGAACGAGGCAGGGAGGGAGGGAGAACCGAATGGAAAAGTAAAACGAGAATTGATCTGCGAGAGAAAGAGTGAGAGATAGATTACTGTAATTTCTATATCATAAGAACATTATAAGCTACTAGTTGCTCACTGCATAGATAAGTAAATTTTAGGTGTAACTAAGTAGAGATATGGATAATTCATAAAATAGAGGAGTGAAACACCAAAGAATATAGGCCCATATACCAGCTTCTACAACGTAATGTACAAATCCAAACACACATTAACACACTCAAATATACACACTCTTCACATACATGATAAACAAAATATGTAGCCATTAGACCAAAAATCATCTTTAAAAAAACCTACAAATCACAAAGCGAGACACTTTCTGCTGTTTGTTCTCAAATGAACTTCTTATTCTTCACTAAGAATGTGAATAATACTGAAGCGTTATTCCTAAGGAAAACTGATGTTTATCTGAGTCGAAGCAGACTGAGACTGAGCCCAAAACTGTGACTGTAAATTTTGCATCCATTTGCCATTTTGTTGGAACAGAATTCATCCTGGATACCATGTTTCACCCCAGTGGCAGTTCTACTGTGAAATTAAAATGTTACCGTTTTTCTAACGGTATTGTTACTGTATTTGTGCTCACTGCCTGTTATCAATTTAGTTTTTTAAATCTCCACAGCACAATCCCTGAACAAGTACAACACAACGGCCACATAAAAATGCATTGCTTTGCCGCCGTCAATTCAGGGTTAATTTAATTTTAAAGTTTAATTGTTAAGTTTTAATTATAAAAGTGGGATTACATTTAGTGCCAGATTGAAGATTGTTAATGTAGCACATACATAACTGAATCTCTGGTTAACTGCTGAGAAACTATCAAAAACAGAAAGCAATTATGACTTTGGATTAAATTAAGAAAGTTTACAAAATACTATACGTTTTTAAAAACGAGGATAAAAATACACCCCTATAAAATGTGCAGACTGTTATAGGATTGTGTTTGGACTGTTAATACAACTAAAACTTTACGGTAAAAACACGGATTTATTACAGATACAGCATTATTAAATTTAATCAGCTTAAATCTGGTGCAGAAAAACAGCAGTTGTGAAAGTCTCCCAGTGCTGAGGTTATGAGTGTTAACAGCGTTCGACACGGTCATAAATGATTGTCACGGACTCTTATAACAAGGTGTGGGTTGAAAAACACCAAACCCAAGCACCGCATCGTTCCCAAGGAGCGGGCGCTCCGTCGTCCATGACAACCGCGAGTGGGACGAGGAAGAGGCTTCAGGCTCTCCCCGGCAACCAGCACCACAATTAAAAAAAGACAAACAAACATAAATGAAGCCCCTAAGTACACACACATGCACACACACAACACGCACACAACACACACAACCCCTTGTCAGCCTAGCGAGCTATTTTTTATAAACACAATACACACACCAGAGGGGAGGCATCTATTATTCATATAAAGCAACAAAAATATACCAAAATAACCTTTATTTTTTCGCAATGGATATGCCCTAGACATGGTGTGTGAATGTGTGTGTGTTTATGTGTATGTAAAAGCTTTTAATATGGTGCCCAGAGTGATATTCAAGGACACTGCAGTAGCTCTATTCGGGAGCGTTATAGTGCTATTAACATGGAGGCAAAGTCCATCCCACTTGGACAGAAAGCATTAAAAAAGTGTTGCGTCCACTTTGTCCACTTTTATCACCTTTACTGTTTATGTGCGAGTGTGTGTGCACAACTTATTAAAGGGGAGCGCCATCCCGCTCTGTGGCGTTGAGGTACTCGAAGAGCAGCGTGCAGAGTTTAGGAGAGTGGAGCAGGGGGGAAAACATTAACGTCAGATTATTGATGTAATATTTATGAAGTAATATCAGGAGAGTCGTGTTCCATTATTTAGAGCGAGGGAGGAAGGGAGGGAGGGGGGTGAGGAGGAAAAATGTTGCTGGTGTTAACAGACTAGCACAGCTGCGGGTGGGTGGAAAAAGGGCTTCCCCCAACATCGCCACTGACTACAGAACTTACATAAACACACTCATACAGTATTAGTGTGGCTTAGAAAGCACCTTATGCCCACGCTCATTGTTTGGACAAGAATAAGAGTACTGCCCACATTATATAACAGATTTATTTTCAACAAACACACCGTCACACTGTCTTCGACGGCGTATTAGAGACATTGTATATAAAAAATAAATAAATAAAACGGGATTGGGGAGGGGGGTGAAATTACGAGAAAAAAAGTCAGAAATTCTAAGATAATGTCATATATTTGCGTGAAAAAACTCGGATATTCTCTGATATTGTAAAGTCATAAATTTGCGACAAGAAAGTCCAAATTTTCGAGATTAAAGACGTAAATTCAAGATGAAAAAACTCGGATATTCTCTGACATTGTAAAGTCATACATTTGCGAGAAAGAAAACTCCGAAATCCTCTGAGATGAGTTGTGTTTCATGTCATGTGTATTATGGTAGATCACATTTGTTCGGCGGAAGAAGTCAATTTGGACTTTATTGTCGCAAATTTATGACTTTACATAAAAATATATACATATATATATATATACAATGGCCCTAATACGCCGTCGTACACCGTCACTTCTGGTTTGTTCTGAAATTTAGGGCCGGGCTATTCTGATTATGCATTCTGACATTTCAGGACTGAAACTGCAAAACACAAACTGTATGATTTTTGTTAAAGTCAAACCAAAAGTTTATACAGTCTGGAATAATCAGGAGATGGGGATTTCAGTCCTGGATCAGAGCAGGGGAAAACCCAGTTAGGGTGGAAAACTTGCTGGACCATGAATCAAAATCTGGGCAAGTCAAAGTCCGTACAGCACCTCTCACTGGGTCTTCATCTGAACAAGGAGGGGGCCATTCCAGTCCTGTAGGTGGAGGAAAAATCTAGTAAGATAAAAATGCTGCTGGAAACTGGCCCTCCACAATGAGAAACTTGTGAAAGCTGGAGCAGTCTGAAGTCCAGCCTAGAGAAAGAGGAGCAAAATAGCACCTACATGACTTTTCTTTGTCTGAACTAGGAGAGGGCGATTCCAGTCCTGGAGAGGGGCTGGGTAAAATCCAGTTATGAGATAATACCTGCAGGACACTAACCTTCCAGGACTGCCAAGCTCTGAAGAATGCTGGACAGGCAAAACCAGCACAGCACCACCTACAGGCCACTTGTTTCATCTGAACCCAGTCCTGAAGCTGGACTGCGAAAGATCTAGTGAGGACCTAAAGCCTGATGCACACATGAGCTTCAGGAGTGGCATTGCTGACACTTAATGAACGCTGGTCAAGCAAATCAAGAGAAAGATAGGGGCAGGTGGTAATGTCAAGGTTAGGGTGATCGCCCCATGACTGGAAGATCACTGGTTCAAATGCTGGACTGGCAAGGTACCGTCCCCAAGCACTGCCCCCCCCACTGGGTGCTGTTCATGTCAGTTCCTTCACGGATGGGTCAAATGCAGAGGTCACATTTCATTGTTTCATTTCATGTTCATAATGACAAATAATCCCTCACTTTCAGACGAGCTAACATCACGCCACCACATCCAGGCCCCTGCTTCATCTGACCCAGGAAGGGGTAGTTCCAGTCAGTCAGGACAGAAAACCTGCTGGATAGTGGCTCTGCAGGAATGGAACTGCCAAATCCTATTGAAGTGGACGGACTACATGCAGCCCCCTTGATCCATCGGAACAAGGACTGGTCAATTTCATTCCAAAGAACTGTCAACCCTTAACGAACGCTGGACAAGCCCAGTTAGGAGGTAGATGATCAAATCAGGACAGCACCACCTACCAACTGGGGTCGCAGGGGGACCGAAGTCAATCCCGGGAACTTTCAGGCGCAAGGCGGGGAACAACCCTGGGCAGGTGCCAACACACCACAAGGCACACACCCACTCACACGGTCACACACACACTCACAGGCCAATTTAGAGTAACCAATTAACCTACAGTGCATGCCTTTGGACTGTGGGAGGAAACCAGAGCGCCTGGAGGAAACTCACGCGAACACGGGGAGAGCATGCAAACTCCACACAGAAGGACCCTACGGCCGTCCCGGGGGTTCGAACCCAGGACCTTCTCGGTGTGAGGCGGCAGCGCTAACCACTGCGCCACCGTGCCGCCCCTCCTCCTGACTAGACTTTCTTAAACAACACTTTCGAACTCCCACAAACGGGGAATTCTCAATGAGTCTATTTGTTATGACCAAATGAACCTGCTTTCAACTTTATCTTTCCGACTTCTCGCACTTGGCAGAGCGTTGCTAAAAGACTAAACCCAGCGGAACACTTTCCGTGCAGCTCTGTGGACTGAATGTTTCAAACGCTTGTAAGTGGTTGTGTTTGTATCTTGCTACAGCCGCAGGGGCTCACAGCCCTATTACTGGACACCGAACACGGCGTGTCACGGCCAGCTTCTTTCAACCTCTATCCCTTTCTCTCTCTTTATTATTTCCCCTCCATCTGGAGCTTGCCTGTTTTTCTTTCATGCCGTCCTCCTTTTCTCCCAGCTTCTACCTGCACCTTGTCCCTGAAATCTCGTTCCTTTTGCATTCTTTCTCTGTCTCGTGAAGCCTCGATGCGGCCTCTCTCCCTCTCTCTCCCTCTCTCTCTCCCTCTCTCTCTCCCTCCCTCTCTCTCTCTCTCTCTCTCTCAACAGTGCTGTGTGTTGTAAACACACTTTCTGTATGCAGTTGCCCTTGTGCTTTTGAAGCGTCTTTTTAGGGCATTGAAGCCTGATACTATTGAACAATAATACAACCATTATGCCTTTG